>CM035150.1:15431512-15949012 GCA_020205605.1 Panax ginseng
TGGTCGCCACATATGCCCTTATAGACCTTCTTAAGAGCATAATCTACATCATCGGGATCGATGCATTTTAACAACGGAGACATTTACGATCTTTTATATAAATCTTCTCCAATTATGCAGAACTTAGAATACTGATAGATGACCCTCTTTACTTCGTTACGATCTTCTAGTAAAGTTCCCGACTTTAGGTAGCTTATTATTGGGGTCATCTAGTTTAGGGTCCCATTGATTGTTATTACCTTTTTCTGATCTATGGTTGATTTTAATAGAGTTTCCAAGTATACCAACCTTTCAATGTTCGTGGAGTCTGTGGAGGATAATTGGGAAGGTGCATCTGCTTCTGTATTTTTGGCCCTTATGACTCCTTGTAGCTCAAAAAACTCAGACCTTTTAACTTAATTTTTAACCTTGGCTGCATATGTTACTATCTGCGGTTCCCTTGCAACATATTCTCCTGAAAATTACCTTATTACCAACTGTGAATCGCTATAAGCCTGAAGTATCTTTACCTCAAGTTTGTTCGCCAGCCGAATCCCATCTAAAACAATCTCATACTCGACCTCGTTGTTGGTTGCTTTAAATTTGAATATTAAGGCATGTTAGATTACAAAACCTTCGGGGTTTTTAAGATCAAATCAGCCCCATATCTTTCATTCATGGATGAACCGTTGACATACAATGTCTAGGTTGGGGCCTTAATCCCTAAACCTGTTCGGTCAGGATTTTCTTCCTCTTCGATGCAGTTATTGGCAAAACTGAATTCGATAACAAAATCTGCTAAGGTTTGGCCCTTAATTGTTGTTCTTAGCTTGTACCTTATGTCATACTCTCCCATCTCTCATGTCCATGTCACCACCTCCACGAGAGTTTTGTCTTATGTTGAATCTTTCTCGATTGGTTTATCTGTAAACACTTGTAATTGTCCTCCTTTGGAAATATGGGTGAAGTTTTCATCTTCGCTATAACCATGTCATAAGTAAATTTATCCACATCGAGTCTTGAGTCTCAACATCTTTGAGGAGTGGCTCACATAGTATATGGGTTTCTTTATTCCATCTTCTTCCTTAATCAACTCTTCCCCTAACTACCTTGGTACAATTTATAAGTACAATTCTTCTCCAGGAGTGCTTTGGTAAGAAGATGAGGGTTTGATAAGTAGTCTTTGATTTTCTCAAATGCATTACGGCATTCAAAAGTTCATAAAAATTCTTTTATATCTCCTCAAAGTGTCGATGAAGGGAGACATTTTTTACCGATCGGCCACAAAATGTCTCTGGTACGCCATCCTCCCTACCAACCTTTGTACCTCCTAAAATATCCTCGGGGACTCCATATCCATTGCTGCCTTTATTTTTTCTGGGTTTGCCTCTATGAGTCATTGGCTTACCAAGTACCCAAGGAATTTCTCGGCCTTGACTCAAAAAGTACACTTGCTCGGATTTAGTCTCATATTATTCTTCCTCAGAGTTTCAAAGCACTCCCCGAGGTCCCCAAAATGGTCGGGAACTTGCTTACTCTTTACTATCATGTCGTCGATGTAACATTCCATGTTTCTCCCAATCTGCTTAGAGAACACTTTATTCACCATCCTTTGGTAGGTTGCTCCGACGTTGATTTACTCGAAGGGCAGCACTCTATATGCATATGTTCCCCTGTGAGTTATGAATGTAATTTTCGGAATGTCCTCAGGGGCCATGCTGATTTGGTTGAACCCCGGGAATGCATCTAAAAATTTGAGTAATACATGTTGTTGGGCCATGATCCTTTTCCTTATTGGGCCAAACTTAATGGGCTCCTCCCTTGGATTATATTACTTTTGTCCTATTAATCTGAATGATTTGGGCTCAATTACTTGATCATTTCGTTGGGTTATCTCGGTTGGATCCGGTCATATGGGTCATTTCCTTTATTTGGGCTTAGTAATTGAATCAGCCCATTATGTAAACTGTCACTTGACCCAACTTTGACCGGTAATCATTACGCCAAATAATAGTTAACTGTTATGTCTGCCACCTTTCTGCATGGCATTAATGAGGATGGGACTCGGATGACCCGTGGTGACAAATAGTGGTAGCAGGTGAGGAAGTAGGCTACATACTTTTAATTTGAAATGATGGGAGTGGGGAAAAGGTGTCGGGAGGTGATGGATGGCACGGTAAACCGGGATTGGAGTACGTATGGGGCTAGGATCACAACAAAAAGGGAGGTAAGTAACAAAATATTACAACACACGATCATATTATTATTTTTCTCTCAGGCATTAGACATTATTTTCCCTCCATTGTTGACCTTGTGATCGCCGATACTGACTCTCACGCCAGAGCTATCCCCGACGGTCCAGCCGTCAAGCTTTTGGTGTTGACTTGTTGAATGTATGCGAGGATATCGGATGCGTCTTGGTGATTGGGACGTGGAGAAAGATCTTGGCGTTAACATTGGGCGCTAGAAGGAGGGAATTTGAGTTCTAGTGTCTTGAGTATTTTCAATCACCTGGCTGTATTTATTCTATGTCAATATTCATGGTGAAGAGTAGAACACCTACACAGAAGGAAGGCGACCTATGGTGTCGGTGAATCAACACCGCATGAAGTGTCATCGATGATCGTTTGGGACTGCGATAAGTGTTCATACCAAAGACAATGGCGTCAAACGATCACATGAAGATTTTTTTGGAGGGTTGTGGGCAACATCAAGCGTAAGCTAGTTTTCCCGGACAGAGAAGGGTGCGGCCATGGTGGGAAGCGGGTAGAAGGTACCTCGCCTAGAACTCGATCTAAAGAAATGACCAAGACGAAAAAGCCTCACGACTGGCTAAAATGGCAGATGAAGCGGATAGGGCCATGGAGGCACTTGTGAAACAGCGACAGGATATAGCTGAGCAAATGGCTCGAATGACGGAGTTGAGAGACGAAGAGTTCAGTTATGTTCAATCCGAAGAGCGAGGGCATCGGAGTGGGAAGGAGCCTGCCCATTCAGGACGTGGGTATCGGGGCCAACCACGAGAAAGAAGAAGATCCCGAAGCCCTACTCCTCAAAGATCGAAGAGGGCACATCACCCTGTCAACTCTAAGGAGCAGGGTCGAAGCGAACGAAGAGGTCGATCCAGAGATCGCACTCCTGAGAACACAAAGAAAGAACTTGTTGTTGCACACTCCCGCCAGAGCGCCCGAGTTCATAGACGAAGTATATCTAGAGATCATACTCCCGAGAGTCTACTGAAGGTACATCACCCTGTGGACGCTCATCATCGAAAAAGTCCCTCTAAAGTTGGAGGATCTATTGTAAGAAACCGGTCTACTCAGAAGAGGAAGGAGTCACCGGAAAAAGAAGCATCGTCACAACCAGAAGGCGTGGAGTATCTGGTTAAAGAGTTAAAAGAGCTTGAGCGACTTAGAAGTGCTGTGAAAACGAAGGATATTTCGGGAAAGAAGTTGCCCCACATTGAAAGTTATGATGGATCGGGGGATCCTTACGACCATAGTCAGGCGTTCGACAGACTCATGGATTATTATGACTTTAGTGATGCTGCTAAGTGTCATACTTTTGTCACAACGCTTAGAAAGGATGCCCGGCAGTGGATGGGGACCTTACCCTCGGATTCAATCTCATCTTGGGAAGACATGTGCGATAAATTTCATGCTCGCTTTGGGAGCAACAAAGAAAGGAAAACCAACTGGTTCATTGGCTCAAGTTCGGCAGTCTTCTAATGAGTCTTTAGGCCAGTATGTGAAGTGGTTCCGTGAAGCAGTCGGCCAAGTGGCAGACCTGAACGATCTACAAGTTGTGGGACTGTTTCAGAATGGGTTAGATTTGGTCAAATCGGAGAAGTTGGTGAAGAAATTAATGTTCAATCACCCGAAGAGTCTCACTGAAGCCTTTGATAAAGCTGAAGGCTATATCGTGGTGGAGGAAGCCATGAACAGCCTCAAACGTCCTTCAGATCGGCTTAAGGAGACAGATCGGGAAAAAACCGATGGAGATCAGAAGAAGAATGAAGGGAATAAAGACCGTTATGAGGGTGGGTCAAAGAGGCACAACAATTGGAGACAGGGCGGAGGACGTTCGTCCACTCCAGCTCAGAGAGTGAATAAGATGTACACGGCACTCAATGCGAGACGAGTACATTATCTTGGATCGATTAAAATAAACCTATCTTTGAGCCACCTCGAGATAACATTAAGCACGAAAAGGAATCCTCGTAAATATTGTGATTACCATCAAGCTTGGTCACGATCTGAACGATCGTGCTAGTTTGAAAGATTTCATTGAAAGAAAAGTACAAGGTGGGGCTTTAGTTCGGTATGTGGGCGCAGAACTAATCAATGGCGGGATCGAGGACCCGTTAAAGCAACTCAACCGATTAAAGCAAGCATTGCCGGCTCAGGGACGACACGCAAGACATGTGATAGATGTCATCTTTGGGGTACTTACAGCAAGCTCGTTGGAAAAAGAAGCTATTTGGATTGGTCGTATCGGTGGCGGGTACCTTCCCGAAGACTGATAGACCCTATCCGAATACGGTAATATCCTTTACTGATGAAGATTACCCTTCGGAAGTCATCGAACCGCACGAAGGATCATTGTTGCTGACTGCACAAGTGGGTTCGGTGGATATGAAGCGGATGATTGTAGATAATGGATCTTCTGTAGACATCCTGTATGCCCACGCTTATCAAAGGATGAATCTGGACGGGCGGAAGATGGAGATAGGGCAGGAGGCTCCTCTGTATGGTTTTAGTAATGATCCAGTCAAGGTGGCTGGGACCATTGAGCTACCGGTCATCTTCGGAACGGCCCCTCAACAGGTAGAAATTATTTGCAAATTTTATGTTGTGCATGTAGATTCTGCTTATAATGCTATTTTGGGGAGGCCTACTTTAATTGCTTTACAAGCTGTAACATCAATACCTCATTTCAAAATCAAATTTCCTACGGCTCACGGGGTTGGGGAGGTTAAAGGAGATTTGGATCTGGCCAGAAGGTGTTACAGAAATGCTGTGATCACTTCGGGAGTGGGGGTATCGAAACAGAAGCAGACCATGGCGATAGAAATCGAGCCCTTAACCGAGAGTAGTTTCGAACCGTTGGTCATGCGAGCTGAAGAAACAGAGGAGATAGAGCTCATCCCGGGCAAGGTGAACAAGACGGTGAAAATAGGTTCGGGTTTGCCAGAACCTCTCCGGACGAACCTCATGGAGCTCCTACAATGCTATGTTGATATCTTCGTGTGGGAACCTCAAGATATGCCAGGAGTAAGCAGGGATATTGCTGAGCACCGATTGGAAGTAGACCAGATTAAAGAAACCCGATCCGTGAGAAGAGGAGGATATTTGCACTGAGCGTCGTGGATCATAGATGAAGAGATTACCAAAGCTGTTGGCGGTGACTTCATCTTTGAGATTGATTACCCGTAGTGGATGGCAAATGTGGTTTGGTCGAAGCAGAATGGTAAATGGCGAGTGCGCATCGACTATCTTGATCCGAACAAGGCTTGTCCAGAAGGATTTCTACCTCTTGCCTTACATTGATCAACTTATTGATGCCACTTGAGGTATGCTTTATTAAGTTTTATGGATGCATTCTCCGGGTATCATCGGATCTCCATGTGTAAAGAGGATATCCAAGAGGCGGCGTTCATTACGCATCGTTCGGTATATGCCTATAAGAAAATGACTTTCGACCTTATCAATGCCGGAGCCACATACCAGAGGATGATGATCCATGTCTTCAGATATCAGTTGGGCAGGAATATTGAGGTGTATGTGGACGACATGATTGTCAAAAGCATGTTGGTGCATAAACATTTGGATGATTTAGAGGAATGCTTTCAGACAATTCGTTATCACAACTTGAGATTGAACCCCACCAAGTGCACCTTCGGTCTAGGGGCTGGCAAATTTCTGGGGTATCTTGTCAGTCAAAGGGGAATTGAAGCCAATCTAGAGAAGATTCAAGCGATCCTGAGCATGAAGACTCCTCAGTCATTTAAAGATGTTCAACATCTGACTGGAAGGATTGCAGCTTTGAGGAGGTTCATGTCCAAGTCTGCGGAAAGATGTTTGTCGTTTTTTGATACGTTGAAAGGGCCGAAGAATGCAAAGACGTTCCAATGGACTTCGGAGTGTGAGGACGCCTTTCAGAGCATCAAGTCCTACTTATCTTCGGCGCCTTTGTTGGTGAAGCCCGCTCCTGCTGAGCCTTTATATTTGTACTTGGCAGCTAGTTCGTTGGCGGTGGGAGCAGTTTTGGTGCGTGAAGTTGGGGGTAAGCAGCACCCGGTTTATTATGTAAGCCATGTCCTTCGGGATGCTGAAACAAGGTACCCAAACATTGAAAAGTTTGCTTTTGCTTTAATAACTGCTAGTCGAAAGCTTAGGCAATACTTCCAGGGTAGATTGGTAATCGATACACAAATCGACCTTTAAAGAAGATTATGGGCAAACACGAGGTATCGGGGAGATTAGCTGCATGGACGATGGAGTTGTCCCAATTTTTCATTGAATATCATCCCCGAACCGCCATCAAAGGGCAAGCCTTGGCTGATTTTGTGGTTGAGTGATCGTTCTCTGAAGCTGATGAAGTGGTGACAGAAGGTGAAGGATCAGCAGAGGCTATTGCGGTTCTTCAATGAAGGAGAGTTCATGGATATTTGTATGCGAGATGGGTCTTCTACTACGGACATCGATGGGCGGGATTATTCAGACGAGTCCGGAGGGATTCAAGGTGCAACAGGACATCAGATTTCAATTTAAAGCGACGAACAATGAAGCTGAGTATGAGGCGGTACTTGCAGGGTTACGATTAGCAAAGAGTCTTGAAGTACAGAGAATAGTCATCTTCAGTGATTCTCAGTTAGTCGTTAATCAACTCTGAGGAAGTCTGGCTCGAGGCAAGAGAATGATCAAGTATTTGGCGAAGTGAAAGAACGGCTTCGATATTTCGATCTATGAGTTTGAGGGTCGGCGTAATAATAATTCCATTGTTGATGCACTCTCCAAACTAGCCACTACGGATGTTAACGTCTTCGATGGGTCGGTTTACTTAGAAATTTTGCAACATCCTAGTGCTCATCATGAAGCGGTGATGTCGTCGAATAGAACAAGCTATTTGGTTGACTCCATACACCGGAGTATCCGGTAGATGGCGTCTTACCTTGGATCGGATGCTAGCCAAGAAAATCAAGTACAAGAGTGCTAATTTTGTCACGATTGATGGGGATGCATTAGAAAGGCCTTCTCATCTCCATTCTTGAAATGTTTGACTCCATCTGAAGCTGAATACGCTCTCCGAGAAGTACATGAGGGAATCTGTGGCGACCATATGGCTGCTAAGTCATTAGCCTACAAAGTACTTTGTCAGGGATACTACTGGCCTACCATCTTCAAGGAAGCAACTGAATACGTCAAGAAGTGCGAGAAGTGCCACTCAACAAGGTCAATAATACATATGACCACCAGAAGAGCTATACTCGATCTTATCTCCTATACCCTTCGCTGTCTGGGGGGTTGATATACTGGGTCCGTTACCAAAAGCAAAAGGTCAAGTCAGTTTTGTTATAGTTGCCATCGACTATATGACCAAATGGGTAGAAGCAAAGCCACTTAGGTCAATAACGGAATAGGAGTGCTTGAAATTTTTGAAAGAGTCAGTAGTATTCCATTTTGGAATTCCTAAGGTGGTAATATCGGACAATGGACGTCAGTTTGTGGGATCGAAATTTGAAGCATTCTTGAAAGAAGCTGGGGTCCAAAGACAGAAAGACTTGATAGCTCATCCTCGATCAAGCAGACGAGTTGAAGTGACCAACGAGCAGTTCTTTGAATGGGATCAACCATGATTGGATGAAAGCTAAAGGCGCGGATGGCGGAAGAGGCTGCTAAGTATGTTATGGGCTTATCGAACTACTCCAAGGACTACAACGGGGGATTCACCTTTCAGATTGGCCTATGGCACTGATGCCTTAGTCCCAGTTGAAATTGGATCTCCAAGTCTTCGAGTTAGTCAATTCAGAGAAATCTACAATGAAGAAGGGCTGAAGGCCAATCATGATTTGCTTGAAGAAGTCAGAGAAACAACCTTAATCAAATTGGCAGCCTATCAGCGAAGAGTGGCTAAGCATTATAATAAGGGGGTAAAGCTTCGCAGATTTGAAGTAGGAGATTTTGTCCTCAGAGAAGTCGAAGCATCTACACCTCGAATTTGGGAAAGCGATGCCAAATTGGGAAGGACCGTCTGAAATCCTTTGAAGTCAAGCCAGGGGACTTATCGGTTGAAGGCATTAGGCGAATTCGATAATTAAAAAATACTTGCATTTGGCGAGGCTTAGGAAGTACTTTCGATGAGATTCAATGTCAAGACATCAAGTTCGTAAATATTTACATCATCATCAATAAAAATTCCTCTTTTCTCTCAAACAAAATTTATCTCTGTTGCTGCTCAGTTCATTGGTATTAGGAGGTTCGGGAGGACTCGTTGACCATTCGATGGTAGCCTCTTCGGCAGGTGGTCCTTAAGGCATTGTCAGGCCCTTCGTGGTAGGCATGTCGTCACTTAGACCTTGTCAGGCCCTTCGTGGTAGGCAAGTGTCATCCTTAAGGCATTGTCAGGCCCTTCGTGGTAGGCAATTGTCGTCACTTAGACCTTGTCAGGCCCTTCGTGGTAGGCAAGTGTCATCCTTAAGGCATTGTCAGGCCCTTCGTGGTAGGCAAGTGTTGTCCTCCAAACTTCGTCAGGCCCTTCGTGGTAGATGATTGTCATCTTTTGGTTCTGTTAGGCCTTTCGAGGTAAACAAACTCCCGATGAAGCAGATCTATCTCACACTTCGATAACTGAATAAGTATCTCTTTACTTTATTACCTAAAATTTTTCTAATGTTGAGTTCGAAATGCCTCATTCTTTAACCTCACCTTATCTGTTATATGACATGCTTAATTGTTAATTAACAATTTGAGTTGAATCCTTGAAGGGGTTTTGTACATTTTTCCAGATGAATTAATATTGAAGTATTGACAGGAAGTAAAAATGCACTGAAGTCATAAGGGAGAAGATCATTTTTCATTAATATTTAATCTACTTACAATATTAGAAAATAACAGAAATTTCTACAAATGTTCTTTAAATAAAACCAAAGAAAAAAAAAAGTTGTAGCTTCAGGCAGCGTCCTCGTCATCTGAAGAGTCGAGCAAGGATGGATCTATGTTGGCTGTGATCAACTTCTCCTTGCCACGACTTCGGCAGAGCTCGTAGCTTTCAGTATGTATGTTCATGATCTCTCCGTTGATTTCATCCGAGTTCCGATACTCTTCACAGATTTGTTTGCGAAGATCATCAGGCCCAAGGTCCCGAAGAGCCTATAGTTCTCGGATTTCTTCTTCGAGCTTCTGGTGTATATTCATCTGACGAGTTTCTTCCCGCTCCAACTTATGAATCGTCTTAGTTAAGAGCTTAGAATCAGCCTTTAGCTCTTTGATCTTATCCATCCTTATTTCACTCCTCTGAACCAAGTCGACATTCATCTTGACGATCTCCTCATACTATGCTTTAGTCGACTTCAGTTCTTCCTTGGAGGTCTTTACGTCTCCCTTGGCTTGGGCCAGCTCTTTCTGAAGTCCTTCATTTGTATGAAGGACGCTTTCACGTTGGGTCCTTTCCCGAGCCAAAGCAGACTTCAGGATGGCGTTCTCCTTCCTCAATGCCTCTTCTTCGGATTCAGCCTCGAGGGACCTCGGACGCAGACGCCCGAATACAGCATTCGCCTATGCATGTTCAGTATTGTTTGATCAGTTTCAGATGTATAAGTATGAAGATAAATACAAAAATAAATGAGAGAATCATTTACCTTCGCCAAGTAGCTCATGCCCTCGCTAAGTAATCCCCGTTCGAACTGTTCCCGAATCGATGATCATTGGTCTCACGAACGAAGGCCTCGAACAGTTGAAAGGGAAGTTGGCATTAAATCGAGGCCACATGGTTGGAGAGGCCATAGCGTCATGCTGAAATTCGGTGGTCGTTTGTCTTGGAGGAGAAGGCATAGGTTGATTACGAACCGGCGAGGGATCCGCATGTATCATTTCTGGAGAAGGAGATCGAGCAGGAGTAGGCTCGGGGCTCGAAGAAGGAGCAGAGGTCGAACCTGGCTGGCTGTCTGAAGATTGTTTTCTTTTTCAGGATAATATGGGGACAGATTCGTCCAGCTCAGCATCAGGTGTTTGAGTTTCGGTTGGGACTATCAGGGGATTGACCGTCGAAGACGATGGAACTCGGAGCTCTTCGGCGGTGAGTGGGGTTATCATTGATCTTAACTATTTAACGCGAAGGACTTTTGCCCGATCTTGTAGAGGTATGTCAAACAGGCTCCTCTTAATTGGAGCTGATTCAGAAGGTGCGATAACAGGGTTGGGTGTAGGAGTTGCTTGTGGGATTGCTTCGGGAAGGATTTCCGGGTCACTTTCGGGAGTAGTTTCTGGTCAGGTGGATTTGGCTTTCTTGGCAGCTCTTTTCCTTCGGTGAGGTTTGAGGGATTCCTCAGGAATAAGAGGTTCATCAGCTCCGGGCTCATCATTTTGAGGAGAAGCAGTTGGTGGATCGATGACGGGGGGATCAGCTCGGGAAGATCCTTCAGTCGGAGGCTCTTCACTCGCATCCATAATCTTCCCTGCCAAAAAGTCTCCCAGTTCTTTTACTTCTGAAGAAGTTGGTTAGATCAGAGACACTGCAAATAACCATATATTAAAACCCTTGTCACTTAAATACCTCAAAAAACTATATTACAGAGTTGTTCGAAACTTACATTTGTGATCATACAGCCAGGCTTGTTTGGTCAGAAGTGTAAAACTCCATTCTTTGGAGGAATCTTCTTGAAAGTCTCCATCTCCTTCACACGCTCTTGAGAATATCCCAAGTCGTGAGAGATCCGATCCGAGATGGTCCAACTGAAGAAGTAGAGATTTCTGGTCCTGTGACGAAGAACCATTTCTCGTGCCATCCCTTATTGCTCGAAGGGGTACTCATCAGGGACCTCTTCTCAAATTTGGAGTTCGGGCGAGGAGATTGTTTGCTCAACATCTTAAAGCCTCGTTCTCGGGATCTACCGGCTGAGAAGAGGGTGAAGAAGATGTCGACAGAGGGAGGGATCCCTAACTCATGGCAGAAGGCAATGAATGCCAAGATGTGGATGTAGGAATTGGGCACTAGCTGAGCGAAACCCACTCCTATGAACCCTAGGAGGGTAACAACAAAAGCGTGAAGGGGTAGAATTAATCCCTTTTGAGAAAAGGTAAATGACATGGCGACCCAACCATCCGGCCATTTGGTACATTCGCTCTTGAAAAGGCAGGAACCCTTATAACATAATTATCGGGATCCGATACTTGAGTGGTCAGAGGGTACGTATCTCGATTCCGTGATGATGAGATGGAATGTTGGCATGAGGAAGCTGTTCCCCATCCTTGAAGAAATCGGCAGGAGATGGAGGTTTGAACTCGAACCCTCTTGGTTAGGGTTTGGATTGGGGGAAACTGTCGTTAGCGGGAGTCACACGAAGAGGAGAAGTTTGGCTAGAGCTCACAGTCACCATTGTTGAAATTTCGTAAGACAGAGAAAGAAGTTCTGGGAAGGAAAATAAAGCTCAAAAGTTCAAATTGGCAGGTAAAACCGTCAAAATTGGTAAAGTTTACCTTTTATATTGACGGTTACACAGTAATCGAGAGCGGCACATTTAATTCATAGCAATGATGGTAAATTGGAAGAGGTATCGTACGGTTTTGGGTTTAAATATCTTGACCAGAGTGGACTTATGTCTATTGGGCCTCCCATTTCTGTCTCTGATGTCGATTTGGACCAAATTAGTTGGGCTTTGGTAAGTTTCACTCTGAACCTCTTATGACTTATCATGATCCGTTATATCATGGGCCTATATTGTTTATAGTCTTCCATTAAACCCTCTGTTTAATAAAAGACTAGGGGGCAATGTTGGGCCATGATCCTTTTCCTTATTGGGCCAGACTTAATGGGCTCCTCCCTTGGATTATGTTACTTTTGTCCTATTAATCTGAATGATTTGGGCCCAATTACTTGATTATTTCGTTGGGTTATCTCGGTTGGATCCGGTCATATGGGTCATTTCCTTTATTTGGGCTTAGTCATTGAATCAGCCCATTATGTAAATTGTCACTTGACCCAACTTTGACCGATAATCATTACGCCAAATAATAGTTGACTATTATGTCTGCCACCTTTCTGCATGGCATTAATGAGGACGGGACTCAGATGACCGGCGGTGGAAAATAGTGGTAGCAGGTGAGGAAATAGGCTACATACTTTTTTAATTTGAAATGACCGGAGTGGGGAAAAGGTGTCGGGGAGGTGATGGATGGCACGATGGAAAAGGATTGGAGATGCATTATGGGGCTAGGATCACAACAAAAGGGAGGTAAGTAACAAAATATTACAACACACGATCATATTATTATTTTTCTCTCGGGCATTAGACATTATTTTCCTCCATTGTTGACCTTGTGATCGGCGACATCGACTCTCACGCCGGAGCTATCCCCTCAAACGGTCCGGTAGTCAAGCTTTTGGTGTTGACTTGTTGAACTGTGCAGGATATCGGACGCGTCTTGGTGATTGGGACGTGGAGAAAGATCTTGGTGTTAACACATGTCATGTTGTTGCATCAATTAGTTAATCAATAGAGGGTAGAGGGTAGAAGTCTTTAGGACAGACTTCATTTATCAATCAAATATCCTCACCCATTTGTCTTCCCTTTTTTCCTTGCTCCCCGCCCCTTAAATTTTCCATGGCTTGGACCATTAATTTTGGCCTCCCTTTTTTCTAACTCCTCATCTCCGTTTTTGGCTATAAAAGGCACCAAATAGAAGGAATAAAAACACACAAATTTGGAGAAAACCCATCCGAGAGAGAAAAAGAGAAAGGGTGGAAGAAAGCTTTTCTAAATCTTTAGCAAAAATAGAGAGAAAGATAGTTCAAATAAAATGGTGTTTTATTTGGGTTCTATCACGTAGTTATTGTGGTGAAATAATTTGAGTTTGAACTCAAATTAAGATATCTTTGTATTCTCTCAGATATTCAAGTGAATTATTCAGAGTTTGTCCCGTGATTTTTACCTCTTAATTTTAGAGGGTTTTCCACGTAAAATTCTTAGTGTCTCATAATTTTAGAGGGTTTTTACCTCTTAATTTTAGAGGGTTTTCCTGCAGTGGTTATTATTTTGGTGGAACTACGAATTTAATCTGTTTGGCATATACTGATATTTTATTTGTCTAATTTATCAAAGACAACAGTATTTGGGAGGTGATTTTTCCCAACATCATTCAGATATGTGTAGTCAACACATATTCTCTATTTTTTGTTTGGTTTTTTAGTCAATATTATGTTGGCTAGCCATTTGGGATACTCAATCTCAAAAATGAATCACGTAGTCAGTAGCTTCTTCACTTCCTCGTCAATTGCCTTTTGTCGTTCACGAGTGTGGTTTCTCTTCTTCTGTCGAACCAATTTTTTTCTTTGTTCACGCTTAATCAATGGACTAAAGTGCTCTCACGAACTCCTGACATGTCCTAGGGACTACGCGAACACATCAGAAAATTTGTGAAGTATGGATTCCAGCTTCTCTCGTATTCCTGTATCCAAGCCTTTGCCGACTTTTATAAGATTTTATTTGTTTCCAATAATGAGTTGTACCTCTTCTGTTTCTTCATTGGGCTCTCATATGGGTTTAGTAAAACTTTCCCCGAATCTTTCTGTTAGACCATATTAATTTGGACTTATTGGGCCACCTTTATTTGGGCCTTTGGAGTATTGGGCCATTATTTAGATGAGGATATTTATGGACTTGGGCTGATGGATATTGAGTGGATAAGTATTTACAGTTGACCTAACATCTTAATTGATGAGGATTTGGCTTAATCTTAGTTAGTGGGGGACATCGATATAACTAACAGGTGGTTTGCATGCAATTAGCTGAGATCAATTTGAGTTGGCTGCATGCAAGGCGGTGGAGGTTTATGTGAGTACAAGACACTTCATAAAAAAGGTAACATGAAAATTTTATACTAAACACTAGAGCACACAACCTCCATTGTTAACCTTGTGTCGGCCTGTACTGATTCTCACACCGGAGCTATCCCCTGACAGCCCAAGCCGTCAAGCTTTCGGTGCTGATTCATTTTCTGTGCAGGGTTGGACGCACTTTTTGGTTATTGAGGCGCGTAGAAAAATCTTGACGTTAACATTGGCGCTAGAAGGAGGGCTTTTCTAGTATTTTCAAGTTTCAATCATAATTATTGACTGTTCTACATCGAAAGCTATGGTGAAAAGTAAGAGGCCATCCTTTCTTTGAAGACAAATTGACGATCATTGAAGTTCTTCTTTACAAAGAATTTCTGTTAAGGATAGGCTGGGTCCTTCAAAGAGTATCCATGATCGACTTAGATCACAAGATGTTCCAGAGGGGTCTCATGCAAGAGACCATGGCGATACCAAAAGAAAGTTATTTTCCACTGCGAGCAAAGGACTTGACAAGGATCTGAAAAGGGTAGACGGCACACCGCCTAGAACCCTATACGGAGAAGGTACGATAGATAGAACATCTACACTGGCCAAGATGGCACAGGAGAATGACAAGGCTGTGAAAGTGCTTCTGCAGCAAAGGGAGAAGATTTCCAAACAGATGGTTCTTATGGCCGAAATGGAAGATGAGGCTTCTAGTTATACTCGGCCCAAAGAACGTGGTAGATCACCAGGTAAAAGAATAAGGCAAGATGAAAGGCGCCCCATGTAGTCTGAAAGCCGGTCTCGGAGTCGTTCTTGTGACTGAAGAAGAGCAAGAGGTCATACTCCCAAAGATCCAAAGAGGGCACCTCGCCTTGAGGACTCTCGGGGTAATGATCATAGCCGGAAAAGAAGTAGATCAAGAAGACGTACTCCCGAGGGTTCAAAGAAGGCACTTCGCCTTGAATATCCTCCACACAGCGAGAAGGGTAGACGTCGAAGCAGATCCAAAAGTATTACTCCTGAGAATCCGAAGAGGGAACACCGCCCTACGAATACTCGTCATAGTAGAAGCCATAGATGAAGCCCTTCTAGGGCAGCTAGTTCAAGTGTAAAGGGTCAGTCTGCTCAGAAGAAGAAAGGTTCCCCAAAGAAGGAAGTTTCTTCATAACCCAAAAGGGTTAAACTCTTGGCCAAAGAGGTTAAAGAGCTTCGGAGGCAACTGGTAGAAGTTCAACAGATGAAGGAACATTCGGGTAAAAAGGTGTATCCTTTCTCTTTAGAAATTATTCGGGAGAAGGCAGACCCTAATAAAAAGTTTCCTTATATGGAGAGTTATGATGGTTCCGAAGATCCATATGACCATAGCCAGACGTTTGATAGGCTGATGGATTACTATGATTATTCGGATGCAGCCAAGTGCCAAACTTTTGTGATGAAGTTGAGAAAAGATGCAAGGCAGTGGATGGGGACTTTGCCTTCAGACTCAATTTCGTCCTGGGCTGACTTATGTGATAAATTCCATGCTCGGTTCGGGAGCAATAAAAGGAGACGAAAGCCTACAAGGTCATTGGCACAAGTTAGACAGTACTCAAATGAGTCTTTGGGAAAATACATGAAGAGGTTCAGAGAAGGAGTGGGTCAAGTAACATACCTTAATGATCTTCAGGCTGTAGGTCTATTTCAAAATGGGTTAGACTTAGTGAGGTCTAAAACACTGGTGAAGAAGATAATGTTCAGCCATCCGAAGCATTTGAGAAGGCAGAAGGCTACATCGTGGTAGAAGAGGCAATGAGTAGTCTGAAGCATGGACCTTCAAAAAAGGCGAAAGAGAAGGACTAAGACAAATTTGATGATAATCGGGAAGAAGAGTGGTGGCACTAATGATAGAACTGATGGGAATACGAAAAAATACAACAATACTTGGGGGTCGAAAGGAGGTTGACCACCCTTTCCCAGTTAGAAGGTGAATAAGGTGTTTACTCAAATTAATACGGATCAGGCTACCATTTTGGAGAAGATCAAAGACCAGCCCTACTTTGAGCAGCCTCGTGATAATCTTAAACTAGGGTCTGGAAATCCTCACAAATATTGTGATTACCATCAGGTATTTGGGCATGATGTGAACTCTTATTGGAGTTTGAGGGAGTTCATCAAAAGAAAATTCTAAAGTGGTACTTTGGTTCATTATGTAGTAGGAAGAGAGCCTCCGAGGGAGCAACAGGGGAATAATAGAGTTGTTCAGGCTCCCCAACCTTCACCACCAGCTCTGAATCAACCAGCAAGGCATGTTATGTGTAAGACCCCTACTTTTATGAATAAAGAATAATTTTCTAGAAATATATTTTTGAATATTATGGTGTGGATTTGATATAATGTTATAGTTGTGGGTAATATTTACAAATTTTGCAAAGTAAGCAAGTGGTTATATAATATTCGATTGGTCGGGAAATATTCATATTAACAGGGAATATTCGTATGAAGGTACAATCATTAGTGGACCCCACAATGGAAGTATTGTCGTAGTTAGAAAACGACAAAATTATCTTTTTATAAAAATAACGGCGAAAGTGTTACCGTTAAAACTGTTGAACTACCCGGTAGTAAAAGTACAGTAATACGCGTGGTTGCATAGTAGCACACGGTATTGATTATTGATTCTTACGTGAGAAGTCACTTAGTTATACTCAATTATTACTACAGTAATTGCTGCATCATATCTCTCATATTATTGATTCAATTATTGTCATAGTATCATCTGCATAATATTTTATATTATTGAATCAATAATTGAGACGACAAAGTTATTCATATTATTATTTACAATATTGACAATGTCTAGAAGTTCTGTCAAGGAGAGGTTTGGTCACCTAATTGCGCGCCAATAAGGAGAAATCCTTATCGGAAAGCCCCCTCTTTCCTGGAAACGACCTGGTTGTTAAATATTGTGAGTTATAATATTAATGATGAATAAGTTCGTATTGATTAAAGATGAAATTGATATTTTCATTGTGTTGGGATTATTAGTGTTAATGGAAATCGACATTTATTTTGATAATAATTAATGTCGAGTGGTTATATTGACCAATCGGGTAATTCACCGGATAAATGAGCAATTAATTGCTATTAATTCACATGCTTATAACTATGTGTTCACATGTGTGTACTATTGATTCACATGATTTACTATTAGGGGAGTTGGTGCAAGATTGATAATACTTGCATGACTAAATTAAAAATGGAGGTATAGATGAATGTACTATACTGTATTTTGTTTTTTTCACATAATTCTACTATTAGGTCACATGAATGAACTATTAATACACATTATTTACTATTAGGGGAGGTGGTGCAAGTTTGATAATACTTGCAAGACTAAATTAAAAATGAAGAAAAAGAGGAAGGTATTATATTTTTTTTATTTCGAGCCCCAAAACGTGCAATTATCGAAACTATATTTTCCTGTAAATAAAAGCTCATTCTTCTTTCATTCTCACCAATTCACTAAGTCTCACAAGAGAAATTATTATAGAGAAAAATTATAGAGAGAAAGAATAAGAGAAGTCTGCTACCTCACTATTCTAGTATCCAGTTTCTTCTAAGGTAAGGGGTATTATTTCTTTCGTATTCATGAAGAGAGTTATTTTCTTTCAATACTTGTAAGGTGTTATTCCATTCTTTATTATTCTGTTGGAATAACCTGTTTGTGCGGTCTATCGCATGCCTGGCGAATTCTTCTGTTATTCCATTCTTTATTAATCTATTGGAATAACCTGTATGTGCGGTCTATTGCATGCTTGGTGAATTCTTCTGTTATTCCATTCTTTATTATTTTGTTGGAATAACATGTCTATATGGACTACCGCATGCATGGTGAATGATCCTTCGTAATCATTCCTTATTAAATTGTGGAAATGATCTGTCTACGTGGATTACTGCATGGCGGGCAAAAATCCATTTGTAGTTTCATATATTCTATTATACTCAGTTGGTTAAAGTTTTGGCTTCTATACTCAATGAAATTAGTAGAATATCCTGGATATTTGTGTTTCATCCAGTATCTTTTCATAGAAATATTCTTCTGAGTATTCTTGAATTTTACTCCACAAAGCAGTATCATGTTGACAATTTGGACGTTATTGATTTCTGGATAAATTAAATTATAAATCTTTAAAATTTATCTTGAACTTGTTTTATTAAATTATTATGTCATTGTCATCATCCTCATGCTTATATTGTGATGAAAGTCATCTTTGGGTTACGTGCATAGATGGACTTGGTATGCTTATGACCAGGGATTATTCGGTATAATCATGACCGTAATGTGACGAATGATGTGGTGAAAGTCCTCATTAGCATGTAGTTCATTGATGGACAATTGTTGGTATGATTATGACCAGGGATTATTCGGTATAATCATGACCGTTGATGATTACATGAATATCCTTGGCCGTGATGCAGGGATGATTCGATTTTATTTATTAAGCTGAGTCTCAGCGATAAAGTTGATGAAAAACTTTTTAAATCATAGAAGATAATAGATTTTATGCTCTACTTGACTCTTCTAATGGATTGCTTATTCCGCTGCAGTTGTTGATCTAAAACTTGTTGTCTATTATATTCTATCAGTTGTTATACTGTTGAAGGCTAAGGATAATTTATTATGCATTATCTTAGTCATAATATTTCTTACTGGGCTAGTTAAGCTCGCCATTTCTTTCACTGTTCTCTTAAGGAAATGAGAATATAGTTGGGACGAGTCGGGGAATGAATTGACGGTCCATATGGTTGTTTTAGTAGTCCTCACTATTCTATAAAATAGTGTGACAATAAATGTAATGAGGACTCTATTGAGTGTGGATATTGTCTAGATGACAATATTCTTATTAAAAACTCTTAGATTATGTTTTGTCATATTTTACACGAATGTTGTATAATTAAGTTATATTTTAATTTTGTACCATGTATTTGGAAACTCCAGATAGGTGATGTATACCTATTTTGGGGGCGTCACATTATGGATGTCATCACAGGAGGAAACATTGGCAAAGTTGCTGGGAAGAAGTGAAGAGGATATCTGGATTCGGTGATGAAAGTGGCGGGTGTTCCCCCGAAGACAGAAAGAGTGTATCCAGGTTCGATAATTTCTTTTACTGATGATAATTTCCCTTATGAACCCATCGAACCCCATGAAGGAGCTCTGGTGCTTACTGCATAAGTGGGTTCGGTGGATATGAAGAGGATGATGATAGACAATGGGTCTTCTATGGATATCTTGTATGCACATGCTTATCAGAGGATGCACTTGGATGGAAGGATTGGGCAAAGGCTCCCCAGTATGGCTTCAGTAACGATCCAGTCAAGGTGGCGGGGACTATTGAGCTGCGAGTCATCTTCGAGATGGCTCCACAACAGGTTGAAATTATGTGTAAATTTTATGTAGTGCATATGGACTTGGCCTACAATGCCATTTTGGAAAGACCCACCTTGACAGCTTTTCAGGCAGTAATGTCGATTCCTCATTTCAAGATTAAGTTTCTGACGCCACATGGAGTTGGGGAAGTGGCTGGAGATCTAGACTTGGCAAGGAGGTGTTATCGTAATGCTTTGATCAATTGAGGTGTAGGAGTCAGCAAATAAAAGCAAACCATGGCTATTAAAATTGAACCATTTACAGAAAGTAGCATGGAGCCATTGGTTATGCCAGCTGGAGAGACCGAAGAGTTTGAACTAATCCCTGGAAAGAAGGATAAGACAATGAAGATAGGTTCAGGTTTGACAGAACCTTTTCGGACGAACCTGGTAGAATTACTTCAGTGTTATGCTGACATCTTTGCTTGGGTTCCTAGTAATATTCCTGGATTAAGTAGAAAGGTAGCTGAATATAAGCTATAAGTAGATCCAGCAAAGAATCCAATTCGGCAGAAGAGGCAGATTTTTGCACCAGAGCAATAAAAGATAATTGACGAGGAGATTGCAAAATTGCTCGCTGCAGACTTTATATTTGAGATCGACTATCCAGAGTGGATGGTGAATGTAGTTCTAGTGCAGAAGCAGAATGGGAAGTGGCGAGTTTGCATAGACTACACTAATCTGAATAAAGCCTGTCCGAAGGACTTTTATCCGTTGCCTCACATTGATCAGCTCATCGATGCAACTTTGGGATATGCTTTACTTAGTTTTATGGATGCTTTCTCGGGGTATCATCAGATTTCTATGTGTAAAGAGGACATCCTGAAGACAGCATTCATTACTCATCGGTTGGTGTATGCATATAAGAAGATGACCTTCGGCTTATTGAACGCAGGAGCTACGTATCAGAGGATGATGAATTATGTGTTCACAAGGCAGTTGAGAAGGAATATGGAAGTTTATGTTGATGACATGATTGTCAAGAGTATGTCAGTCCAAGGTCATCCAGACGATTTGGAGGAGTGTTTTTAGACAGTACGTCATTATAATTTGAAGCTGAATCCAACCAAATGTACCTTCGGACTGGGAGCAGGGAAATTTCTGGGTTATCTGGTTAGTAAAAGGGGTATAGATGTAAATCCAAAAAAGATTCAGGCTATTATGAATATGAAGTTTCCTCAGACTTACAAAGATGTTCATCGATTAATAGGTCGGATAGCAGCTTTGAGGATATTCATGTCTAAATTTGCTGAGAGGTGTTTGCCATTTTTTGATACGTTGACATGGAAGAAGAACGCTAAGACATTTCAATGGACTTCAGAATGTGAAGACGCTTTCCAGGGGATAAAGAAGTATTTGTCTTCGGCACCTATGTTGGTGAAGCTAGTTCCTGCTGAGCCTTTGTACTTGTATTTAGCGGCTAGCTCATTGGCAGTAGGAGCAGTGTTGATGCGAGAGATTGGGGGTAAGTAGCACCCAGTTTACTATATAAACCAGAAGTTTCGAGGACACTCGTTGCATGGACAATGGAGTTATCTCAGTTCTTTATAGAGTATCATCCTCGGACAGTTATTAAAGGTCAGGTCTTGGATGATTTTGTGGTAGAATGTTCATTCTCTGAAGCTGATGAGAGTTTGAATGTCGTAAAGGGATCTGATAAGGTAGTTGCAGTACTTCAACAGATACAGAGTTCATGGACGTTGTATGCTGATGGATCTTCTACTTTGGATGTTAGTGGAGCTGGGATCATCTTGATGAGTCTAGATGGATTCAAAGTACAGCAGGCCATTAGGTTTGGGTTCAGGGAAACGAACAACGAGGAAGAGTACAAAGCAATATTAGCAGGGTTACGGTTAGCAAAGAGTTTGGAGGTTCAGAGATTGATCATCTACAGCGACTCTCAGTTGGTCATCAAGCAAGTTTCAGGGGAGTATGAAGCTCGGGGTTCAAGAATGATTAAGTATCTAGCAGAATTGAAGGATTAACTTCAGTATTTTAATTTTTTTGAGTTTCAGGGGGTTGATCGAAATGATAATTCCATTGCAGATGCGTTGTCAAAGTTGGCTACGACTGAAGCGAGTACTTTTAGTGGCTCAATGTATTTAGAAACTTTAAAACAGCCCAGCATTCAGCATGAAGAAGTAATGTGTATAGAGCGATCTAATTGCTGGATGTCCCCGTATTTAGATTATTTGGCAGATGGCGTACTACCTTCGGATCAGATGTTGGCTAAGAAAGTGATGTATAAAAGTGCAAACTTTGTACTTATTGATGGAGATCTCTATTAAAGGGCTTACCCATCGCCCTTGTTAAAGTGTTTGGTTCCTCTTGAAGCTGATTATGTCCTTCGGGAGGTTAGTGAAGGTATTTGTGGTGATCACATGGCTGCAAAGTTATTAGCGTATAAGGTGCTTCGACAGGGATATTATTGGCCCACAATTTTTAAAGAGGTCACTGATTATGTAAAGAAGTGTCAAAAATGCTAGTTAAATAGTCCGATCCCACATCAGCCACCAGAAGAGCTATACTCAGTTTTATCTCCTATACCTTTGATGTCTGGGGGGTAGATATACTGGGTCTATTGTCGAAAGCAAAAGGACAGGTTAGTTTTGTTATAGTAGCAATTGACTATATGACCAAGTGGGTGGAAGCGAAGCCACTTAGAGTAATCACAGAACAAGAATGTCTAAAATTTCTAAAGGAATCTGTGGTATTTCGTTTTGGTATTCCTATGGCGATAGTCTCTGATAATGGACGCCAGTATGTGGGCTCAAAATTTGAAGCATTTTTAAAGGAGTTGGGGATTCAACATAAAAAGACTTCGGTTTCTCATCCATAATTGAATGGGCAAGTTGAGGTAACTAACAGAACGCTCCTAAATGGAATTAAGAGAAGATTGGATAAAGCAAAAGGTAGATGGCCTGAGGAATTTCTTAGTGTGTTATCGAGGACTACAACTGGGGACTCGCCTTTTAGGATGGCTTATGGTTCAGATGCATTGGTACCTGTGGAGATTGGGTCTACTAGTCTTCGAGTCAGTCAGTTTCGAGAAGTGTATAATGACGAGGGGCTAAAGGTCAACCTAGATTTGCTTAAAGAATTCAGGGAAGAAGCTTTAGTTAAATTGGCAGAATATCAGCGTTATGTGGCTAAGCATTATAATAAAGGGTTAAAGCTTCGAAGGTTTGAAGTGGGAGATTTTGTCCTTTGGGAAGTAGGGGCTTCTATACCACAGAATGTGGGAAAGCTGATGCCGAACTAGGAAGGCCCTTATGAAGTTGTTGATGTAGCGAAGCCAGGGACTTATCGGCTGCGAGCATTAGATGGGTCTGAGACAAAGAATACTTGGCATGCTGGAAGGCTTCGAAAATATTTTTAGTAGGGCCAGAGCCAATGTACAGAAGTCTGTAATTATGCCAACAATTATCATCAATAACATAAGTTTTTTTCTCCAATGTCTCCAATGATGTTTTATCTAATAGTTGTTTGGGGGTTCGGTGGTCTGTTCATCCTATAGGTGGTGAACAGGGTCCAGATTCGACATATATATGATGAGTAGCTGGATTTTTTGCGAGGTTCGGATGATCTGTTCATCATCAAGACGGTGAAACAGAACCTGTTCATCCTATAGGTGGTTAACATGGCCTATTCATCCTCAAGATGGCGAGTAGGTTTAATGGGAGGTTCAGTTGGATCTGTTCATCCTTTAGATGGTGAACAAAATCTACTCATCCTAAAGTTAGTGAGTGGGGTCCTAATTCATCCTAAAAATGGCGAACTGGATTTTCTGGAGGTTCAGTGGAATGTTCATCCTAAAGATGGTGAACAAAACCTGTTCATCTTATAGATGGTGAACAAGACATGTTCGTCCTCAAGATGGTGAACAGGCTTGTTGAGAGGTTCGGTTGGATCTATTCGTCCTAAAGATGGCGAATTGGATTGTTGATGATCTGTTTCACACTTCGGTAATGAATAATTATTACTTTACATTATTACTTGATTTTATTTGAAGTGTTGAGTTTACATTAGATTATTACTTGATTTTATTTGAAGTATGGGGTTCAAATTTCTTGATTATTTATTAAATTTCAAGCTAAATTTAATAAGGAGAAGTTAATCATATTTTATTTATAAATAAAAATGAATTACTATATTGTTGAATTTTTACAATATTCTAAAGCTAAGGTTGAGGAGGATCATCTTAGGCATCACCTTCATCTTCGTCTTCGAAAGAGTCAAGGAATAATGGGTTCAGAGAGGCAGCAACTACTTTGCTTTTGCCTTTGCTTCGAGCAACTTCATAACCTTCAGCAAACATCTGAACTATTTTGTAGGTCAGTTCGGGTGATCAGCGGTGTTCGAGATGAATTTCTTTACGGAGCTATTCGGTGAGTGGTGGGCCGAGGGCTTTTAGTTCTCGGGGTTCAGTTTCAATTTTACACCGAAGTTCGAGATGTCATTCTTCGGAGATTTGGGCGTCGTTAATTTCTTTCGCCAAGCTTCGGTTGGATTTTGCAAGATATTCGTTCTTTCGAACTAGTTCTTGATTTTGTACAGCAGTATTTTGTTGAAGTTTTTTGGCTGTTACAAGTTTATCTTTCAATTTGTCAAAATCTTTGCAAAGGCATTCGAAGTTGAAGAAAGTGTTTCTATGCTGACTTTTTTCTTTAGCCAGAGCGGACTTTAGGATGGCATTTTCTTTTCGGGCAGCATCCTCTTCAGCTTCAGCCTCTTTATACCTTTGGTGAAGCCGCCCGAAGATTCCATTTTCCTGTAATGTTTCAGAATTAAGCAAAACGTTTCAAGAAAATATTTGAGAATACAAAAGGTTAGGCAATGGTTAACTTACTCTGGCTTGGTGAGTCATGCCAACTTTGATCAAGTCCATGATAGAGTTGTTGTCAAAGCAATGATCATCAGTGTCGAGTAAAAAAGAATTGTAGAGGTGTAGAGGAAAGTTTTCATTTAGCTCTGGCCATAAGGTGGGCGAGTGTACAGCTTGAGGCGTAGTGGAAGAATATGGACATTGCGGAGATGGTATTTGTTGTTCGGGTGTAGGTGGAGCGTAAGTTGTTGAAGGTTCAGGTGTTGGCGGTGGTTGGTTGTCTGAAGTATGTTTTCTATTTTTGATGAGGGGGGAGTTGGGCTCGGCGTGTTCTTCATGTTCCACTTCAGGTTCATTAATTTATATAGGAACAACAGGTAGAAGGTTAACTTTGGTAGGAGGTACTCTGAGTTCTTTGGCAGAAAGAGGAGTGACTTTGGCTCATTTCTTTTTAGTACAAAGGATCTCGGTACGTTCGGCAATGGGCATGTCCAAAAGGCTCTCGTTAAGGGTGGGGACAGGGACATGTTTTGGTTTTCTGGCAGCTCTTTTCTTTCTATAAGGATGACTTGTTTCTTTGATGGGAGTTGGTTCGGTGGGAGTTGGTTCGGTGGTTTGAGGTTCAGCAATTTGTGGTTCAGAGGATTGGGGTTCAAAAGTTTGTGGTTCAGAGGTTTGAGGTTCAGTATTTTGGGGTTCGGTAGAAGTTTGTAGAAGGTTTACCATAAATAAATTCTTCTAGCTCCTTTCAGTCAATGGAAGTAGGCTTTATAAGTGATACTGAAGAAGACGAAGAGATTGTTTCATAATAATTATTAAAGAAAATTGGGAAAAAACACATAACTATTGAGTTCAGGACTTATATTTGTGGTCATACAACCATGTTTGCTTACTTAGAAGACCAAAGCTCCATTTCTTCATATGAATTTTCTCCAGAAGCTTCGTCATCTCTCTCACACGCTCCTCTGAGATGTTGCCAAAGTCAGCAGAAAGACGATCGGCAGTAGTCCAGTCAGGAAGGGAAAAGAATTCAGGTCCTTTGACGAAAAACCACTCCTTATGCCACCCTTTGTTGCTTGAAGGAGTGTCCATCAGAGGGCATTTTTTGAACTTAAAATTGGGTTTAGAGGATTGCTTGCTTATCATCTTGAAGCCCATTTCCCGAGATTTACCAGCAGTGAAGAGAGAGAAGAAGAAGTCAATAGTGGGTGGAATCCCTATGTCATGATAGATGACGTGAAGGCAAAGATGTGAATATAGGAGTTAGGGACTAATTGGGCAACTCCAACGCCCGCGAACTCTAAAAGTGTAACGATGAAAGCATGGAGGGGAAAGCGAATCCCTTTGTCCAAGAAGGTCAGAGGCATAGAAGTCCAGCCTTCAGGTTAAAGATACATACGCTCAATAGGAGTAGTCAATCTCACGAGGTGAGTATCTGGTATCTGGTAACGTACACGGATGTTACAGAGATCATCCTCTGAAAGTACGGAAAGAGTATTGGCATGGGGAAATTTTTCTTCATTTTTGAAGAAAAGAGAAGGGTTTGGAACGGGTACAGGTGGAGTATTTTTGCTGGAGGAAGGAGTGGATTTAGGGTTTGTCTCCGAAGAGACATTGGTGGGATCTTGAGCGGCTGGGATGGAGGAGATGGGTGTTACTGGGATGGGGATGGTGTTATCTGGATTTTAAGAAGCTATTGTTAACAGTTTATAGAGAGAGAGAAATTGGGAGGAAGAAGAAAGCTAGAATACTTTGAAATTCAAAACAAACAGGTAAAACCGTCCAATTTGGGGAAATTGGGTTTTTTATAATGGATGTCCTTTCAGTTGTTTCCAAAACTCGAGGGCTGCTCATTTAATGATAGCAATGATGAATTTGAAGAGTTGGCGTCTGATTTTGGGTTACTTGAATATTGGGTTTCCTACTGATTGGGCCTTATTCGGTTTCACTTGGACTCCTTTATTGTTTGGGCCATTTTTATATATATTCTTTTATTAAACATTCTGTTTAATTAAAGACTGGGGGGTAATGTTAGACCATATTAATTTGGACTTATTGGGCCACCTTTATTTGGGCCTTTGGAGTATTGAGCCATTATTTAGATGAGGATATTTGTGGACTTCAATGATGGATATTGAGTGGATAAGTATTCGATTGACCCAACATCTTAATTGATGAGGATTTGTCTTAATCTTAGTTAGTGGGGGACATTGATATGACTAGCAGGTGGTTTGCATGCAATTAGCTGAGATCACTTTGAGTGGGCTGCATGTAAGGCGGTGGAGGTTTATATGAGTATAGGACACTTCACAAAAAAAAGGTAACATGAAAATTTTATACCAAACACTAGAGCACACAACCTCCATTGTTAACCTTGTGTCGGCCTGTACTGATTCTCACACCGGAGCTATCTCCCGACGGAGCGGTGATTGAGGCACGTAGAAAGATCTTGGCGTTAACATTTTCCATTTCAATATTCTTGATGGCCATGTAGAGTTCTTTTCCTTTTCCCGTCTCTTGGGCGGGATCCACCTGTTGTAACTCATGCATCCACCTAAAGTTGTTGGGAGGTTTTCTGGCACCCACGGAAAACCCATGTCCCATTCTTAGTTGGAAACTTCATCTTAAGGTATGGAATGGAGGTGACAACTTTTAGAGCTTTTAAAGTTATTCTCCCAAAAATCAGGCTGTATGTTGAAGGGACTTTAACCACGTATAATTTGACATCAATTTTTTCCAAACACGAGGCTTAACTGACCACCACTGAGAGGGTTATTGTTCCTATGATGTCGACTGATTTATTCCCGAATCTGTATAGTGGGGCTTCTTTGCATGGCTCAATATGTATTCCATATAGATCCATCATGTTCAAAGCGTGGTGGTATAAGATATCCACCGAATTACCATTATCCTCAAATAACTTGCTAACAGTATGATAAGTAGCAAAAGTCAGTTAGAAGACTTGGTCTTTTTGTTAACTATTGTCTTACTTTGTAAATAAGTGGTAGTAGTGGAGTCCTTGTGGAGTCCTTAATTCTAGTAGTTGTGACTCATGTGGTAGTAGTGGAGTATTTGTGGAGTCCTTAATTCTAGCAGTTGTGGCCCATAAGCTTAGGAGAAAGTAGTTTACTTTTCTATATTTAAATCTTCAGTTAGCAGAAGAGGAAAATAAGAAATCATTTGTTATAAAACCTTGTGGTACTTTCTCACCCGAAGAGAAAACATCATTTATCATTTTGAAGCTTTGATTGGGACCTATCATTGGTATCAAAGCTAGAACTTCAATATCAACTAACAAAGAATGATTTGAACAACTGGAAGTTGGGCTAGGAGGTCTTCAAGATGGCATGAATCGGATGGAACTTGGTCTCACCGTCAAGTTGCAATGAATGGAAGAAACCATCCACAAATAATCAGAAGATTTGATGTCCAACCAAGAAGGATCAAATACCAGCACCAATGATCTTCATGGTCGTTCCAAAAACATGTGTGTCACTAATTGAGATCAACTAGATGGAAGCTGAAAAGTCTTTTCGCCCAAATTGGCTAAGTTGGAATTCTCGAGATATTTTGGCGACGACCCAACAAAATGGTTCAACAGAGTGGAACAATTTTTTGAATACCAAGGCACTACGACAGCCAAAAAGGTGTCGCTGGCGTCTTTCCATCTGGAGGGGGAAGTGAATCAATGGTGGAAGTGGTAACGCCGATCCTACAAGGAAAAAGGATGAGAAATATCATGGGCATAATTTTTAGTAGAACTATGGGCTGGTTTCGGACTGACAGAGTGTGAAGACTTTGATGAAGCTTTATCAAGGGTGAAACAAGTGGGTTCATTGCGTGACTACCAAAAGGAATATGAAAAGCTCGGGAATCGGGTACAAGGATGGACCCAAAAGGCATTAGTAGGGACATTTATGGGTGGTCTTAAACCGGAGATTGTGGAAGACATTCGAATGTTCAAACCTAAGTCATTGAAAGAAGCATTAAGCCTAGCACGAATGCGAGATGATCAACTAACTCACCAAGGGATAGACACAAGATCTCTACAATTTAATCATCGCCAACTTTACCTTGTTTCCCTAATAAGGGCCAAACCAGTTGTGGCTATAAAGTGCCTTGCCTATGATGAAATACAAAAAAAACGAGCTCAAGGCCTCTACTTTAACTGCGACGACAAATTCACTCCGGAACACAAGTGCCGAGGACCCCAGGTCTTGTTATTGGAAGTAGAAGATAGTTCAAGCAAAGAAGATAAAGAGGATCATGTAGCCAATGAACCTTGAGGACAAGGTTTCACTGAAAGAGGCCGGTATTGATAAGTAGCAAAAGTCAGGTAGAAGACTTGGTCTTTTTGTTAGCTATTGTCTTACTTTGTGAATAAGTGGTAGTAGTGGAGTCCTTGTGGAGTCCTTAATTCTAGTAGTTGTGGCTCATGTGGTAGTAGTGGAGTCCTTAATTCTAGTAGTTGTGGCCTATAAGCTTAGGACATAGTAGTTTACTTTTATGTATTAAATCTTCAGTTAGCAGAAGAGGAAAATAAGAAATCATTTTTTAACCTTGCGGTACTTTCTCACCCGAAGAGAAAAAATCATTTATCATTTTGAAGCTTTGATTGGGACCTATCATAATATAGCCGACAATTGAGGCTGTGATGACTAGGGCACTCATGTGGGTTGATAATCGTGACGTAATCTTCATCAGAGAATGAAATAGTTTGATCAACCCAAAATTCTTTGGTGGGATGGCTATATAAGCTATAAACTTCCCGGGCATATGCTTTCTTCGCTTTATTGGACAATTTCCCCACATCTGATCCACTCCTAATAGTGTTTATGACGCCCCCAAAATAGGTATACATCACCCATCTTGAGTCGCCAAATACATGGTACAGAATTCAAATACAAACTTAATTATACAACAGTCGTGTAAAATATGACTAAACATATGTTGTGAGTTTTAATACAAATATTATCATCTAGACAATATACAAACTCAATGGGGTCCTCATTACATTTATTATCACACTATTTCACAGAATAGTGAGGACTACTAATGCACTATCTAGGACCATCACTGTTCCCCGACTAGTCTCTGCTACGTTCTCATTTCCTGAAGAGAATAATGAAAGTAAAAGGGTGAGCTCAACTAGCCCAGTAAGAAATACTATGACTAAGATACTGCAGAATAAATTATCATTAGCCTTCAACAGTGTTAAACTGATAAAATATAACAAACATCAAGTTTAACTACAGCAGAACAAGCAATCCATTAGAAGAGTCAAGTAGAGAATAAAATCTACTATCTTCTATGATTTAAAAGGTTTTTCATTACTTTTTATCGCTGAGACTCAGCTTAATAAATAATCTACATCATCAAATCATCCCTGCACTACAGGCTAAGGATATTCTTTAGTATCATGACCACGAATTATCCATGCACCACGAGCCAAAGATAATCATGTTTTCATCAACGGTCCTGATCATGCCATAAAACAATTCATCTTTGTACCCTTGGCCTAAGAGAATCCATAGCCATAATCATACCAAAAAATGTCCATCAATGCACTACGGGCCAATGAGGACTTTTTTCACATCATTTGTAACATTACGGTCATGATTATACCGAATAATCCCTGGTCATAATCATACCAAGTCCATTTATTCACTACAGGCCACAGATGACTTTCAACATAATATAAACATGAGGATGATGACAATGACATAATAATTCAATAAAACAAGTTTAAGAATTAATATATTCAGGAACTAATAACGTCCAAATTGTCAACATGATACTTCTTTGTAGAGTAAAATTCAAGAATGCTCAGAAGAATATTTCCATGAAAAAAGATATCGATGAAGCGCAAATATCAAAGATATTCCACTAATTTCATGGAGTATAGAAGTCAAAACTTTAACCAACCGAGTATAATAGAATATATGAAAGCGCAAATGGATTTTCGCTCGCCATGCAGTAATCCATGAGATGATCATTTCCACAATTTAATAAGGAATGAATACGAAGGTTCATTCACCATGCATGTGGTAATCCACATAGGCAAAAGTTATTCCAACCAAATAATAAAGAATGGAATAACATAAGGATTCACCATAAATGCGATAGATGCGCATGCAGATGTGTTATTCCCAATGAAATAATAAATAATGGAACAGTCCCGCCAGTAAACGCATGCATGTGATATTAAACGTAATAATAAAGAATGGAATAACATTAGAAATCACCATACATGCGATAAACCGCACAGACAGGTTATTCCAACAGAATAATTAATGGAACCATGTCAGGCGTAATATGCATCGACAGGATATTCCAACAGAATAATAAAGAACAAAATAATAGAAGAATTTCACCATGTATATACGATGATTCAGATAAATAGGTTATTCCAATATAATAATAAAGAATGGAATAATGTAAGAATTTCACAAAGTATAGGGTATCCAGCGTACAAAAGTTATTCCAATGTAATAATAAAGAATGGAATAATGTAAGTTCTCTTCATGAATAAGAAAGAAAGAATACCCTTACGAAAGTACAACAAATAATATCCCTACATTTGAAAGAAGAGTATTCAATCGGTAGGCGAGAATATACTCAAGAAGAAAACTTGTACTACGCTCAAAGCTTTCTTAAACTCTAAAGAAATACGCTCAAGATTATAGAAGAAGAACTCTCTCTATAGTTTCTCTATCTAGAGTTTCAGTGAATTCGTAAGAAATAATGAATGAATGAGCTTCTATTTATAGAAGAATGGACTGCATAGTAACTAATTCATGAACGGTCCAGATTGATTTACTTTTAATCGGGACGATCCATATTTAAAGTAAAATCTTTTAAATAAAATATAATATATTCTATTTATAATCTAATGAAACGAATAACTTTATAAAAGTATTCTGTTTTATATAAAAAGATTTTACTATGCAAAACACTATGCAGACACTATGCATAATAAAATATAATATATTCTATTTATAGAATAACTTTATAAAAGTATTCTGTTTTATATAAAAGATTTTACTATGTAAAACACTATGCATAATAGAATATAATATATTCTATTTATAGAATAACTTTATAAAAGTATTCAGTTTTATATAAAAAGTTTTCCTGTTTTATTACATTAATAATACTAATAAAACAAAACTGAGTAACTTATCATGTAAACATCAATAATCAATATTGTGTGCTACTATGCAACCACGCGTATTATTGTACTTTTACTACCGAGTAGATTAACAGTTTTAAAGGTAAAACTTCCGCCGTTATTCTCATAAAAATATTTTTATCGTTTTCTCCATCCGACAATAATTCCGTTATGGGTCCACTAATGATCAGATTGTCGCATGCGGATATTCCCCGAACAAAAAAATATTCCCCGACCAATCGAATATTATACAACAACTTGCATACTTTTCAAAATTTATAAATACTACCCACAACTATAACATTATATCAAATCCACACCATAATATTCAAAAAATTATTTCGAGAAAATTAAATATTTATTCATAAAATCTGGGGTCTCACAGTGTTGATGTGCCCTCTATTGGGTTTCTCCTTATTATTTGGTTGAGGATCCCGATGGCGGCATTGGATGGCTCTATCCCTGGCTACATATATGTCTAGTTCTCCCGACTTTATATTCTCCTCAATCAGTTCTTTCAACTAGTAACATTGCTCCATGTCGTGCCCCACGTCACAATGGTATTCATAATACCAATTTCTATCTCTTCTATTTTGGCCAGTTATCCTTCTCGAAGGTTTTTTAAAGAATGGGTATTTTTTAATTTCATTCAAGATATTTGCTTTGTCAATGTTTAGGGTGTGTAAAGGATTTCTAGCCTTTTGCGGCCTTATAATTTGAGAGTCCAAAACTAGGCATTTGTCGAGTCTTTTCAGTGTACTGGTGAACAGTCGGCACATAGCAACATCATTATGTCTGAAGTGCAACATTATTGACTTATATTTGGTAAGATTCTCATAGGGGTCAGCGTTCCAGTCATACATTGGAAGTTTAGGTATGGTCACCTCCGTCTACCCTGGGGCAGTTTGTATAGCCTCAGTGAATGAGGTATTAATGCTGAAAGTTCTCATTCCTTGGGCTATTTTTAATTGTCTTTTCAGCTCATCCTTTCTCTTGTAGATGGTGTGTCCCTGTTTAGAGCAACTGAGGCGAGAGTTCCAACCTGTGGATCGGGAGTTAACTTATTGAATAACGAAAATTGTTGTTGTGGTGTAGTAGGGATTCTGTGACGCCCCCAAATTCAGACACTAATATCTCGAATTCAGTGCTTCACGATCTCATTCTAGCTAATAATACACTAATAACTCATACAGTGGAATAATATAATAATTACATTGATTTAATATAAATATTCTCATCCCAAGGTCTCGTAACCGTTACTACAACATTACATATCTTAAATCCAAACATAACTTAATACATAATACTAATCAAGTCTTAATACATAATCTTAGATAAGTCTTAAATACAACAATACGATAAATCTTCTAATATAAAAGAACAAAGATATGTCGTACCCTTGTTCTTTCCCTTATTTTTTCCTGAAGGTTCACCACGTTCTGCCTTAGCTGAAAGGTTTAAAGAAAACAAGAATGAGCAACAAATTTGACTAACACCCAAATTTATTTTGTTAGTAAGCAAAATAATAAAAGTTCAAGCCCAATCAAATTTAATTAATAAGTGGCCCAATTTTTTTTTACCCACTTAAGTAGGGGCTATCTAGTCATTTCTTAAGTAAATTAACAATTAAAATAAAATAAGGATTTAGAAGATAAGAATAAAGAGAAGATAAAAAGAAAAAAGAGAAGAAAGAGAAAGAGGAAAAGAAAAAAAGAGAAGAAAGAGAGGAACGGGAAAGGGAAAGAGAGAGAGAAAGAGAAGAAGAAGTGGCCGAAGCCATGGAAGAGAAAGAGGAGAGGGTGAGACAGCCCTTGAGGGAGAAAGGAGGAGAGAGAAAGATCCTCCATGGAAGATTTTGGGAAAAAGGTAAATTCCTAAACTAATATATATATATATTAGTTGGATTTTTGTAAATCAAAGCTTGGATTTATGTTTGTAAACTCAAAAACCATGGGTATCCATGTTGATGAGTGTTTTATGTTTAGATCTACCTATATTGGGTGTTGATTTGGTTGGAATCAAAAAGAATAGAAAAATAGAATTTTCTAGAAAGCTTAAACTTGAAAGTGTGATCTAGCTTTTGATTTTTGAAATCTATGATGGATATTTGTGATTTATTTTCTTGGGCTGCTAGATCTATTTATTAAGGATAAAACCCCTTTGGAATAACTCAATTAGGTTGAAAAATGAGCAAGTTATGTAATTTATCCCAAACTACTCAAAGATAAGAAAACTGTTAGAACCACTGTTTTGATCAGCCACTTCCGGGCTAATTTTCGAGAGCTTAACATGTCCAAATATGGATTATGATAGATGAAAATTATAGATCGGAAATATACGAATCCAGCAAAATTTACGGATCGTTAATTGGAGTTGTAGATCTCATTGTATTTAAGTTTTAGCAAAGGACTCCAAAATTGAAAAATGACAAAAAGCTATAGCCCAAAAATTTAAAAGGAAATTTTTGGCAATATAATTTGTGAGAAAAATTCCGGCCTATTGGGACATGAAAATATATGGTATAAAGTACCTCCTGTCCAAAAATGAGCTCATTCCGACTTAAAATGACCAAGTTATGACCATTTCATTTTTTGTGATTTTTGGACAAAAATCGCTATAACCAAAGTTCTATAACTCCGATGGCCACGAACTTTAAACTGTAGGCTCACGCTAACACGTATACGATTGTGTCAGAAGATGGAAATTTCTGGAGTTGAGCATAATAGGGATAATTTCTTAAGCTACGCACTAAAAATAATTTTTTAAAAATACCAAAGATAATTGAAAATTTTTGGAAAAATACTTTTTGTGTATGAAATACATGTATATAAGCATGGCCAAAAGATAGAAAAATAATAAGTTGATTTGGTATTTTCGTTAAAGGAGATATGGAATCCAGCTTGCTGGATTGGAAAATCTGATGAATCAAGCTTGCTGGATTAAAAAGAAGCTTACTGAATTGAAGGATTTAAAATCCAGCTTGCTGGATTGATGGATTGGTGAATCTAGGCTTGATGGATTGCAATCTAGTTGCTAGATTTGGAATCCAGTTTGCTGGATTGCAGTTTGAGTTGCTGGATTGGCCATCTAAATGCTGGATTTGGAATTCAGATGGCTGGATTTGGAATTTAGTCTGCTGGATTGGGAATTTGGTAGCTTGATTTAGAATCCAGGTTGCTGGATTAGTATTTAACTTATTAGATGTTAAAGAATAACTTATGAAATGAAAAAGCGAGTGTTAAATCATAATGGACATGATATATTGATTAAAGAATTATCAAAGGATGATAGTAATACTGATGTGTTAAGTTGTTGTCTAATATTTTATTTTTATGATTAAGTGTTAGATAATTTATGGATAAAGAAATAGTATTATGAGCTAACAAATATGTTATGCTAACTGCAAGATCAATCTTATAATTGATAGGTCTTTCATAAGAGATTACATTAGATTGCTTAGCGGTAATCAGCAGTACAGGCAAGTTTCCCTAACTCAAACTTGAGTTGTATGTTCAAAGCATGTTAGTGAATAATTGTTGTTGATTATTCACGTCTATACTGATTATTGATTTGCACTTTAGTGCATGTTGCATATGTTCATCGGTATGAAAAGGTCGATCACCTTCATTACCATAAGGTTGATTAAATTGTTTATGGTCATTGTTGACCTTCAAACATTATTGATTCAGTCATGCAATTATTGAAACTTGATTCATGTTATTTCATAATTATTATATTGTTGAAAACATGAAAGCTTATTCATTCTTTTCAATCATGATATATCTTCATTGTATTTAAAACTTGCTAGGAAAATTTATTGCTCACCCTTGCTATAACATGATAAAAATTTTCAGATTAAGATGAAAGCTCGAGTAGAGACAGAAGCAAAGATAAAGTGCGAGATTAAATTATGGTGCAGTTAGATCTATTAAATTTTCTAACGAAAAATAGCATTGTAAACCTTTTTAGATATTGAATGTATGTATTTAGTTAAGGTTGTAGGCCTTGGGAATGATGTGTAAAAGTTTAATTTATAAACAATTTATGTTTATATCTTCCGCAATAGTTATAGAAATGATGTACCAGATCTGAGGTAAAAAGTACCCAGATTTGGGGGCGTCACATCCACAGCTAGCTCATGGCACAATGTGTTCCATGTGTCGATATTGAGAAGTAATCATTATCATTTGTTGCATATGGTGCAATATCCGTTTGATAAGATTCGGGAGGATCTTACTTGTGAAGAGTAAGCTGAAGCGATTTTAGATTGTCAAGAGCATATTATGAGGAGGAAAACAATTCCATTTGTTAAGGTTTTGTGGAAGAACCATTCGAAGCGAGAAACTACTTGGGAGATTGAGGAGTCTATTCGAGCGGAGTATCCACGTCTTTTTAAAAATTAGGTACATTGCATTCTTTTGATTCTGAGGACGGAATCCTTTTTAAGGGGGAGGTAATGAAATACCCAAAAAATAAAAATAAATAAATATCATTTAAATTATATTTTAAATATTTTAATTGGGATTTTCTCATGTTTGGGTCAAATTGTACTAATTTATGTAGACTATAATAAGTAAAGGGATTACATTAATTTGGGCCTTTATAATAATTGTGTTTAATTTATATATGGGTAATATTAAATCTTATTAAAATTTGAAAAATTAATAAAATATATTAATATATAAATGAATAACAAACACTTGAAACCCTGTACATTTTACGTTGTTTTATTATTTTGATAAAAGAGAAAGAAGTGGCGACAATGAGTACAAAAGAAATGGAAAGAATAAAATTCTCCCAACCAAAGTAATACCATTACTTTTATGATTGGTAGACCTGGTAAAATCGGCCAAAGCCCCCGAGCCGGCCCAACCCATCCATTAAAAAATGGGCATTGGGCTTCATTTTTTCAGCCCATCAAAACCTAGGCCATTTTGGCCCAGCCCGCCAATGGCCCGATGATGTCCATGCCCATTTGGGCTATGCCCAAAAATGTGTCAAATTATTTTATAAATCGTGCTGCACCTGTGGACCAAATTTTACTGCTGTAGCGTTAAAAAATAGGCTTTGGGCTTCACTTTTTCAGCCCACCAAAATCTAGGTCGTTTTTGCCCGACCTGCCAATGGCCTGGCCCGTATGTCAGGTCTAATTATTGGGTATCCTTTTGTAGTTATTATTAATTAATTTGATTGTTTATGCCTGGGAGGGAATCTAAATAAAATTAGTTTGGAATCATGCAAGGTTTATTGATTTAATAGTTTATTATACTTTTAATTTTGTATTGACTGATATCTAGCAAATGAATAAAATAATAATTTAAATTAGATTGTTCGGAATAATGTGTAAATATTGTAAAGTAAAATTACTATTATACTATTGTATCGTGTTTTATAAATTTTCATATATTAGAATGAATTTGGGAGATTATAATTAATTAAAATTTGCTTCACGATTTGAGTTTATGCGTATTCATTGTGAAATAGAGGTATGAAAAATCTAAGTACATGGTTAGTACAAATGGTATTATAAAATCTATGGATAATAATAATAATAATAATAATAATAATAATAATAATAATAATAATAATAATAATAATAATAAAAATGAGTTTATTAACAGGTTAAAAGATATATAGAAGGATATTTTTACAAGTGTACTTATATTTATTATTATTTTGTTTAATTAGTTTGAACAGAAGGAGTGTAACAAATCATATTTGCAATATAGTTTGGGTATTACATTGCTTACTCTAGGTACAGATTCTGTACTCTTTCAACGAAACTCTTTTAATTTTAATTTGTTCGTTTTGTTATTCGTTTAGAAATTTGGTGTTGTCTCTAATGATTATTCCTAGTCAAATTCATTGTGATAGTTTTGTTTTGGCATTCATATTTGGAACTCATATTTTTACTCTTTAGACTAGTACAACATGTCTAAATTTTTTTTAATATTTGTAGTAATGTACATGTTAGCATATTTCTAGAGAATTTGTTTTTATGATTCGTTTCAATTTACCATTTACATATTAGAACCCTTTATGCTGATATTATGTCACATGTGTTGTGACATGGTATCTTTGTTAGAATATACCGTAGGGTATACTTGAGCTATAACCATATGTGGGGGGTACCACATGCATGTCCTCTTGGCACCGAGGCATGATACCTTCCATGGCGGTGTGATCAGTCCATGACGTCTCCATTTTGTGCTCCGGTGGGAGTTGGTCATTTGGTGATTTTGTTGTGGGAGGCGTATGGGTCGACCCTAGTTTTCTGTTCTATTTTGTTATGCAGATTGGTGATGTTTGTGCGAAATACGCTTTTTCGATTTTACATGCATTTGGATTCGCGGTCCAATGTGTGTGACTTGCATGTGTGGCATTATTTGACTTGTCTATGTGGCAAGGAACATTTTTTTTGTTCTGAGTTCGTTATGCATTTGATTCAGCCTATTATTTCATTGTATTAGTTTTTCTCATTTCAGTTCAGTTCATTTATTTGAGTTAGTTATTTCGTTTCATTATTTTTGTACTCTATATCCGTACTGGACATTTAGCTCATGCTGTGTTTTTCTTTCTGCAGGTAATCAAGGGGATCAAGGGTCAAGTGTGACGAGAGCTTCATTTTATCCAAATGGTTTAGATAGTTTGTTTAGGTTGTGATACATTGATATATTTGGAGTTGCAATAAATACTTTAGATTGTGGTTTAGGTCCGGTTGGCATTATTATTGTTTGACTTGTGACATTTATCAGATATTGAGATTATTATTTTGTGGCTTAGAGCCTTATTATAATTCCATCTGTTTTGTTGTGTTTTGTGTAACCTTTCTTTCTATTTTGAAAAGGGGTGTTACATGGAGATAAGTGAATAATCAACAAAGGATCTACCACTTCTAGTAAAGTGAGAGAATGCCATATGTGATTCGATAAAGTGACAACTTGGAAATCCTTGGTCAGGGTTGAATGAAAATTAGAAAAGAGTTTCTAATTTACATTAACTAGAGTTGTGCATTTAAGAATCGGAATACATATAATCAAATAAATAAAACTTGACAGTAATTCAATGTTTTATATTTGATAGGACATTATATGATAGAACGATTGAATTGTACAGTAACTATTCATGAAAAGATTCTTTTATGATTAAATGTTGAAATTTATATTATCTTGAAAGTTGTTGATCGATAAGGGGACTTACCCTTATTGTGGAATAAATATTATTTATTTAAAGAATTAAATGATTTTATTTATTTATTCAAACAAGATTAGAATTGTTCTAATTGATTTATTCCACAACTGATTTAATATGAAAAACCTAAAAGGTCACATCGCAAAAGGAAAATATTTATTTAAGAAGTAAATAACATAGTCATAATAATAAGTTAAGTATATCTAATTTATACTATGGTGATAGAATAAATTAAATAACTTAATATTTAGTATTTATTATTTTGAAAATAGTAATTAAAAATTAATAAGAGCAATCTTATTATTATTATTACTATTATTATTATTATTATTATTATTATTATTATTATTATTATTATTATTATTATTATTTAGTTCCTGAATGGTTTAGGAATTAATTAATAAAAGTATTCACATAATTAGTTCCTAATTATATTAGGAATATAATTAAATAAACCCTACTTCCAAATAGTTTAGGAGGGTTATCTATATTTATAAATAAGAGGAGTCTTATTATACATTTGGGTGATACATAACATACTCAATTCTCTAGAGAGAGAAACTAGGGTTTACCAATACCTACTTCTTGAGTTCATATTATTCCTTGGTGGATCACCTCTAGAGACAAAACACTTGGGTGGCTAGCGTTGACCAACGGAATCTAACCGGTGGAATTCAAAGACGTTGCAAAGGATTTGGAGTTGAACTTGTACCTAAAGAATCTTTGTTCTACAAGGGTATGATTCTCTGTCTCCTTCATAAATTGCTAATTGCACATAAAGTATGATCTTAAGTATGGTTTGTGAAAATTTTAAAAATATGATTTTGTCATGCTTACGCTCGCTTGTATGTAAGTTGATTGCTTGTTCATGAATTTCACAAACCTAACAGTCTCACCTACCACACGTGAGTGGTGTCTCATTTTCAATCTAGCGGTTTAGACATACCACTATCTGATCTTCTTATTTAAATTTGAAGATGGTGATAAATATCTTATAATCTTTGTTTGCATTTGTCAGTTCTATGACAGTTTTGACATGCTCTACGAATTTTGATTGATCGTAGAGTTTGATGTGGAACGTAGAGTCACTTAAGTTACTCGACATTCTGAACTCTATGAAAATGTGTTCTACGAATAAATATGCACTATACGAAGAATTCTCTATCTTCTTCTCTACGAAAGGCTCTTCTAAGGTGACCACTCTACGATGTTTAAGTAGACTCTGCGAACATCTTTTTTAGTCATCAAACACTAGTTTGGCATATCTACGATCATTCAACTGAGGCTCTATGAATACCTAGACTACTCTGCTAACTGAATTAACACTACGAACATGCAAAGTAACTCTATGATCGTTTAATAATATTATACGATCGATTTGATCCCATCACTTATACATTAAATCAACTCAAAGGATCAACCTAACAAGATTGATCGTTCTATTTCTAAGTCCTTGTAAAAATATGTCTTAGATAAGGACTTTACAAAACTACTAAATAATTATACATTACTATAAGCACATCATCAAATTTAAACATGTATATCTTAACAATTCCTAACAATCTCCCTCTATTTAATAATGAGAAAACTCGTAGTTTCAGAACAAACATGAATTTCAAGATGCAAAGAACATAAATAGTAAACATGTCTTATCATACAGTAAGAAACTATATCTCTACATCAAAAGAATAAATTTTATTAATATATAAGACTTTTGTACAAATTATGAAAATTTTATTACATATATAAAAAAAATCAGATACAAAAAAATTATACCTTTATACTGTAACGCCTCCAAAATTCGAGTTATTTCCACTCCCGATATTTTGCGTTAAAATATAACTTTATTCTAACTCCATTTCATTAATCAATAATATAATTGATAAAACTTGTTAATTTAGTAACTTTTCCCAATCTTAATTAAATCCTTAGAATAGCAATCTTTACAATTCATCTTATTAAATATATAAAGTTATTCTTCTGAACCTTCGTAACTATAATCCAACAAGTATATGTACTATATAGCAAACTAGATCTTCATTCAGGAGTTATAGTCGCAATATATGTTACTCTTCATAACACATCCATCATTTGATTGTATTTATAATAGTAAATGTATAGTTTACAACTCAGATTTTAAAACAAAGATCATTTCCTCACATTCACACATTTTATTACAACTTAGCTTATTTTCAATACAATAAGTCATAAATACTCCAATGGACACTTTGCAATGGGAAGTCTTTTGGAGGACTATAAATAACCTCAAGAATTCAAATTCAAGAGGTTGTTGATAACGGTGAAATTAGAGTGGCAGATTTGAAGGCCAAAAGCAAGAACTACTCTACAATTCACCAAGAACACAAAGATGAACTGATGAAGAAGTAGAGCAGTTCGACTCTATGACTCAAGATTTGTTCAAAGCTTCTAAGCACTAGAAGATGTTGAGCCTTATTGCAAACCTTAATAGCACATCAAGGATGATCATTCGAATCTGCTTAGTACAAGAAGTAGTCAAGTCTCAATGCAAATATCAACAGCATCTTAAAGATGATCTCAATCAAGCTGCAAAGTACCAGAAGAAGCTTAAATACTATCTTTGCAGAACATCACACATCTATTAACAAACAGGAAATCAATTGTCTTAGTGACTTTTGTCCCAGTCTAATTGACTTGCGTAGGTCTGAGTGACCTGCTCTGTGTGACCAAATTGTCAAAACTCAGTGGTTCAGTTGTAAGGGATCTGTGTGATCCGGTTTGAGTGACCTTATCCTTTATGGATATCCTACTCGTTGGAGTAAAAGAGTGGACTATGAGTTATTCAGTCTCTGAACCACTTAAAACCTCTTATGTCATTTAAATTAAGTTATTTAAATTTTGTCCTATATATGTATATATCTACTAAGTGACATATAACCATAAGACTAAATTTAGAAATGAGATTTCCTTAATGTTTAAGGGGGATTTTCCAAAGAATATTTTGTTGTGCATAATTAATACTGATTAACTAATTATTTGGTAATAAATCTTTAATTAATCAAAAAGTTTTAAAGATCTATTCAACCCCCTTTCTATATCTCTAGTGTGCCACTGGGAAACAACAGTCTTGATCATTATGGTGTTGTTCGTTTTTTCAAATTTTTCTTCAGACTCAAAGTTTGACTTTTTCCCATAAAATTTAACTATTAAATTTGACCAAAAAGTCAACCCCGACACCATATGGTGTTTATAGCCTTTTTCTACTAAATTCTATTTTTCGGACTCAACGATGAAGTTCGCGTCTCAAAATTCCATCACAAACTTAAATTTATGTTTTGACTTCCTTTTCTTGTCTTTATTCAAATGTTTCAAAATTCTGGGATATTACATCATCCTTGGCTTCGTCCAGCAAATCTGAGTTCATTCTAATTCCTTCTACATTGGTGACTTCATTGAAGTTCTGGATTTTGTTAGAGGTTGTTCCAATCTCTAGGGGAATCAAAGCCTTTGTTCCATATGTCAACTCGAAAGGTGTTTCCCTGGTAGCCATTCGAGGTGTTGTCCAGTAGGCCCATAACATGTTCATCAGTTCATCTTCCCATTTTCCCTTTGCATTATCGAGCCTTTTCTTTATCCCAGACAAGAGGCTTCTATTAGTCACTTCCTATGTTGGATCCCTAGGTCTCCCAAGAAAGCTTCAAACTTTTTCCCGATGAATTGAGTGTCGTTGTCAAATATAAGTATCCTTAGAATCCCAAATCTCAGGACGACATGGTCAGTGGGTTTTATACCTATGATTCGGATGCTATTGGACTTGGATTATTATTTATTTCCATGGTTTTGTGATTCATTTCATACATTTTGTGTGTTTTTGTAGGACATGTTCATGGGAATTGGACTGAAAGCAATTGGATGAATAGCAGTAATCAAACAAATCAAAAAATAAAAAAAAAGGAATAGCACGACCACGTCCAAAACGAACTATAAAGCAGCGCGGTCGCGCCCATCTAAATTCCAAAAATTGATCTCTGTCGCTTGAGTGTGACCGCGCCCATTTTTAAGATATTTCTAGCGCGGCCGCTCTGCGACAAATTTGACCAGACTTGGCCTTTTTCATTAAATGTAACAATTAAGTTATAATTTAATGTGGGATTTATATTTCGACTAAGATTTTTAAGACATGAGGTATATATAGTTATTTTTAGTCAATTTAATACATTCATTCAATCTGTTAGCCAAACTCTATTTTGAAATTCAGTTTTATAGAATTGAAGCGAGAAGGATAACAAGAAGGATTCATAACATGAGTTGAGGAGAGACACGGGGATTACATCATCAGTTTTTATTCTCTTCCTTATCTTCTACTTTTATATCTTGAATGCTTATTCAATTGTGGATCATGGCTTTTAATTCAATGACAATGAACTAAATTATATTTTAAGATTACAATGGATCTTATTGCATAGCTTTGACTGATATGCTTTCTTGTTAATTACAGTTAACTATCATCGAATTTTCTATTATGGTTTGTGTTTTTTGTTGTTTGATTGCCTAGCTAGTAATTACTGTGATAATCTATATAAACTCGAGAGATGGGTTATATGTTTAGATCTTACCATAATAGCATGTGATTATGTTTTCTGCATGGTGATGGAACTCATGATTTATCTATACACCGCATATAATTTGATAAGGAACATGTGCTTTAAATTCTCTTTAATTATAATTCACATAGAGATATAGTGAATTAGTTAACTAGGGTGTTCACCTTAATTTTTTTATCTGTGGATTTAAAATTAATCATTTATAGTACATCTAGATATGGTCACAAATATTGATGAATTCTTGATTAACAATTCAGAATAGTTATCAATCTTAACATGAAGTGTATTGATCTACGTGAAGCAATAAGTGAAGTTTTAGTCTTAAGTCTCAAAAATCTATTTTCAACCTTGTGTTAGATAATTTAATTTAATTATTTATTTCTATAAATATCATAATCTTAATCATTTGTTTAATAAAATTGAGTTAATACAAAATTGATAATTATTAGTATAAATTGTAATTTTTCTTCGTAGAAACGATATTCAACTCATCGTTGTATTACTTATGAACTGTGTATACTTGCGTATTTTGCTAATATAAATTTAGGCAAACAAGACACTTTCCTAAAAAAAAAAATACTTAGTCTCCTCCTCCGCGATCTTCCTCAATGGGGATGCCTCTACCCACTTTATCATATACTCCCTCCGTTCCTTAATATAGGTCATTTTAGAGCTGTGCACAAGTATTAAGGTAATGATTGTATAACATTAACTATAATATCAATTCTCTATATTGCCCTTGTATTGAAATAAGATATAGTTATTTATTAGACATAAAATAGTGAGAGAACCAAAGTTACATTTAATACTTGGGGTAATATTGAAAACTAAGCAATTAATGCTTACTTGAAATTCTCAAACGACTTATATTAAGGAACAAAAATATTTTTCTAAAATGACTTATATAAAGGAATGGAGGTAGTAATTAATTGCAATTACACAAAAATTTAACTGGCCTTTTGTGACCGGGAATGGTCCTATAAGACCAATTCCTTATATTGTAAATGGTATGGGGCTCAGAATGCGTGTCAGTTTTATTGGAGGTAGCCTCGGGATTAGAGCGTGGATTTGGCACTTGTAACATTTCCTCATGAACACCATAGTATCCTTACCAGAAGTATCCATATCTTGAAATTTTTAGAGCCAAAAATTTTTCCCCCGCGTGATCGCCAAATATGCCCTTATAGACCTTCTTAAGAGCATAATCTACATCGTCGGGATCGATGCATTTTAACAATGGAGACATTTACGATCTTTTATATAAATCTTCTCCAATTATGCAGAACTTAGAATACTGATAGATGACCCTCTTTACTTCGTTACGATCTTCTAGTAAAGTTCCCGACTTTAGGTAGCTTATTATTGGGGTCATCTAGTTTAGGGTCCCATTGATTGTTATTCCCTTTGTCTGATCTATGGTCGATTTTAATAGAGTTTCCAAGTATACAAACCTTTCAATGTTCGTGGAGTCTATGGATGATAATTGGGAAGGTGCATCTGCTTCTGTATTTTTGGCCCTTATGACTCCTTGTAACTCAAAAAACTCAGACCTTTTAACTTAATTTTTTACCCTGGCTGCGTATGGAACTATCTGGGGTTCCCTTGCAACATATTCTCCTAAAAATTACCTTATTACCAACTGTGAATCACTATAAGCCTGAAGTATCTTTACCTCAAGTTTGTTCGTCAGTCGAATCCCATCTAAAACAATCTCATACTCGACCTCGTTGTTGGTTGCTTTAAATTTTAATATTAAGGCATGTCGGATTACAAAACCTTCGGGCCTTGTTAAGATCAAATCAGCCCCGCATCTTTCATTCATGGATGAACCGTTGACACACAATGTCTAGGTTGGGGCCTTAATCCCTAAACCTGTTCGGTCAAGATTTTCTTCCTCTTCGATGCAGTTATTGGCAAAACTGAATTCGGTAACAAAATTTGCTAAGGTTTGGCCCTTAATTGCTGTTCTTAGCTTGTACCTTATGTCATACTCTCCCATCTCTATTGTCCATGTCACCAGCCTCCTTGAGAGTTTTGGTTTATGTTGAATCTTTCTCGGTGGTTTATCTGCAAACACTGTAATTGTCCTTCTTTAGAAATATGGGTGAAGTTTTCGTGCTGCTATAACCAAGGCATAAGTAAATTTATCCACATCAGGGTACTGAGTCTCAACATCTTTGAGGGAGTGGCTCACATAGTATATGGGTTTCTTTATTCCATCTTCTTCCTTAATCAAGTCTTTCCCGACTACCTTCGGTACAATTTATAGGTACAATTCTTCTCTAGGGAGTGCTTTGGTAAGAAGATGAGGGTTTGATAAGTAGTCTTTGATTTTCTCAAATGCATTCTGGCACTCAAAAGTTCATAAAAAATTCTTTTATATCACCTCAAAGTGTCGATGAAGGGGAGACATTTTTCTGCTGATCTGGCCACAAAATGTCTCAGGGCCGCCATCCTCCCGGCCAGCCTTTGTACCTCCTAAAATATCCTCGGGGACTCCATATCCATTGATGCCTTTATTTTTTCTGGGTTTGCCTCTATGAGTCGTTGGCTTACCATGTACCTAAGGAATTTCTCGGCCTTGACTCGGAAAGTACACTTGCTCGGATTTAGTCTCATATTATTCTTCCTCAGAGTTTCAAAGCACTCCCTGAGGTCGCCAAAATGGTCGGAAACTTGTTTACTCTTTACTATCATGTCGTCGACGTAACTTTCCATGTTTCTCCCAATCTTCTTAGAGAACATTTTATTCACTATCCTTTGGTAGGTTGCTCCGACGTTGATTTACCCGAAGGGCATTACTCTATATGCATATGTTCCCCTGTGAGTTATGAATGTTATTTTTGAAATGTCCTCAGGGGCCATGTTGATTTGGTTGAACCCCAGGAATGCATCTAAAAAGTTGAGTAATACATGTCATGTTGTTGCATCAATTAGTTAATCAATTGAGGGTAGATGGTATAAGTCTTTAGGACAGACTTCATTTGTCAATCAAATATCCTCACCCATTTGCCTTCCCTTTTTTCCTTGCTCCCCGCCCCTTAAATTTTCCATGCCTTGGACCATTAATTTTGGCCTCCCTTTTTTCTCACTCCTCCTCTCCGTTTTTGGCTATAAAAGGCACCAAATAGAAGGAAGAAGAAAAACACACAAATTTGGAAAAAAAAACCCTTCCGAGAGAGAAAAACAAAAAGGGTAGAAGAAAGCTTTTCTAAATCTTTAGCAAAAATAGAGAGAAATATAGTTCAAATAAAATGGTGTTTTATTTGGGTTCTATCACATAGTTATTGTGGTGAAGTAATTTGAGTTTGTACTCAAATTAAGATATATTTGTATTCTTTTAAATATTCAAGTGAATTATTCGGAGTTTGTCCCGTGGTTTTTACCTCTTAATTTTAGAGGGTTTTCAACGTAAAATTCTTGGTGTCTCATGGTTGGATATTTTCTACTCATTATTTCCTGCAGTGGTTATTATTTTGGTGGAAGTACGAATTTAATCTGTTTGACATATACTAATATTTATCTGTCTAATTTATCAAAGACAATAATATTTGGGAGAGGATTTTTCCCAACATCATTCAGATATGCGTAGTCAACACACATTCTCCATTTTTTGTTTGGTTTTTTAGCCAATACTGTTGACTAGCCATTCGGGATACTTAATCTCAAAAATGAATCCCGTAGTCAGTAGTTTCTTCACTTCCTCGTCAATTGCCTTTTGTCGTTCAAGAGCGTGGTTTCTCTTCTTTTGTCGAACCAATTTTTTTTTCTTTGTTCATGCTTAATCGATGGACTAAAGTGCTCTCACGAACTCCTGACATGTCCTAGGGACTACGCGAACACATCAGAAAATTTGCGAAGTATGGATTCTAGCTTCTCTCGTATTCCTGTATCCAAGCCTTTGCCGACTTTTATCAGATTTTCTTTGTTTCCAATAATGAGTTGTACCTCTTCTATTTCTTCATTGGGCTCTCATATGGGTTCGGTAAAACTTATCCCGAATCTTTCTGTTAGACCACACTGATTTGGACTTATTGGGCCACCTTTATTTGGGTCTTTGGAGTATTGGGCCATTATTTAGATGGGGATATTTGTGGACCTGGGCTGATGGATATTGAGTGGATAAGTATTGACAGTTGACCCAACATCTTAATTGATGAGGATTTGGCTTAATCTTAGTTAGTGGGGGAGATCGATATGACTAACAGGTGGTTTGCGTGCAATTAGCTGAGATCAGTTTGAGTGGGCTGCATGCAAGGCGGTGGAGGTTTATGTGAGTACAAGACACTTCACAAAAAACATGAAAATTTTATACTAAACACTAGAGCACACAACCTCCATTGTTAACCTTGTGTTTACCAGTCTTGATTCTCACCGAGCTATCCCTACCCACGATGCCCAATCGCTGCTTTCTTTGGTCTTGATTCATTTTCATCTTGAGGTGGTCGACGCGCTTTTTGGTGATTGAGGCGCGTAGAAAAATCTTGACGTTAACATTGGCGCTAGAAGTAGGGCTTTTCTAGTGTTTTCGGGTTTCAATCACAATTATTGACTGTTCTACATCGGAAGCTATGGTGAAAAGTAAGACAGTCACTGCTGAAGGACAGCCGACGACTGCGAGTTCTTCTTTACAAAGAATTTCTGTTAAGGACAGGCTAGGTCCTTCAAAGACTATCCATGATCGACTTGGATCACAAGATGTTCCATAGGGGTCTCATGCAAGAGACCATGGCGATACCAAAAGAAAGTTATTTTCCACTGTGAGCAAAGGGCTTGACAAGGATCGTAAAAGGGTAGAAGGCACACTGCCTAGAACCCTATACTGAGAAGGTCAGACAAATAGAACATCTACACTGGCCAAGATGGCACAGGAGAATGACAAAGCTATGAAAGTGCTTCTGCAGCAAATGGAGAAGATTTCCAAACAAATGGTTCTTATGGCCGAAATGGAAGATGAGGCATCTAGTTATACTCAGCCCAAAGAACGTGGTAGATCTCCAGGTAAAAGAACAAGTCAAGATGAAAGGCGCCCTATGCAGTCTGAAAGCCGGTCTCAGAGTCGTTCTTGTGACCAAAGAAGAACAAGATTTCATACTCCCAAAGATCCAAAGAGGGCACCTCACCCTGAGGACTCTCGGGGTAATGATCATAGCCGGCGAAGAAGCAGATCAAGAGGACGTACTCCCGAGGGTTCAAAGAAGGCACTTCGCCTTGAGTATCCTCGACACAGCGAGAAGGGTAGACGCCGAAGCAGATCCAGAAGTATTACTCCTGAGAATCCGAAGAGGGAACACCGCCCTACAAATACTCGTCATAGTAGAAGCCATAGACGAAGCCCTTTTAGGGCAGCTAGTTCAAGTGGAAAGGGTCAGTCTGCTCAGAAGAAGAAATGTTCCCCAAAGAAGGAAGTTTCTTCGTAACCCGAAAGGGTTGAACTCTTGGCTAAAGAGGTGAAAGAGTTTCGGAGGCAACTGGCAGAAGTTCAACAGGTGAAGGAACGCTCGGGTAAAAAGGCGTATCCTTTCTCTTTTGGAAATTCGGGAGAAGGCAGACCCTAATAAAAAGTTTCCTTATATGGAGAGTTATGATGGTTCCGGAGATCCATATGAACACAGCCAGGCGTTTGATAGGCTGATGGATTACTATGATTATTCGGATGCAGCCAAGTGCCAAACTTTTGTGACGACGTTGAGAAAAGATGCAAGGCAGTGGATGGGGACTTTGCCTTCAGACTCAATTTCATCCTGGGCTAACTTATGTGATAAATTCCATGCTCAGTTCGGGAGCAATAAAAGGAGACGAACGCCTACAGGGTCATTGGCACAAGTTAGACAGTACTCAAATGAGTCTCTGGGCAAATACGTGAAGAGATTCAGAGAAGCAGTGGGTCAAGTAACATGCCTTAATGATCTCCAGGCTGTAGGTCTATTTCAAAATGGGTTAGACTTGGTGAAGTCTGAAAAACTGGTGAAGAAGATAATGTTCAGCCATCCGAAGCATTTGAGAAGGCAGAAGGCTACATCGTGGTAGAAGAGGCAATGAGTAGTCTGAAGCATGGCCCTTCGGAAAAGGCGAAAGAGAAGGACAAAGACAAATATAATGATAATCAGAAGAAGAGTGGTGGCACTGATGATAGAACTGATGGGAATAAGAAAAAATACAACAATACTTGGGGGTCGAAAGGAGGTCGACCACCCTTTCCCAGTCAGAAGGTGAATAAGGTGTTTACTCAACTTAATACGGATCAGGCTACCATTTTGGAGCAGATCAAAGACCAGCCCTACTTTGAGTAGCCTCGTGATAATCTTAGACCAGGGTCTAGAAATCCTCACAAATATTGTGATTACCATCAGGTAGCTGGGCATGATACAAACTCTTGTTGGAGTTTGAGGTAGTTCATCGAAAGAAAAGTCCAAAGTGGTACTTTGGTTCATTATGTAGCAGGAAGAGAGCCTCCGAGGGAGCAACAGGGGAATAATGGAGTTGTTCAGGCTCCCCAACCTGCACCACCAGCTTCGAATCAACCAGCAAGGCATGTTATGAATGTCATCACAGGAGGAAACATTGGAAAAGTTGTTAGAAAGAAACGAAGAAGATATCTGGATTCAGTGATGACAGTGGCGGGTGTTCCCCCGAAGACAGAAAGAGCGTATCCAGGTTGTCGATGTCGGGGTTTTTAGTTGTCCCTTTCCGTTACTTGTTCTTTGGTGTTCTCATTTTAGGTGAGATTTGTTTGAAAAAACAAGTGAAAAAGGTCCGACATGTATAATGTCGACGATGGACTGTTAAGAGTCGCCAGTTAGTTTTTTAAATGGTTGTACCAACACAATCGAGAAAAGGTTTGCACATTGATCCAATGATGTGACACTACTAAACGGGTTGGTGAAACCGAGATTCATTAGGGTCAGGGGACTTGATTATGCGGAGGGAATGTGTTAGGCACCCCCTGATAAGTGGGCTTTACACCTACTTATGGAGTACCAATTCATGCGAACTATGCCCATCTCAAGTACATTTTAATAGGTTTTAGCTGCATTTCATGTTAATTTGCATTTCGCATACTTAAAACTCCTTTTGGTGAATAAGTACAGGAATCGTCCTATTTTGGTGGTGTTATAGGACACGAGGCTAATGGATCCTGAGATGAGGCAAAAGATAGGATGTGCATGGCTAGGATTGAGCAAAGAATGGATAAACATAGGACATTTCAGTAGCAGCAGCAACATTGCAGAACCAAGCTCAGGAGCAGAGAAGACAGCAACTGCAAGCCGCGTGGCAAAGAGAGCTTGGAGGCGCGCGCCCGTGTGAATACCCAGCCAAACCATGGAACCTACTGCAAGTTGTACGGCCGCGAGCATGACAAGCCTAAGGAGGGCGCGCCCGCGCGAGAGCCTGGCTGAACATCAGGACTTACTGCAAGTCTTGCACCCGCGTGAGTAATAAATTTGGAGGCCTTGTGTGGCTGCATGCAGGCCTAAGTCAGCCGACTTGTTTTATTTTATTTCCAATTTCTAAGGGTTGTAATTGGTTTAAAAATGATTTCTGACTGGTGTCAGGGGTATCACTGAACAATTATTCAACTTTAGTCGTATTCTTTACATCGTAATTAGGGTTTACTCTCTGGGAGAGATTCCAACGTAGAAGGAGGCCAAAACTCTACTTTTCTACTCCTTCTTGGGGATTTCCTACCAGAGTGGATTATTATTATTATTTTGCTGGAATCTTATGAGGATTTGAACATTGATTTATATTCAGCAATTGGGTTTGATTGTTTCTACCTTTCATCTTTCGATTGTTTATTTATTAATCATGTTTAGATTTGATCCCATAATGGCTTTTGTTTCAGTCATGAACTAAACTCCATTATGGGATTCTAATGGATTTTAATATGTAGTTTGATTGCATGCTTAAATGCTGGATTGTTTTACATATCATATGGGATGTCTATCATGATTGTTTTGCATGTATGAATGCTTGATCACCATTCGTTTCAGTATTTGTATGGAATTGACAATGAACATGCAAATATGGATTGTAATCATGATAGTATACGTATATAGGGCTGTGTTATATGGCTTATGTATTTCGTGAACCAGATAGACATATACTATTTCACCGTATAAGTTAGAATAAGGGCTTGAACTTAAAATCAATATAGTTGCAATTTCACATAGACATATAGTGATTTTGGTTATGTTGATGATTACATAGAGTCTATCATCTGTGGATGCTGTGTAAGTAGGTCTTAGTGCATTAAAAAATGGCTAATACTCTTTTAGTGCTCTTGGCTACTTTCCTGTGATATGTGAACAAGTCATGCATGATAGTGGCGATTGAATGAAGTATTAAATGAAGTTAGGATCCCATTATTTTCAGATTTGATTTATTCCGTTTATTATTATTTTAGTTGCTATTTGCAACTCGAGAACAAATAAATCTTAGTAGTTAGTTTGAGCATATAAATATAGTGAATTAATTAATGCATAGTGATTTGGATTAAACAAATTTCTCTGTGGGATCGATACTTTACTTTCTCTGTATTGCTTGTTGACGCATGTATGTTTGCATGAGTTAGAGCTCTTTTGTTAAGACTAAAAAAGAGGCAACAAATTTTTGGCGCCGTTGCCGGGGAAAGGCGTTTAATTTAGTATTACTATCATTAGTTTTAAGCTATATTGTATGACTTAGACAATTCTAGTCTTATCTCATTTCAGTTTTTGTTTTTGTTTCAGGAACTTGGATAAATTTTTATGTGCACGCGGTTAACCAACCCCGATTTAACACCTATTCAGTATAACATAAACGGGAGAGGATGGAAAGTGGGTGTTCGTAGAAATTTACAAGCACTGTTAGAAAATACGACAGATAACATGGCAGCCGAGGTACAAGGAGAAGAGCAACAAGAGGAGCATAGGGCTCTAAAGGAATATTCCATGCCCAATATCAATGGACTACAGTCTAGCATCGTCAGACCAGCGATAGCAGCCAATACATTCGAGATAAAAACTAGCACTATTCAAATGGTGCATAATATAGTTCAGTTTGGGGGTGCTGCTACAGATGATCCGAATGAACACCTGTTAAGTTTCATCAAAATTTGTGATACATTCAGATATAACGGTGTGACAGAAGATGCTATTAGACTAAGGTTGTTTCCATTCTCATTGAGGGATAAAGTGAAAAGTTGGCTTCATTCTTTACCAGCAGGATCTATAACTACATGGGAGGACTTAGCATAGAAGTTCTTAGCTAAGTTCTTCCCAATGGCTAAGACTGCAAAGATGATGATATCTATCTCTTAGTTTGAGCAACAACAGGGCGAGTCCTTATATGAAGTATGGGAGAGATACAAAGAAATGTTGAGGAAGTGTCCACATCACGGTATGCCAGATTGGATGGTGATCAACACGTTTTATAATGGATTGGGATGGCAGTTGAGACCAATTGTAGATGCAGCTGCAGGAGGGTCATTATGGGCAAAGAACTATGAAGAAGCCTATAACCTGATCGAGATAGTGGCATCCAACGATTTTCAGAATCCTACATCTCAGATGCCACAACCCAAAGTTGTAGGTGTGTTGGAGGTTGATGCTATTACTCAGTTGTCAGCACAGATGGAAGTCATGGCAAAGAAGACAGATACTTTGGCAGAAGGAAAAATAAAGATGGTTGCCTTCGTATGTGAGATTTTTGCGGGGTCACACTCGACGGATCAATGTGCTATCATTTCGAATCAAGACAAAGATGTGAAAGCAACTCTGTAAAAAACCAAGGTCAATTTCAGAACACATACCACCCCAACAACTGTAATCATCTAAACTTTAGTTAGTCGACTAATCAAGGGAATCAGCATAATCAGTTTCAACCGAATAATCAATTTCAGTCACAACCAGCGCAGCTGCAGTTTAATCCTAGACCACCCTTTCCGTCGGGATTTTCTCAACAACAACAGTAACATCACACTCCAGCTGTACCTCAGCAAGAAAAGAAATCAGAAGTGGAGGAGATGATGATGAAATACATGGCAAACACAGAAGTTATGATCAAGAGCCAAGCAGTGGCTATAAAGAATCTGGAAACTCAAATGGGGCAGATGGCGAACATGCTTACTAACAGGCCCCAGGGTTCATTGCCAAGTAATACAGAGACAAATCCAAGAAGAGACGGGAAGGAACAGTGTCAAGCGATCACATTGAGATCTGGGAAAGATTTGTCAGGTTCTACAAGTCGCATCGCTTGCCATGAGATTGCACCGAGGAGAGAGAAGCGTCTTGGCAAGGCAAGAAAGCGATCATTACGATTCTCGAAGAAAAATCTGAAAAGTCCGAGGTTCAACATGAAGAGGCTGAGAAAACAGGTTCAAAGGAGAAGCTTAAGAGTTCAGTACCACCAATTCACATTCAAGTTTCGTATCCGCAGAGATTAAATAAAAAAGGGAAGATAAACAGTTAAGCAAATTTTTGGAGGTATTCAAAAGTTGCAGATCAAGATACTCTCATTCGGCGAGGCATTGGAACAAATGCCCACCACGCTAAGTTTATGAAGGGTATCTTGTCAAGGAAGAGGAGACTAGATGAGTTTGAAACGATAGCCTTGATGAGAGGAATGCAAAGGCAAGATTTCAAACAGTAAATTACCTCCAAAGTCAAGGATCCCGGGAAAACTTCACAATTCCATGCACCATTGGAAAAATGAACTTTAGTAAGTGTTTATGTGATCTTGGGGCAAGAATAAATTTGATGCCCTTGTCAGTGTTTAACCAGTTGGGATTGCTGGATCCAAAGCCGACAAATATTGCATTACAGTTAGGTGACAGATCCATCACATATCCACGGGGACTTGTTGAAGATGTGTTGGTTAAGGTGGACAAGTTTATTTTTCCAGCAGACTTCATCATTCTAGACTACGAGGAGGACAAAAGCATACCAATAATACTGGGGAGACCATTCTTGGCCACAGGCAGAACGTCAATAGATGTGCAAAAAGGTGAACTCACTGTGCGTGTTCAGGATCAAGAGATCACCTTCAACGTCTTTAAAGCAATCAATTTACCAACGGATGAAGAAGAGTGCTTCCTGGTTGACATGGTGGATTGGTGCCTACAAGATGATGTACAAAAATCGAGGAATTATGGACCGTTGAGGTGTGCAACGGGTAAAAATTCAGAGTTGAAGGTAGAGCCATTAACGAAAGATGAAGTCATTAAATTTTGGGGTGCGGCAGACAAGAAGGCAGACACCTCAATTCTATCTGTGACATGAAATTCAGAGATAGTCAAGCTAATTGACTATAACTTAGCGCTGGATGGGAGGCAACCCATTATTTCTATCTCCATTGATTTGTTTTTAGTTATTCATTGTGGATTATTTCAGTAGTTATATCGAATTCATTTTTAATAGGATACTAGATGTTCATACATAAATGCGTAGGAAGAATTGCTTTGCGAATATTTACAAGATGTTAGCATTATGAGGCCACTAAGTCATGTATTAACAAGGTGCATCAATGTCTATGCAGGAACAATCATTGGACAACATCACTGATAGGCAGAGTGGAATTGAATTTTAGCATTGCAGATATCAAGATCGGCATGGCATGCTGCGGCTTTAGTTACACAATCTGCGCTTCAGTACATCAATTCAATTTTGACAACAACAATTCTCGCAAGTCTCGCTTGCGTGCTCAAATTTAAAGATAAACTTCATGTGCACATGCATGATAATCAATTAAAAACAGATCTGAACATTTTAAATAAAGTTGTGGACCATTTGGAATAATAACATACGCGAAATTCTCTCACTCTCCACAACTCACGTCGCTATCTATCTATCAGTTACAAGTTTGCGCTGTATATCTCTCAATCAATTAGCCACGATTCACTCCTCAATCAAAGTCCATATCTCCTCAACTTCTCCAAGTGCACTATAAAGCTAGGGTTCCTAATTTGGATTGCAGAAACGAGTATTGAGGGTTATCAATTCTTCAAGCTTTTCTTCATTCTCCATCATATAATGTGTGCAATCTCTATCAACTACAAATGGGGCCTAAGCGAGCACGATCTATTGCGACGTCTTCTTCATCCTCTTCGGGTATGAAGGGGCTGATATTGTGGATCACACCAAGTTTCTAAACTTGGAAGCTCAACAAGAATACTACCGAATTATGGCAAAGACGTTCGTCAAGGAGCGAGGAGTCAAGCCGGAAGGGAAGGATGGCCAGTTGTGCGCCATGATTCGAGAGAGAGGCTGTGGTGGACTGACGGCGACTCCAATGCCCATTCCTATGAGCATAGTCCGCAAATTTTATGCCAACGCCAAGGTTACTATGAGTGGTATATCTCTGGTTCGTGGTATCGAGGTAGATTATATACCCCATGCCATCCGATTAATTTTCAAAATTACTGATGCACCTCCAATGGGGGTTGCTAATTGGGTCACAAGTGCTCATTTGGAGACCGACATGGAGTTGGTTATTGCAGAGTTATGTGTGCCGGGTACGAAATGGACATACAAAGTTGGCACGACATAGCCTCGTATATTCCCAGTTGCAGCCCTAAATCTCTATGCAAAGGCATGGAACTTGTTCATATGTGCCAAGCTCATGCCTTCCTCCCATCAGCACGAAATAACAGCGAAGAGGGCACTTATTCTGTGGGGTATAATCACCGAAAATTACATTGACATTGGGCATCTCATTCATGAGAATATGTTGCGTTATCTACGGGGAGGAACCATTGGGAGCATTTCACACGCATCCGTGGTTGCCATGCTTTGTGCTAATCAGGGATGCAACTGGGGCAATGAGCAAATGCAATACCAAAGCTATGACATCACTCATGCCACGATTGAAAACTGGGCAGGTGGTGTACCACACCCACGCGTACTGGGATTCATCCTTTATCCCACTTTTCCAGAGCAATCATAGCAACCACTGCAGACAGACAAGGCCGGCCCGTCCACGCACGCACGTGCCACCCATGGCAATCTCCAGCTCCGAAGGTTGGAGCACAAAGTCGATGCCATGTACGATAATTTGGGCACATTTGCGACGGGACTCACAAGGGCCTTGGCCGAAGCTTTTGCGCAACAAGGAACAACACTAGAATGGCCTCAATTCGGAACCGCATCACTATATCCACCACAAGATTCACCACTCGAGGAGGGTGGCACCACCGATACTTAGAGGAGTTTTTTGTACCCGTTACCTTCATTCAATGAGACATTGAATATTTTAAGTTTGGGGGTATTGGGGAGTAGTGTAGTGCATGTAGTTTAGTATGTTTAGTATAATTTTATTTTTTTTAATTTTTAGTGTCAGCATGATTAGTTAATTTGTTTTTAGTTCTCGTCTGTTAGTTTAAATTGTTGCATCATATAGTTTATTTTTGCATATATATTTGCACGTTCATGTTTAGGTTTCATTTTCTCATAGTTCTTACCATATAGAACTTTCTGTCTAGCCAATGATGATAGTGAAGTTTGTTAAATGATTTTTGAGTATTTTGGATAATTCGAGCTGAGGTATAATGTTTGACATAATGAAATTCATAATGTTGTTTAAATGCTTTCGGTTTGCACAAATGTGTTCATAATCGCTTGTAGGTATAAGAAGCATGTGTTGCTATGCTCGATAGAAAAATGCATTTTTAAATAGGGAAATATGTGAAAAGTGAGTTTAGACTGTATAAAACATTGATTTTTAAACTTGGGGAAAATATGGGTATATGTGTATAAAAAAATTGCAATTAAGTGGCTAGTCTTATTTTTGGGCCCTGGCTACTTGAGTAAGTACGCCCGAGGGGATTGTCTCTACACCTAGCGCCCTAAGGTCTTTTGTGACGCCCCCAAATCCGGGTCCCTTCGAACCTCAGATTCGGTCCGCCACGATACTAGTATCGTCAAACTATTTATATTTTTCATTCATAACTTAATGAATAAAACTTTACTTATTACAATTTAGAATATAATTTCTTTTCAATTCCAGGATCTATGTAATGACCCCAAACTTTTATAAGTTTCACAACTTGGTCATTTACTATTCCTGTCTTTACATCACATTCGATATTATATAAAAATGCGGAATAATTTAAACTTTTTCAAACTCCTTTGAAAATAATTCTCTTATTGATTTCTTAACTCGAATCAATTACAAATCCCTTAATCAAATATATAATATGGTTCAGTCTATTAGAATTACTGTATAAGATTTTACATCTTGATTCGATATCCTCTATGTATTAACTAATACATCCTTACAATACAATAAGTATTAAACATCGTAAGTATATATCAAGTACACTCCTAGAACCTAAACATGGTTCAAGTAATAATCTAAATAGTATCCTTCCTTGTGAAACTATCTACTTTGTCAATCAAGAAGCACAAAATCTTTACCGTGAGTCTTTAACCTGCAAAAGTGGTTATTTGCAAGGGTGAGCTCGACAGCCCAGCAATTCTAACAGTTTTCATGCAACACATAGCATATAATCACATACTCAGTTCATGCATTCATAATCAATTTAATATTTACTACGCATGTTACTTCACACATAACAGGCATAGAGATTTTCATCACAAGCATATCATCAAAGATCAACTTTCACATTTCATACATATCTCATATGTATTTCATATATATACATCAACATCTACATAGCATAATATAGCTCAACTAACAGTTATCGAATTCATATAACAAATAGGAACTGCAAGACTTGCCTGATTCGTAGTTTATCAATTACGACTTAACTGCTTAAAGCTTATCTGCACTGCGTGTATTCCTACACAGTTATATAATCATGGATTCATATCCATTAGTCATACATTTCATACGTTCTTAATATAACAATAAATATTATATCGTTTCTTAACTAGGTTTATAAAACCTTTATTTCACTTTCTCATCGTACTTTTAGAATTGCTATGTATGTATAGGTATTTCTTAACCATTCGTACTTGACATCAACTTCACATACATTTATCACTCACTTGACTCGCTATGTGTTCGACACATATTTAAAGTTTATAGATACGTGATCTACGTCGTTCATATTCAAATTACTTAGTTTCATAATGATTTATTTCAATCAATAAGGCTTAACAACTTTCTTTAACAAGATTTGATGATATTAGCTTTTAAACTAATAAGCTTCTACTAGCATGCTTCACATGTATATAGCATAATTTATTTGAAAATGTATTTTAAATCACACTTGAAACGTCCAATTCATGCTTAGCTAAAAGATGAACATAATCGTCATGTCTAGGGGCATAAGGCGTTCACGTTCGCCAAGGTAAAGCAACTAGGTGCAACTTTTAATCTCATTTCATAGCTAACTAATCCATGAATATATGTTATCATGTTTAGAACTTTAAGTACACACATTACTTTAAGTTCGTTCTTAAAATTTCAAGTTTTCTTTAGAAATCATTTTCAACTAAGCTATTGTAAGTTAATAATATGTAAAGTAACTTTAAATCACTTCGCATTCTTAAGTATACTCATAACTCAACAAGATCTATGTGTTAAAATATCATAACTTCAAAGACACAAGGTTCGTCAATATTCGTTTTTCAAAACTCTAAGTTTATTTTCAAAACACATACTAAGCCATGCTAAATCATTCTATAATGAGTAAGGTAATCTTATATGTCATGTCTATTATCATGCATTTTTATGTTACATCACTTAGAATAACATATTCCATCGTCGGGAGCACTATATTTGCGTATGTGCTCGCTCGACGCCCTCCGATGGCCTTCGATTATGTAATAGTCACCAAGATGACTATTTTGACCCTTCTTAATGACCTCATATTGAAAACCTTAAAGCACAAAAGTTGTAGGTCTATTCGTTCTCGTTCCGGATCATCTTGAATTTCCTCAATCGGAGTTCGTATGAAAACGTTATGGCCGTTTTACCAAACCATGTTCTGTCAGATTTTTCTTAGCAGTTGCAGTCAGATCACCCCCGCCGGGGTGGGGTTCTTGCCCTATAAATAGCCCGCCGGGGCGGGCATAGCTACTGTTAACTCACGGATTCATGCTCTGCTACAAAATAACAAGCCAAAAATCCTTTCTGCCTTCATAATTTGAGTTATACATGTCCAAATTAGTCCGTTTTCGATTCTATGGATTCGTAATTCATAGAACTACAACATATCATAATACCCATAAACTAACATAAACATTAACTAACCCAAAAAATGAATCTATAATTCATGTTCATGTAAATGTTCATGTTTTGGATAATTTAGTGAAATCATTCACTACGAATTCATTTCTCAACCAAATTGGTTCGTTTAACATCCGTTGATTTCGTATTTGATTATATTAACAATATCTAACAACAATTCATGGATTATAACAATCCTTAGCCATCAATTTTGTGACTCAAAAGCTACTTTTTCTAAGAACTTTGTAAAACTTGAACTTAAGAACATAGTTGAAGAATTATACCTCTTGAAGCTAAGTTGAATTCCCTCAACACACTGATTATGCTCCCTCAATTCTCAGCAACAAACTCTCTATGTAACTATCAAGAATTCAAGCAACATAATTTATGAGGGGGAGCTCCCAATTTATTGAGAAGCTCTTACCCAATTCATGGCTTTGTCCAAGAAAAAGAAGAGGAATCCCTTGGGCAAGAAGAAGTTGGTAATTGGTTGTTGGAGATCATCATTATGCCCACTCCCTCCATGATCATGATCTAGCAAGCTTGGAAGAAAATGAAGAACATAGGCCTTAGCCTTTTTGTCTAAACACGTGACTGAGATGTGAGGGAGCAAATGGGACTCTCAATTTGGGACAATACCATATCTCAGCATTCTTGTATACTCCTACACCTTCTCACTCTTACGTTATATTTTAATACACATATCAACCATATTTTATAACCTAATGTCACAATATGACTTAACCTTTCAAGGTAGTATGTGTGATGTAATATACATATAATTGTCTCATCACCTAGGATGGGATAACAAAACTTATTTAAATCAACTTCATGATTTAATCACTTTTACCATATGTATATTATTAGTCCCAATTAAATGTCACACTTCATTTCATATCATATAGAGGTAGCTACTATATAATATAAAATCATTGCACATACAAATTAATTCCTTCAATTATTCATTCATTAAATTATTTAATGAATGCTTATTCCTTCACTTTACCACACTAAGCATATTTCACAAGCTCGATCTTAAGCTTCTTTCATTCTCCACACTTATTATTCTTTCAATATAATATTTGTGTGACTCAAGCATTTAAATGCTAAACTACCTTAATTGATTATAAGTATAACATTTACGCTTATAATAATTAATATATACTCCATTAGTTATTTAAATGATAACACCCACGATAAAATAATAACTTAAGTTACTTAATATATTAAAATAACTTAGTTTTCTTTCATTAATTAACTACCTTGAAAATACAATAGAAATTATGTATTTTGTCATAACATAAATATTATGTTTTCTAGAATAAAGATATTTACAATTAGAAATTAATTTGCTTATTGTCTCGGGATATTATTCTTAATATAATATCAATTAACTATATATATTTACACATGTACATATATTATATCTGTAAAATAGATAATAAGTTTATTTTCTATTATAATAAATTGTTTCCATCAATTTATTTACATATAGAAAATACGTTTTAATATATTTACTATATTATTAATCATACCTCATACAAAATATATAAGGTAATATTATTATTTAAAACTAACATTTTCTCCTTTTATTAAAATAACTCAATATTAGAATTTATTTTAATATCCTCTATTAGAAATATATAATTATTATTTCTCTCTCCCTCTATAAATTGTTCCCAAAACAATTTCTTCAAATATTAAATATCCATTTAAAGATATAATGATTTATGTCTCCCTTTAATAATGTATATATATTTAACGTTATTCGTACATTAGACTTTCTCACACATTACCATCATGAGTAACATATATAAAGTATCATATATTCAACACACATATTAATTCACTCATTTACTTAAGTAAATTAAACATTGTACTATATTACCATAGTTATTTAAGGTTTAACATACACATTATATTATTCCATAATATAACTCTCAACTATCAATTAACCAATATTTATTCTTATTAGTTAATTCTCTCAACTAACTCATGTTTCACTATCCAAACCCATTCGCGGATAACTTGCGTATTATCAATAACATATATTATAATCATACCAGTTTTAAGACCCCGAATTTTATGAAATAAAAGTATTCAATTTTTCTTATAATTATTATTCAAGTAAATGTTAAAATTGATAAAAGTTAAAGTTATGGGTGAAATATGCAAATTTTACAAAAAACACACATGTTGGCTATAAAATATCATCATTGTTGTCGGAGAATATTCGTTTGGTCGTGGAATATTCTTTTTTCGGGAATATCCGTGACGACGGGTGCAGATCATTTGTGGGCCCCATGCTTGGAATAAGCGCTTGGGATGAAGAAAATGACAAGTTTGAGTTTTTACAATTAACTTTGTTGGAATACGGTGGTTAAAATACAATAATATCTGGCGTTGTTGCACAAGAGTAGCATTACGGTATTACATAGTATTTTTGAATTATTGATTCTTACGTAAGAAGGCCTTTACTCAATAATTATTACAAGAATTAATTCTTATTCAATATTTTATTTTATTGATTCAATAATTCTTTGCGTTGATATTATATATTATTATTGTTTCAATAATTGTCATTTGACAAGATTTTCTATTATCGGATCAATAATTCAAATTATTTGAATAATATTATCAAATAACATTATTGGCAATGTCTAGAAAGTTACATCTAAGGAGAGGTTTGGTCACCTAATCATGCGCCAAGAGAAGGAGAAATCCTTATTGGAAAGCCCCTCTATCTTGAGGACGGCTACCGGTTCGATCTTGTGAGTCTGTAATATTATTTGTGAATAATTAATTATTGATTATTATGATAAAGAAAATATTTATTGTGGATATAGATGGAGAAAATTTTTAATGTGACAACTATTGAAAATTAATATTTTATCTTTTTTCGATAAAATAATTCATTTAAATATATTGTTTTAATAATATATTAATTAGTAATATTTTTACAATGAATGTAGGATATATGAGTATATGAGGAGGAAGAGTATTTTTGTGGCATTAAATATTTAACATATGTTTTGGGTGTCGGTGAACACAATTCTTGACCAAAAATTGATTATAGGCGTAAAATCGCTTTCGTTTGTTGATTTTGATCAATTTCTCATTTGGAATTTGGAAAATATTTCTTCGCAAAGTTGTAGAGAAATGGATTTCCCATGGAAAGTCGTGAGTTTCAAATTTTCTCGATAAACGGGCTATTTTCTATGAATTATTGAAGTTTAGAAAAAATAAAATGATTTTTATTAAGTTATGGGTGGGACCCACTTTTGGTGGTGTTGAATACAACACATGGGCTGCTGATTTTGGTTCAAAGAAGGCTGCCTAAATTGATCAAGAGAGGTGGCGTAGGAAATTTGAATAAAAATAATATTAATTTATTATTTTAGTCCCCTTTGGCGTTCTAAAGCATTTTCCTATAAATAGAAGCTTAAGTTAGAATTGAAAATCACACCGTAAACCCAAGTTTTCTCTATTTTCTCTCTATATTATCAAGTGTATTCTTGTATCTTGAGTGTTGCTATACGGTGCAAGTTAGTTCAAACGTTATTCCAAATGTAAAATCGCTTTTTCTTTTGAGGTAAGGGATTTTAAGGGTTGTGATGTTTTTCATGTTTCGTATTTTTTCAGACCTTTAAAAATTTTGGAAAAATTTGAAATGATAATTTGATGAGTTTTATTGATTGTGTCCAAAAATGGCGATTTTTTGATGTATAGATTATGAGTTATGAATTTTATGGGAAAAGACTATTTCAAAAGAAAACCCTTATAACTCCTTGTGGTTAACTCCAAAATTGATGAAATTTTTATTGGGAGTACATCTATATAATATCAGTATACCCTGTGAATTTCGGAATTTTTGGATAAAAGTACAATTTATGATAAATGTTTAAATATTCGGTGGTTTTGGCCATGTGAAAAATAGTAAATGACTTTTAAAAATTCTGATAAAAATATATGTTCAATATAGGACTATATTCTACTAAATCCCAGAAAAGAAATATTTTGGAACTGATTTGTTATTTTTCATAAAAATAGACTAGTTATGAGTAAATGAATTAAATATGTTATGTGAGGTAAGAAAATTAGAAAATAGGATTTTATGGCTTGAGAATCCTACATGAGGTATATGCAAATTTTTGATGAGGATTTTGGTTATTGGTGATGAAATCTTATGAGTTTGGCATTTTAGAATGATTAAATGCATTATTTAGTAAAGTGTAAACAATTAAAATAAATTGTTTATAAGCTTAAAAAAATATTATTCTTTCAATATCATTATACCGAAATATTGGTATGGATTTTATTGTGGAATTTCTACCTTTTTGAGTCGAATTTACTATTCATGAGATACTATTCACGAGTTACTTCACGAAGTTACTATTCACGGTTACTATTCATAAGTTACTATTCATGACAAAATTGGTTTCTTTTTCTAACCAAATTATAGTTGATTTATGAATATTACTCTGGAGATTAAAACTATATATTGATTATATTGATTTTATTATCATATATAACATTTTTATAATCCTGGTGATGAAATTTCTCTTTGACTTGAGTGTAAAGATGGGTAGATTATTGGTATGATCGTGACTATGAGTTCTCTTTGGCCAGTAGTGCAAAGTTGAATCATTGATTGGTATGATCATGACCATTGAATTTCTGATTGAATATTTTTAGCTTAAGTGCAAAAGGTGAATTGATCAACATGGTTATAATTATTGTTATATAACCACGAAATGATTATGTATTTCTTTGAGATAAAGATGAACATGTGTTGAGGTGAACATGATTTATTGATGAATATCTTTGCTTTGTAGTGCAAAGATGAATTGTTGATGAATATCTTTGCTTTGTAGTGCAAAGATGAATTATTGATGAATATCTTGCCCTGTAGTGCAAAGATGAGTTATTGATGAATATCTTTGGTCTGTAGTGCAAAGATGACCTGTTGTTGAATATCTTTGGTCGTAGTGCAAAGATGACTTGTTGTTGAATATCTTTGGCATGTAGTGCAAAGATGAATCATTGATGAATATCTTTGGCACGTAGTGCAAAGATGAAGCTGTTGATGAATATCTTTGCCCGTAGTGCGAAAAGATGAATTTATTAGTATGATTATGAGCAGGCTCGTGATTTGGTATAACCATGATCTTTGATATTTCGTGTAAAGACAAGTGATGAAAATTATCTTCGTCCGAATGAGAAAAGGAATTTAGAACAACAATTACGATTATGAGTTATACATGTGATTGTGGGATGTGAAATTGATTGATGTTACTGAGGATAAAACATTGTTGGTGGACTTTTAATATGGAGAAGATAATAGACTTTATAGTCTATTTGACTCTTCTAATGGATTGCTTCGTTCACCGCAACTATGGTTGAAAAGTTTTATCATCTACCATATGTTCTAAATCTACGATTTATTCTTGATGAAGACTATTGATAATTTATTTATCTTTAGTCATAATATTCTTTCTTGAGCTAGTTGTGTTTCACCCTTTTGCTTCACAATTCCTTTCGTGTAATAAAAGTGTATTTGGGACAAGTGGGAATAACGGGGGAATAGAAAGCGGGTGGTCTATAAATGTTGAGGGTGAGGCGAACCCAACGTTGGAAGGGTGTTTTGTCACTATCATACAAGATGTCTAATGACATACAAACTCGTATCATCATAAGACAGGGATGTGCTCATCCACTTGCTGAGTATATATACGAGCACTACCTATATAATCTTGGTGTTTGTTTGAAATATAATTCTCAATTAGAGACAATAGAGATAATGATATGTTAAGAGAAGACTCACCATTGGGAAGAATATGATAGTAATCTTCTAGTTTTTTTTTGGGGTCTATTAGGTCAACCAAAGATAATTCTCTGGACATATGATATCTATCATAACCTAGACGCATGGCCTCCCATGTACGAAGGTTTCTTTGAACACTTCCCAAATATTCTAATTTCTAAAACTGTTTTCGACTATACCTTTATGTAAAGTGTCATTGTGACGTGCTACAGTTGGTATATATTTGTATCCAAACTCACAACATATGTGTTGTTGTATTTTGCACGACAATTGTTGTAATAAAGTTGTAGTTGTTTTCTGTACCATGCATTTGGCGACTCAAAATGGGTTGGATGGAATGGACCTATTTTGGGGTCGTTACACCAGTTATTAGTACACATACACAAGAAAATGACAATTATACATTAATGTCATCCATTTACTATGATAAAATAATCGTATAAACTATTTAATATCGATAGGAAATTTTATCCACATCTTTTATCTCAACTGAATTATCTCTGCGCTCAATAATAATATATCATAATAATATATTTATAAATCACAAAAATCACATATTACATGGTTCATATTACCCTATGTAACACATTCCTACATACCTCGTATCACATAAATGTTTTTATTCGAACCCATTTCACACTTAAGAATTTTATTCATTAAATTCTTATTTTAATATTTTTCTGAATATTCGGGTTCTTACATCCTCTCCCCCTTATAAGGATTCCGTCCTCGGAATCACCGAAACCTCCTCTACTCGATGCTATTCTGAATATTACATATTCTTTTTAAATAATTTTATCCATTCTCTTTTCAGAAGTTTTATTATAACTTGCTCTCTTGCATTCTACCACATTCTCCTTTCTAAAGAACATTCTACTTACTACATTCATCCTTCAGAAGAATAAGAATCTTCCACGATTTTTCAATAATCGGGAAGTAGTATGAATAATCTTAGATTCCAAATTATGTTGAGGGGTCACAAGACCGTGAACTCTTCTCTAGGTTTACAAATGCTTCAACAAAATCCTTCACACTGCAAACCAGAGTGTTTACAATCACAAAGACTGAAAACACCCTCCACGCGTACACTAGGTGGCCAGCCTATTGTATCACTACGTTGGGCCGCAACGTAGTGTTTTGTAACGACTATATGCGTTACGCTCGGAACCATTGTCCCCGAAAACATGTCCCCTTATAGGGTTGTTCACCTCAGCTTTTCAACAACTGAATCCGCACCAGAGAAATCCGGTTTGGCATAATTACTCAAGAACTCTTGAATTCCATAAATATTTTTCAACAGCCGTCTAGCCGAATCAAATAGCTTAGACTTTTATCAACAACTCGGACTTCAATCAAAATAATTTAGCTAATTTAATTGACCTTCTTTATAATTTAAAAGAAAACCAAAAAATCTTTTATGACATCATGATACCGTACTAGATTAGTAGTATGTTGAGGATTCCGCCATTATGTGACTTTGTCATACTACACCGTACCAAAATTGGCTGACAATCTTTTGATCACAACCAACACTAGGTTCAACTGCATGGATGACTCCATCGTTTAGCAGACACCATATCAATGATGCGCATGGTTAGAAATACATTTTGAAAATTTTCAAATCATTTTTGTCTTAGCCGAAACAATTGGCATAGACATAAGAATAAAGGTATTGTTTTTAAACATCATTAGTTCAATCACAAGATCCAATGTTTTTCAAGAAAACAGAAGTGCGAATCCTCAGCACGAAGTCAAATAACTTTGAAAATCTAGCAGACCTAGAAGATTTAGAAAATCCACGTTTCTCCATCAACTTCAATCTTTACTACACCAAAATTTCTAACTTCATAACATATATATACTCGATACAGTTCATCAAACTTACCACACTTTGGAAATTCAGGAACTTGCCACAATTATATGAGTTTAAGAACTTATCCTAGTCAGACCATAGGCGTCCATTCGCTGAGGGGTTCAAAAACATTTCATATACTTATGAGTCACGAACGTACCATGTGCATGAGTTTTAAGAACTTGCGCCTAATCTTAATATTCTCTATCTTAATCTTAATAGTTTATATCTATCAAATATGATCTGAGAAAAGAATCACCTTCTCACCATAAGCATATTGATAGCGCGACACCGACATTCCACTAGACAGACCTTGCATACATATGGCTTTGGGGGACATGAGTTGATGGTTCATGACCCTCACTAGATTGAGACGTAGGGTGGTACAGGATGAGCTTACATCTGGCCACGTTATATCCCAGCATTTTCTGTTTGACAGATTTGGCTCTGAGGATAGTTATACACGACATTCCGGGGATTTTACCGCATCGGAGGATTATTGGCGTCTAGCCAGGGTTGATGTACTACTATTGTGCGTACCATCGTATGTCTATATGCCACGGTATATGGATGAGATAGACATTGGAGTCATCATGGCATTGAGAGCTCTCAGGGAGGGTCGTACCATTATACCGATGATTATAGCAGAGACTCTGAGGTTAGCTACATACTGCTGCACTTATCCGAAAGGAGTGTTCACGGGCAGCTCGGTCATGTTATACGTGTGGTTTATGTCACACTTAAGACCGATTGGCACCTTTAGACGGCATGAGTATTGTTTCACCCATGACATAGCCACGTCATACTCCTTTCAGCCATTGGAGTGTACGGATGCTATGTCTTGGTCTATGTTATTTACGGATGTCAGTGATCCATTTAACATATTGCCATGTTCGGGGCTCAGCTCACCTTACAGCTTTATTACTCATGCTCCGGGCATGGACTACCTCCCTCTGGCTGGCTTGAGGGGCATGACTACTTACCACCCGCTGGCCGTGATTTCGCAGTTTGACCAGTTTTAGAACTTTCATCCTTTCGAGGGGGCGTTGGGACATCGTTTAGCTTCTCACTATCTTTCAGTAGAGGATCGATCCCGTGTGTACGCTTGTTGGGATCGGCGTGAGATAGCTGATTTTTCTACGAGCCATCCGGGTTATTCTGCAGAGTATCCCGCATGGATGGAGACAGAGACTGTATCGGCTGCGGTAGTATCCACATTGTCGAGTAGTGATTTAGATTATGTGGAGCCCATGGAGGATATTGATTCCCACTTCGAGGAGGAGTTAGTTGTTGGGTTGCCAGCATTTCCTTTAGATTCTCCCGAAGATTAGCATTGTTGTAATTGAAGATTCAAAGACAATGACTTTCAAAGAAAGTCTTCATCTGATGACCTTTGAGAGAGACCAGGCTAAAGCCTTAATGTTAACTGCCCTTGATGGGAGAGACGCAGCTCTGTTAGAGAGAGACGAGACATTAGCTCGCAGAGATGTCGCTGTCGTTGAGTGGGATGAGGCCAGATCAGCCAGAGATGCAACGATAATTGAGCGGGATAGTGCCATATTTGTCCGGGATGTAGCCGTCACAGATAGTACTGCAGTGAGGTCCCTTACCATTGGCATGATCGCAGAGATGAGCGCTTACATTGATGAGCATATGATCACCATGCAGATGGCTACAGATCTGTTGGGTCGTGTGGATACTCTCGTACAGAAGACCACAGCTTCGCCTCCTTCTTCTGAGAGGGAAGCCATGTTGGGCTTGTTAGCTTGCATATACCCTGACTTGTAGATGAGCTTGTATTTTCCTGCATAGACTAGCTCAGCCATTTTGTCATGTACAGTTTATATTGTGTATATCAAACACCATTATATATATGGCAGGGAAATATATTTTTTATCACTTCCCTTTTATATATTCTTTGCTATTTGCTTGATATTTTGCATGCTGCATCAGGGCTTTCGATCTTGATGTACTCTGAACTTCTCCTGGATGGATGTACATTGAGTTCTCTCTGGACATTTCAGAATGGATCATTGATCTGTGTGTATCCCTACCATCTTTGGTGTCTTGGGACTGGTTTCTGTTTGAAACTGTGGAGAGGAGTGTGGCTTTCCTCTCTGAGATTGACCACACCACAGATGGTCGCCAGTACCCCTATTCAGGAGGAGCCTAGTTAATTCCATCTCTTATGGATTGGTGTTGCTCTTCAAGGTACAACCGCAGCTTAGATGGTCGCCGAATCTCCTATTTGGGAGGAGTTCAGGTAATTCCATCCCTTTGGTCTGAAGCCAATGAAATGTAGTGGATTGACGTTTGATCCCAGTACCAGTTGATAAGTTTTTATGTTTTGGTAGGGGGTGAGACCGAACCATAAATGGCTGCCTACGTACTCCTATTGAAGAGGAGATCAGGTCTGCGTAGTTCGAACCCGGTGTAAAAGGTTCAACGTTGTATGTGGCAGAAAAGGGTGTAGGAATGTTTTTGTTGTTTTTGTTTTTGTAAGGAGAAAAGGGTAGAAATGTTTTTGTTATTTTTGTTTTATTGCGACCGGGCCATATGAAATGGTTGCCTACGTACTCCTATTAAAGAGGAGATCAGGTCGACGTAGTTCGCCCCTTAGGGCGAGTGGAAAAGCGTGATCCCATGTGTAGGTTTAACTGCGGGGAGGAGAAAGTTTGATCCTAAGTTGAGGATTAACTGCAAGTACGAGAAGTTTGATCCCATGTATGGGTAGCCAAACTGCAAACGCGAGAGGTTCAATCTGTAGTGGGATGACATAAATTGTATAACCATAGTGAAGCCAAGCTGCTGGCTTGAAAAGTATGTTTCCCTGAGGGGCAAAGTGTGGAAAAGAGTTGTATGTGGTAAAGGGTTAAAGAATCGGAATGACTGGTGATCTAATAATCCAACACCAGGATGTTTGCTTGATGGTAACTTCAGACATAGTACCGTTTCACGGTGTCCGAGTTGATGAGTTGTGGAAATTCATCGCCGTCCATTTCTTGCAATCTGAGAGCGCCTCCTGTCAATACTTCCTTGACAACAAACGGGCCTTCCGGTTAGGGAGCGAATTTTCCCTTAGATTGATCTTGGTTGTCAATGATCTTCTTCAAAACTAAGTCATGTTGTTTAAACTGCCGTAGTCAGACTTTTTTGTTGTAGGATCTGGCGATCCTTTGTTGACATAACTGACCATGGAAGATAGCCGCGGTTCGTCTTTCGTCTATTAGAGACAATTGGTGATACTTGTCTTGTACCCATTGGTCTTCCTCCAGCTGAGCGTCTATCAACACTCTGAGGGATTCCATTTCAACTTCTATGGGGAGCACTGCTCCATCCCATAGGTTAATCGTGAGGGGTTGCCCTGGTGGAAGCACGCATTGAGGTTCAGAGGCTAATGAGTAAGAGGCAATAGGTCAGGCTAATCTTTGTGGTTGGCGGAAATCTTTTGCATAACTTTCTTGATGTTTTTGTTAGCTGTTTCAACAGCACCATTCATCTTTGGACGGTAGATGACGGAGTTAAGATGTTTGATATGGAATTTACTGCATAACTCCTCCATCATCTTGTTGTTGAGGTTCTTAGCATTGTCTGATACAATCACCTCGGGTTGTCCATATTGACAAATGACATTGTTTCTGATGAAAGCAATGATGACTTCTTTGGTAACCCTGGGGAAGGAGGTTGCTTCTACCCACTTGGTGAAGTAGTCGATCATGGTGAAAATAAATCGATGTCCATTACTGGCTTTAGGCTCAATGGGCCCAATAACTTCCATTCCCCACATTGAGAAGGGCCAAGGCGAACTCATATTGTGGAGTTCCCGTGGAGGGGCGTGGATAGCATTCCCATGAATTTGGCACTGATAACATCTCCTGACGTGGTTATTCCAGTCAGCTTTGAGAGAGAGCCAGTAATGTCATGTCCAGAGGATCTTCTTGACAAGGAGGGGGCCACTCATGTGTGGGCCACAGACTCCACCATGGATCTCATCTATAAGCCTTTGAGCTTGGTCTTTGTCTAAACATATGAGGATACCTAATCATGCATCTCTTTTGTAGAGTGCATCTCCACTCAGGTAGAATTTCATAGCAAGTCGATGGATCCGCCTTTTCTCAGTCGGGCTCGCCTCAGCGGGTATAGATCCATCTCGTAGATATTCCTTGATATGCTTATACCAAGGATGTTGGATGGGAGGTAGCTCATCTGATACTTCTCCAATGTAGTTCCCATAGGCTGGTGCCTTGTGCAGGACAATTGTGATGTGTGGCAAGTGTCCTTTGTCAGATATGTGAATCAAGGAGGCCAACATTGATAATGAGTCTGCAAAGTCATTCCTTATACGAGGAATGTATAGAAAGGAGATTTCTTCGAACTCCAAAACCATCTGTAAAACTTGCCGATGGTAAGGCAGCAAATGTTGCTCTTTGGTTTGATAGATTCCCATGGATTGTCTGACCACTAACTCCGAATCTCCAAAGACAATTAATCGCCTAACGCCCATTGAACGGGCAAGTTCTAGCCCCATGAGACAGCCTTCGTTCTCAGCTGTGTTGTTGGTGCTGACAAATAGTAATTTGACGACGACGGGATACTGCTCCCTCGTACCAGATACTAGAACTGCTCCAGCTCCAGCACCTTCCATATTAACAGCTCCATCGAAATACATCTTCCATGCTTGGCGTGTATCGTACTGATGGTGTTGCTGAACTGTCATTACCCCTTCATCGGGGAAATATGTTTCCAAGGGTTTGAAATCCTCTAAAGTTGCAGCGGCCAGTTGATTCGCAATTCCTTGACCTTTGATGGACTTTTGAGTCACATATACGATGTCAAATTGTTGTATGATCAACTGCCATCTGGACAGCCGGTAATTTAACATGGGTTTATTGAACACGTATTTGAGAGGAGACACGCGGGGTATAAGATGGGTTGTGTGACCATGGAGGTAATGTTGTAACCTCACGGACGACCATGCTAAAGCACAACAAGTCTTCTCAATCAGAGTGTACTTATGTTCACTGCTACTGAATCTTTTGTTGAGGTAATAGATAGCTTGTTCTTGGACTCTATCGTCTTTCTGTCCCAGCATGTAGCCCATGGCATTGTCACTTATGAACAGGTACATGAACAGGGGAACATCATCCCTGGGTGGTACCAAAATGGGAGCTTTGACTAGCTGTTCTTTAATCGTGAGGAAGGCATTTTGGCACTCATCATTCCATTTCATGGAGGAGTTCTTCATTAACAACTTGAAGATTGGGTCACAGGTTGTTGTGAGTTAAGAGATAAACCTGCTAATGAAGTTGATTCTTCCCAAAAATCCCCGTATTTCCTTCTCTGTCTAAGGAATGGGCATTTCCGTGATGGCCTGGATTTTGGTAGGATCCAGCTCAATCCCTTTGTGGCTGACTAGAAATCCTAGAAACTTGCTTGATTTAACGCCAAAGGCGCACTTGGCTGGATTCAACTTCAAGTTTTACTTACGCAACCGGTTGAATGGCTTCTTGAGATGGTCTAGGTGGTCATCCTCCTTCCGGGACTTGACAATGATGTCATCCACGTAGATTTCTATCTCTATGTGCATTAAGTCATGGAAGAGCCATCATAGCTTCACGATAGGTGGCTCAGACATTGATGAGGCCAAATGACAACCGTCTATATAGCAAAAGGTTCCCAAGGCGTAATGAAAGCGGTTTTCTCACGATCTTTCTCAAAGAACCATGATTTGATGGTACCCCGTAAACCAATCAAAGAAAGGAGTACATTCGAGATTGAAGCAAGATTGTCAATGAGAATGTGGATAAATGGCACGGAAAGCTATCTTTTAAGCAAGTTTTGTTCAAGTCCCGGTAATCCACATAAACTCGCACCTTCCTCGGGTTTAGGCACGGGAACAATGTTGGATATCCACTCGGGATATATGGACACCATGATGATGCCGACTTGAAAGCTGTTTCACAATTTTTTCTTTCACCTTTAAACTCCACTGTGTTTCAATCACTTTGAGCTTTTGCTTGGACCGGCTTAAATCCTCTTTAATGGGAAGGCGATGAAGGACAATGTCGGTGGACAAACCCACCATGTCTTCATGAGACCATGCAAACACATCCACGGAATTGGGTTAATAAGCGTAACCATGTCATTCCTTTGGTTTGGGGTAAGGTCCGAACCAATCTGGATTAACTTAGGGCTTTCTAAGGTTCCGAGATTGAAGGAAGTGGTTTGATCAAGGTTGGATTTAGGTTTGTCTTTGACCCATTCTTGGATTTACGGAGGCACCTCAATGTCCTCATGTATTTCCATCAAATTTGAATTCATCTCTACATCAAAGGTACAATCCTTGTGGAGAAGAGGCAAATGTCGTAAAATCTGAGGCACATCTAAATTGTGGTCTGAAACAAAATATGCTTTCACTTAGTATATATGAAACGTTTTGATCATACATAGTGTTAGCATATACTGACAAAATAAACTGCTAATACTATACAGAAAAGTAAGCAGTTATGATATCTACAGGACAGAAAGAGTTTCTGCCCATTTTACCCTTGTCGACCAATGCAAGGAGTGCTGCTCCAATTGGCAAGGGCAAGGTCTGGGTGGACTGCAGTGATGGAGGGGCTGTCATCATCCTCCTTCTCCCGAATGATGGCCATTACGTCTGGGCAATCATTGTTTGGGGTGTATTTGTTTGTATGTTCATCATGAACGATGATGCGTATGCCTGACATCATCCGGATGACGTCTTACTTGATTCTTCGTTCCTCCTCTTCCATTGCAGGATCTAGAACAAAGACTTCTTTCTCCTTCACCGCATGCAAGCTTGGGAAATAACATAGCCATGATATCTTGGTGGCACCTTTTCTGAGGAGGTTGTGCGGACTTCGAGTTTGAAAGGCGAAGATAAATGCCGCGTGCTTGAAGTGAAGGAATCATTGATGCTTATGAGGATTCCTATGACTAGAAGCTGGCGAGAATAGCCTAGTCCAAATTATTCGATTTGCTTGGTTAATTGAATTGGGTACTTGATACCTGGTGATCTTTTGAATTTCTTGTGTCGCTTAATGACCCAATGACATCATTTCTTGAGTAGACGACATTACCTCGGCAAAAATCTTGGGTTCGGGAAATGGCGTTCCAATAGCATGGTATTGGGTATTGCTTACTTCCAAGGCATGAAAATTGACCGGTTCAACATCTGTATTAGCATTGATGAATGGCATGTCCCCGTGTTGAGGACACTCTGGTTTAGCGTTGACCGTGACTAGGCTATTGTTGATAATGTATTTCAGCTGCTGATGAAGGGTGGAGGGGATTGCCCCTGCCATATGAATCCATGGTCTTCCCAAGAGCAGGTTGTATCCCGAATCTATCTTGGGCACATAGAAAGATACGCAGAATGTGTGGGGACCAATTTTGATTGGCAATTCAACTACTCCGACCGAATTCCGGCGGGCTCCGTCAAAAGCTTTAATGACCGTATGGCTGCTCTGGATTCGGTTGGGATTGATATTCATCTTCACCAAGGTAGCGTGTGGACAGATATTTAGAGATGAGCCTCCATCTATCAAGACTCTAGCTAGCATGTATCCAGAGGACAAGACCGCAATGTGCAACAGTTTGCAATGACCGGTCCCTTCGGGCGGTATGTCATCATCAGTGAAGGATATCACATTGTTGTTGAAAATGTGATCAACCAAGTGTTGAAATTTTTTCGTATCCACTGATGTCGGTAAGTAGGCTTCTTCCAAATCCTTTATCAAGATTCTCCTGTGATCCTCGGAAGTTAAAACCAAGTCCAGGATTGAAATTTGGTGTGGAGCTTCTCTTAAGCTTAAAACCACCTTGGCTTCGTTATGACCCATAGTGCGGAGGAATTTTTCAATCTTCTCCATGGGTATTTTCCCCTTTGACTTGATGGTAGACTTCATCACCCGTTGGGGAAGATCTGATGGATTTTTTTCTTCAACATCATAGCAGTTGTATGTGAGGTGGATCCTTCACCTTCTCCATAATTCCACGGAACTTTGCGCAAGCTAACAATAGGATATTGTGCTCTGCATGGTAAGTTGATTAGCTAGGGAGCGGCCACTTTCAAAGGATTGTTTCTTCCTCTGAGTCGAATTGTTGGTATTGTGATCGGTTTGACAATGTCATCAGCCTCAGCAGATATAACTGTTACCAATCCCTTCCACTTAGTAGGACATGTATTCTCACTCCCACGTAGACAAAGATCATCGCTCGCTAGCTAGTTGCAGGACAATCACCGCCGATGAGATTACGGATAAGGTGGCAGAGTGCCCAACATTCTTCTGTGCTTTGACCGTGAGAATGGGAGTGATATTGACATACTCCATCAGAATTGTACCGTCTTGAATGGGGATTGATTGGAGGTAGAAGGGAAGTTATTCTTCCTTCATTGATTAGCATCTGAAGGATTTCCTCCATAGGTTGGCCCAGATATGTGAATTCCCTTCTGTTAGCAAAATCCCGACGGGCTTTGGCATTCGCTCTCTTTATCACTTTGTCTTCCAGCATTTCATTTTCTGAAAGTGACGAGGGAATATTCATAAAAAGAGGAAGGATACTAGCATGCTCCTGGCTGACTAACTGGCGTGTCACTTGATGCTGATAAGTCACCAGTTCTACCAATTGCTCAATTTTCTTGCATAGAGCTTTCATCTTACGTTTCATTGCGAACTGGAACTTGGCATAATCCCACTTGTCAACACTGTCTTTGGGGGTCTGGGAGGATTCGCAGTTGAAATTGGAACTCTGTCCATTGCTCCAATTAATCATGTTGACCTCTTCTTCTTTGTGTTGAAGAAGAGGGTTGTCTTGAACGTGAGGCTGATCTGGTTTGGTGACCACGATCTCACCGTTGTCTATCAGGTCTTGGATCTTGTGTTTCAAGGCCCAACAATCCTGAGTATCATGTCCCGGTTCCCCGGCATGATAAGCACATTTCTGAGAAGCATTGAAACCCGTCCATTAGGGCTGGCTGGTGGAAGAAGATGCGTGATTTTCTTCTGTGTTGTTAGAAGGGTGAGAATATTCTCGAGTGAATCCCCTAAGGGTGTGAACACTCGAGGGCGTTTGACTTCTCCACCTTTTGGTATTGGAGGGTTCGATGACTGTGCTTGAAAGGGAGTGTAGTTTCTCCTTTGGATAGGCATGTTCTGATTGCCTTTTTGACCCTGTAGTATCAAGGAAACATCTTCCTCTTTCTTTTTATGGACCCTCCGGGAGTTGTTTCCATAATTTCCGGATTAGATGTGATGTTGACTTCAAGGGACTAGGTCTTGAATTTTTCCAGACTTCAATCTCATCTCAGCCATCTCCCCATGTTTGACCATTTCAGAAAATGGTTTACCAATTCCGGCAAAAACGCTTTCATAGAAAGGAGCTTCTTGTATGTCTATGAAAGTCATGACCATCTCTCGATTACATCATGGAAGAAATAACTTGGGCGACCAAAGGCGTCTCCACCTTTGAGCATACTCTACGAAAGACTTGTTAGATCATTTCTTGACCTTGGTAATCGATCTGGGCCAGAGCCATTTGAGACTGGAAGTTGTATTAAGTGAGGAAGGCGTGTGCTAGCTCTTCCCTGTAATAACTCGATATTTTTTATATAAATAAAACAGAAATTTTGCGTATAATTTTTTTTTTATTTTAAGGATGAGGATTTGTACAAGATAATGTGTATATGTATTTATGTGGTAAATAAAAATATATTTATTACATGAATATTTACAAATAATTTTATTTTAGAATTCATGATCATTATAAATTATATTTTTTTATAATTAATTTTATTGTAGAAATATTTTTATTATTTATTTTTCAAAGGAAATATGATATTATATTATTTAAATAATATAAGGAATGGTTCTTGTAGTTATTATAATTATTATTTATTTATATGAATTTTAGCTTGGATTATTAAGTTAAATATTTTAACTTAATTAATAAAGCTGTTTATGCAAGGTAAATCAGATATGGAATCCAAACCCTAATTTTGGTTTTGGAATAAGGAATGATAATAATATATTATTAATTATATTTTTGATTTTTCAGTGTGAAACCCTAATTTAAAATACAAATTAGAGTTCAAGATTGTTAGGTAATCGTAATGATGTGATCAATGTCAGATATTATAAATATAAATACTAATTAGGTAAACCCTAATTATTGACTAGAAACCCTAATGGTGACATTAAGACCCTAATCGATATTTAGGAACCCTAACTGTCAAACTGGAAAACCCTAATTGCTAATTTAGGATGTTTAATGCTCATTAGCGGATTTTAGACTCTAATGATCATGAATAATGTGATTAGAAACCCTAATTATTAAATTGGTAATCCTAATTAGTAAATTATTAACCCTAATTATCAAATGGGTGCTCTAATGGATAAATTAGTGATCTTAATTATAATTAGTAAATTATAAACCCTAATGTTCCTGTATAATATAATTACTAAACCTAATCTAATTAGGGATTTCTAAATTACAATTTTAGAAAGTAAAATTTTATATTTTTCAAACCCTAAGTGCTAAATCTTATAAATGTTATATGTTAAACCTTAGGGTTAAACCCTAAGGGTTTGCCAAGTTCCATTTTTGCCATTAAATTGGAAAGACAAATGACCATTATGCCCTTTGCATTATTGAAGCTAATTAGTAGGTTTTGACTCTAGGTGAAGTGGGTGAACAAATCCAACAACCTAATAAGACATAAGTTGACACATAACAGCCTCTAGCTCAGCCAATTCATGCATCTACACTTATATAAAAAGATTGGAGAGAGAGAAAATATCATTTGTTAGATAATTTTGTACAAACACTCAACTCTTCTCTCTCAACCCCAAACCTCCGAAAATATCAAGATATATCAGTCACAAATCAAGCCCCACGATCACCCATAACCAAATCAGTGGCTAGAATCAAGAATTTGTTCAAAAAAGGTAGAACACTAAACTAGAAATCTGATCTTCAATCCTCTGTTAAAAGTTGTGTTTAAATGTTAAAACATGTTGAATATAGTGTCTAATGATGATATGGGTTGCTAGATGTTGAATCCATAACATCTAGAGGCTCGGATTTGAAGATTTACAAAATCTGGAAAAAAATTATTTTGTTTTCTGACAACGAATGTCAGGCCTTTCATCTCTGTGATCTTTAATGCTTTTTGTGTTTTGAAACTTTGTAGTTGTAGTATGATATGTGCTCTTTTATCTGAGCTTGAAATCAGGCTTACATCATATGTGGATTGCAAGTTATGGAAGGTCAAACTGCGTTGACCGACCATGACTTGCAAAGTTTCTGGGTAACCCAAGTGTTCCCAGGTCGGTCTGACATCTTCTTTAGGGGCTTTGATCTTGCAGGTTATACATGTTTTGTAAAGGTTGTTGAATCCATGTTATAGTATGTTAGTTTATCTCTCGATCCATGATTTGTGTGACTCTAAATATCAAGTGTACAAGATTTTGTGGCTGGTCAAAGGAGGTCAGACGTTCATGAAATCAGTTTTCTGGGTAACCCAGAAAACTAATGAACATGATTGTAACGACTGACAGGCTTTGATATATCTTCATGATGTTATGTTTTTATGGAGATGTTATGTTTTTATGGAGATGTTTTGTAATGGATATGTAGTATCACATGTTATTTACAGGCTGGATGCACTATATCACAAAAACATCACATAAATCACAAGTTGTGGAGGCCCAAATATGAAGCGGTCGAATCGTTTCTTCATTTTCAGGTAACCTGGAAAATGAAGAATAGCTCGACGATTTGTTCTAGGCCCCAGATCTCGTTTGTTTCATGCTTGTTAGCCATGTTTATTGTTGGGTCTTGTAGTGTTGAATTTGTCTTTACACAATCGGACCAAAAACATTCATGTAAACACATTATTACGATTCATAATTAATGGTCAAAGTAGTTAACTTCAGTAGTCGACTATGAATGTTCTTGATGGCTCAAAGAACACCATAGACTTCTATTCATCGATCATTAAAGGCATATAATGACAGTTTTATTAATTTTAATTAATTAAATTTTCAAAAATAATTTAAAAATAGAAATTTCATTAGAAAATTACAAAAATAATTTTAAAAATTATTTTAAGTTATAAAATTTAACTTTTAATAATTTGAAATATTTTTCATAAATATTAGTATTTATTTAAATATTATTGGTGATTAATTTATTTATTAAATGCATTAAATAAATTAATTAAAAATGATTTTATTATATTAAAAATTATTTTAAATGATAATAAGTTATTTACAAATATTTTAAGTTATAAAATATAACTTTTAATATTTTAAAGTAAATTTCATTAATTATTTAATATTAATGATATTAGATTTATTTAACAATTAAAATAAATAAATAAATTAAAAATGATTTTAATATTATAAAAATCATTTTAAATGAAAATAAATAGTTTTAAAATATTTTAAGTTATAAAATATAACTTTTAATATTTAAAGGTAAATTTTATGAATTAGTTATTATTAATGATATTAAAGTTATTTAATAATTATATTAAATAAATTAGTTTAAAAATGATTTTAATATTATAATAATCATTTTAAATGAAAATAAAGTGTTTAAAGATATTTTAAGTTATAAAATATAACTTTTAATATTTAAAAGATAATTTCATTAATAATTTAATATTAATGATTATTAATTTATTATTCATGATATTAAATTTATTTAATAATTATATTAAATAAATAGTTTTAAAATGGTTTTATTAATCATTTAAAAATGATATAAATGAATTAAAAATATTATTAAGTTATACCTAATGACTTTTAATATTTTGATAAATAATACATTAATATTTTAATATTAATGGTAATTATTTAAAATGATTTTAAATATTTTAAAAATTATTTAAGGGTAATATTAATACTTTAAAAATATTCTAAGTTATTATAAATAACTTTAATATTTTGACAATGGTTTCATTAATAGTTTAATATTAATTAAATAGTAATGATAATGAAATTACTTAATATTTAAATCATTTAATAATGATTGAGGTATTTCCAAATTTATGATAAATTATAATAAATGTTTAAAAATTATTATAAGTCATTTAAAAATAATATAGTCGATACTAAATTCTGAGTTAGAGTCTTAGACTCGATAATTACCCAATAAAGTTGTCAATACACCGACATATTTCAGAAATTGATTTGGACTTAGGTAAGTTGACTTAATAAATGTTTATTTATGATTCAATGGTTGTTAAACTTACATAACAATGTGATTAGGTTATGTGCTGACTGCAAATAGCAGTACTGTGACGCCCCCAAAATAGGTATACAACACCCATTCTGAGTAGCCAAAATACACGGTATAGAAAGCAAACTACAACTTTGACAATACAGATGTCGTGTAGAATACGACAATACAACTGTGAGTTTGAATACAAATATTGTCTTCTAGACAATATACACACCCAAATAAGTCCTCATTAATTATTCATACACTATTTTACGAGAAATAGTGAGGGGCCATTAAAACATCTTCCTCGATCCCGCTATTTTCTCACCTCACGAGAAGAAAAATGGAACAAAAAGGAAAAGGGTGAGCTCAACTAGCCCGATAAAGAATATTATGACTAAGATAATATACAACAAATTATCGTTAGTCTTGACGAGGAAAAATCTAATAGAATACAATAGACAACAAGTTTTAGATCAACAAATGCGGTGAAACAACAATCCATTAGAAGAGTCACGTGAAAGAATTCTACTTGTCTTCTAAGGTTTAAAAGTCCATCATCAATAGTTTATCCTGTAATAACAATCAATATACATCTTTAATCATCTTTGCACTACTCTGGCCAAAGATATTCATTTATATCACCAGTTGGTCATGTTCATCTCCTTTTGTTCATCTTTTCTGAGTGAAAGATATTCATCGATTAATCGTTCATCTTTGCACTTCTGAGCCAAAGATATTCATTTATATCACCATTTAGGGTGAGGATGATGAAAAACATTTTAAAGAAAGCGAATCCGGTGAAACAAAATGACAAGGATTAAGGATTAAGTACTTTTTGTTTTACCCATGTCCAAAAATACTTGAAAATAATCATATTGGTGTAAAATTCAAGAATGATCAAAACATGGATACAATCAAAGCTAGTATCGAGAATAGATATTTTGGACAAAAGAAAAATTTTTATTTTTTGGTGAATAAGGCCGTATTAAGTGAATAAGTGTCGTATCGTGAATAGTCTTAGTATATGTGAATAGTAACCCGACACAACAAGTTCCAAATTTGATAAAAAGTTCACCAATACTTGACATAATGATATTGAAGAAAAATATCATTTAAGAAGAAAATAATACCCACTTACCTCAAAATAACAAGTACTTACATTTGAATTTCGGTATAGTCTTGTGAAACCCATATAGTATAGCAACACTCAAAGTATACTTACAAGAATAAACTCGATAATTTAGAGAGAAAGAGAGAAAACTTTGTTTACGGTGTGATTTTCAATTCTAACAGCCTCTATTTATAGGAAAATGTTAGAGCATGAAGGAGACTAAATTAATAAATTATTATTATTTAAAATTACATTTCTCGCATGCCATTTGAACACTTCAGCCACCACCAACCTTGACCCAATTTCCAATGACCCACATGTTCAAACAAGAGTGGGTCCCACCCATTATTTAATAAAATTATTTTATCTTAGAAGCGTTAATAATTAAGAGAAAATAGCTCGTTTATCAGAAAAATTTGAAACTCGCGACTTTCCATGGGAAATTCCATTCTCTAAAACTTTGCAGAAGAAAATTTTTCCAAATTCCAAGCGAGAAATTTGACCGAAATCCACAAGCAGACGATTATACGATCTATAATCAATTTTTGATTCGAGAATTGTGTCCACAAACACACAAAACATATATTAAACATTTAATGCCACAAAATAATCTACCTCCTCATATACTCATATATCCCACATTCATTATAAAAATATCACCGTTAATATATTATTAAAATAATATATTTAAATGAATTATTTTATCGAGAAAAAGATAAAATACTAATTTTCAACAATTGTCACATTAAAATTTTCTCCATCTATATCCACATAAAATAAATATTTTCTTTATCATAATAATCAATAATTACTTATTTAAAAATAATATTCTGAGAATCACGATCTTGACAACCGGTAGTTTCAGGAAGAGGGCTTTCGATAAGGATTTTTCTTCTTGGGTATGCAATTAGGTGACCAAACCTCTCATTTAGGCAGAACTTTCTAGACATTGCCAATAATGTTATCGATAATATTATTCAAATAATATGAATTATTGATTTGATAATGGAAAATACCGTGTAATGACAATTATTGAAACAACGGCAATACAAAATATCAACGCGACAATTATTGAATCGATAAAATATAATATTGAGCGGTAATCTTTGTAACAATTATTGAGTAGTGCCTTCTTACGTAAGGATCAATAATTCAATAATCTTTGTGCAATCTGGTGTAACTCTCTTGTGCAACCCACGTAGACATCGTATTTTAACCACCGTAACCCAAGCGTTAATTAGCGGTAACAATTTACGTCGTTATTTATAAAACTCGATCTTTATGCGTTTTCCTTCATCCAACCGATTTTTCCGTTATGGGGCCCACCTGATGATGCTACCGGCAAATACGGAGATTCCCAAACAAAAAGAATATTCCACGACCAAACGAATATTCCCGACAATAATGAATATTTTATAACCACTTGCTTATTTTGTAAACTTTGCACATTTCACCCATAACAAAGAATTATATCAAATTAACCCTTATTAATTTAGAATAATGAATAAAGGAAAATTCAATTTTATTTATAATAAGTTGGGGTCTTACAACCTCCCTCCTTATGAAATTTCGTCCTCGAAATTGGCGTCACGATACTGGTATATCGAAAAGGTGAGGGTACCTCGCTTTCATCTCCGATTCAACTCCCATGTCATTTCCTCAATTGCATGGTTTCTCCACAAAACCTTAACTTGTGGTATAACCTTCGTCGTAAAACATGCTCTTTCCTATCCAAAATCTCAACGGTATCTCCTCGTAGGTTAAACCTTGACTATCTAAATGCGGGTTCTAATGCAATAATGTGGTTGGGTCTTTCACATATTTTCTGAAGCATAGATATGTGGAATACATTGTGAACACGAGACATACTTGGAGTGTAGCGAGTCTATAGGCTACGTTTCCTATTCGGTCAAGAATCTCAAATGGACCAACAAACCTTGGATTGAGCTTTCCTCTTTTCCCAAATCTTGTAACTCCTTTCCATGGAGCAATACGTAACAATACATGATCTCGATATTAAACTCCACGTCCTTTTCTATGAAGATCGGCATAACTCTTTTTTGTCGATCTTGTGAAGTTTGAATACGTTGTCGAATCATTTGGATCTTTTACGTAGTCATGCGTACTAATTACGGTCCCAACAATGTTTGCTTCTCCCACCTCGTCCAACATCTTTGGAGAAGCGACATTTTAAATCCATCAACGCCTCAAATGGAGCCATTTATACTTGCTTGATAATTGTTGTTGTAGGAGAATTCCACCGGTGGTAGGTACTTATCCCAACTTCCTTTGAAATCTAGGACACAAAGTCTTAATAGATATTCAAGGGTTTGAATAGCCCTCTCGATTGTCGTCTGTTTGAGGATGGTATCTTTGGCCCAGATAAATAAATCCGTGCCCATAGCTTTACGCAAGCTAACCCAAAATCTTGAAGTGAATCTCGGGTCACGATCCAAAACTATGGATCTTGGCATGCTATGCAATCGTACAATCTCATTCACGCATCATACTGAGCAAGGCGTTCAAGGGATAGGTCTCAGCGTATCGGTAAGAAATGGGCGAGACTTGGTTAATCTATCAACAATAACCCAAATTGCATCTACGCCTTGAGAAACTTTGGGAAGACGTAACAAAATCCATAGTAATGTGTTCCCATTTCCATTAGGAATCTCAAGTGGTTGCAATGGACCTTTTGGCACTTGATGCTCGCCTTTACCGTTGCCGGGTTAAACATCTTGAGATAAACTCGCAATCTCTCTCTTCATATTGTTCCACCAAAATGTATGTCGAATATCATGATACATTTTGGTACTCCGAGATGGATTACAAGCGGGGTGTTGTGTGCCTCCATCATGATTTTATGCTTCAGTCGAGAATCGTTAGGAACGCAAAGTCTAGAATTGACTCAAGTATTCCTTCCTCATCAATTCTTGCTTAGGAATAGCTCTTTCTTGCACTTTCTTCTTCATACGCATCGCCATTGGTCGTAGTAGCGAAAGCGACTTTAACTTTATCGATTAAAGTCGGTTCTACTTGTATATTCGCCATCATTATGTGGGTCCACAGAGTCTTTAATTCTACCTCCATCCTTTGCAAGTCATACAAAATGTGCCTTTGCGTTGACAATATCGCTTTTCGTACTTGCATATGATCTTCTACTTAATCGTCGACTACTACGTTCGCTTTTTCGGGATGATATTGAATAGTGTGATCGTAATCTTTTAATGACTCCACCAACGTCGTTGCCGCATGTTGAGTTCTTTTTGGTGAAGAAATATTTGAGGCTTTTATGATCCGTATAAATCTCTTCTTTCTCCCCGTACAAGTAGTGTCTCCATATCTTCAACGAAAACATTTATCGCCGCTGACTCCGGATCATGAGTAGGATAATTCCTCTCATATTCTTTGAGTTGTCGTGAGGCATAGGCTATGACTTTCCCATGTTTCATGAGAACACATCCTAACCCCTTGCGGAAGCATCGTTGTAGATAACAAATCCATCCGAACGGATGGTATTGTCGAAACAGTGCGAAATGAGTCTCCTCTTGAGCTCTTGGAAGCTCTTCTCGCATTCCTCGCTCCATAAGAATTTTGCATCCTTCCTAGTCAATTTGAGTTAAGCAGAGTAGCGATTCGAGAAAATCCTTCCGAAATCTCCGATAATAACCGGCTAAGCCCGTAAAGCTGCGTACTTGATCATTGACTTGATTGCTCCCAACTTTGTATTGCTTCAATCTTATTTGGGTCAATGAGATACTCCTTGTTTTGACACCACGTGCCCAAGGAATGCTACTTCCTCAAGCCGAACTCGCATTTCTTGACTTGGCATAAAGCTTGTGTTCACGAAGTCTTTGTAGTACCGACTTCAAATGGTGCTCATGATCTTCACGGCTTTTGGAATAGATGAGGATGTCATTAATAAAACAACAACGAAGCTGATCCAAATATTCCTTAAATACACGGTTCATCATATCCATGAAAGTAGCAGGAGCATTAGTCAATCCAAAAGACATGACCAAGAATTCATAATGCCGTATCGAGTCCTGAATGCCGTCTTTGGAATATCTTCAGTTTTAATCTTGATCTGATGATATCCAGAACGAAGATCGATCTTTGAAAACAATTGCGCTCCTTGTAACTGGTCGAACAGGTCATCAATGCGAGGTAGCAGATACCTATTCTTGATGGTGACATGGTTCAATTCTCGATAGTCAATACAAAGTCGCATACTCCCATCTTTTTTCTTTACGAATAAAACAGGAGCACCCCAAGAAGGCGTCTTAGGGCCGAATGAAACCGATGTCTAATAACTCTGTAGTTGGACTTTTAACTCTGAAGTTCAATAGGAGCCATTCGATATGGGGTTTTAGAAATGGGCTTTATGCGGTTCAAGGTCAATAAAAATTCAACATCACGTTTTGGGGGTAGGCAAGGAAGCTCTTTGGGAAATACATCGAGAAATTCTAAACACGAAATATTATTCAAATCTGACTTGTCTTATTCAAATCCATAACATGGGCTAAGAAAGTTTGACATCCGTTTTTCAATAAACGAATAGCTTTGTGGCTTGATATGACAGTGACTAATTTTAGTGGTTTAGTGGTTTGAATTCATATGACAGGTTGGTTAGGAATATGAAAACTAACAACCTTACGAAAATAATCAATTTTGGCATGATGAGTGGTTAACCAATCAATTCCTAAAATCACATCAAAAGCAAGTATCTTTAAAGAGATAAGATCAACAGGTAATGTGATAGTGCCAACTTGGATCATGCAAGATTTATAAACTGTAGATGTAACGAAGGTTTCACCCAACGGAGTTTTAACAGATAAATCAAAATCTAATTTCTCCGGAGTCAAGTTTAAACATTGAGCACAAGCAGGAGAGATAAAAGAATGGGTAGAACCGGTATCTAGTAAGGTATAAACTTCTCAAGAATTCAAGATTAGCTTACCCGTGATCACCTCGTTTGGGTTCCTCACATTTTGTCCGATCACGACAAACGCTTCTTCCGAGGAGCCGGGCCGATTTCGACTTATCCGGAGCGACCCTTGGAATCACCACTCTGCTTGAACTTGGTTTCGCGATAGTACAATCTCGAGCGATGTGGCCTTCCTTTCCACACGGTTGTAACATACCTTGGATTGTTGTGAGCAGTTTGGGGGTGATATGTCCCTCCTTCCGCATTTGTAACATCTAAGCTGGCGGTCGTTCTCCTCCCCTAGCATTTGTTGTTGGTCTTTGGTCTTTGTAGTTGATATCTTCCATCATTGTTGAATCTTCTCTTTTGAAATTTCCACTTGAGTCACCTCTCCTATTATCATGTCCACGATTACCACACGAGTGGTTACCGCCTTTGTCCAGTATTCTTTCCTCCTCGTTTGGTTATCATCGTTCGATGACTACTACGATTGTGGTCCCTCGGTTGAGTATACTCACTATCTCGCTCTAATAAGCTGAGCCACATTGATAACATTTGAATCTGAGAGAAAATTTATGAGAGATAAGGTATTGATGAATCTCGGCTTTAGACCTCTCGAAACATATACGCGTCATTCGTTCCTCATTCTCCACCAAATGAGGTGCGAACACAGATAATTCTGCGAACCTTGCCTCGTCTTTGAGACACCGTCATGTTGTTACATTCGAGTCTAATAAACTTACCTCCTTCATATAGCGAATACTTTACGGAAAGTACTTGTCATTGAACGATTCTGAAATCTTTCCTAAGACATGTTAAGTGCATCTGGTAGAGTACGCTTCATGATTCCCACCGATGTCTGCTTCACCACGAAATATAAAGGTGGCGAATGGAACCTTACATTTCTCCGTGCACCCCAAGACATCGAATATCTTGGTAATTTGCTTGACCCACATTTACGCCTTGATCGGATCCGGCTTTCCATGGAAATCTGGTGGTCCCAACTCTTTGAATTGTTTGGCCGTGATAAACCCTTGCGTTACTATCATTTCCTCCGTATTTTGTACGAGTCTCCTAAATCGATTTTGCATGAAGCGCAAAAAGCTTCTAAACATCCGTCATTCATCATTTGCTCAAATTGGCATTGTTCACGGGAGGAACATTTCCGACTGTTGCACGTTCTCCTCGTTGGTGAGTCAAGGCGTCTCCACGGTCTCATAAACTCCATTGTTAACGTTCTCAGCAGCCATTCTTAAATACTGCCATAAAACAAGGGTTAATTAAACAAATTAACATATCACATAATATCCTATATTATGACCGACCAACAAATAAGCTTAGGTAGGACACCTTAGCAAGAAGGATTTACTCGTCTCTCCCTCTAGTTCTATTCCCCGATCTCGCCATGAGATCATATCCTAAGCTCGATACCAAGCTGTGACGCCCCCAAAATAGGTATACAACACCCATTACGAGTCGCCAAAATACATGGTATAGAAAGCAAACTACAACTTTGACAATACAGATGTCGTGTAGAATACGACAATACAACTGTGAGTTTGAATACAAATATTGTCTTCTAGACAATATACACACCCAAATAAGTCCTCATTAATTATTCATACACTATTTTACAGAAATAGTGAGGACAGCTAAAACATCTTCCTAGAACCATCACTCCATACCCAGGACTCGATCCTGCTATGTTCTCACCTCCACGAGAAGAAAAATGGAACAAAAAGGAAAGGGTGAGCTCAACTAGCCCAAGATAAAGAATATTATGACTAAGATAATATACAACAAATTATCGTTAGTCTTCAACAGGGAAAAATCTAATAGAATACAATAGACAACAAGTTTTAGATCAACAAATGCAGCGGAAACAGCAATCCATTAGAAGAGTCACGTAGAGAAAGAATTCTACTGTCTTCTAAGGTTTAAAAGTCCATCATCAATAGTTTATCCATGTAATAACAATCAATATACATCTTTAATCATCTTTGCACTACAAGCCAAAGATATTCATTTGTATCACTAGTTGGTCATGTTCATCTCAACACCTGTTCATCTTTGCACTACAGGCCAAAGATATTCATCAGTTAATCGTTCATCTTTGCACTACAGGCCAAAGATATTCATTTATATCACCATTTAGGACTGAGGATGATGAAAAACATTTTTAAAGAAAGCGAATCCGAAGGAAACAAAATGACAAGGATTAAGGATTAAGGATTCGTACTTTGTTTTACCCATGTCCAAAAATACTTGAAAATAATCATATTGGTGTAAAATTCAAGAATGATCAAAACATGGATACAATCAAAGCTAGTATCCGAATAGATATTTTGGACAAAAAGAAAAATTTTTATTTTTTATTGAATAGTCTTAATATCGTGAATAGTAACCCAAACACAACAATTCTAAATTTGATAAAAAATTTCACGATACTTGACATAATGATATTGAAGAAAAATATCATTTAAGAATAAAATAATACCCCTTACCTCAAAAAATAACCGTACTTACGATTTGAATTTCGGTATAGTCTTGTGAAACCATATAGTATAGCAACACTCAAAGTATACTCACAAGAATACTCGATAATTTAGAGAGAGAAAGAGAAAACTTTGTTTACGGTGTGATTTTCAATTCTAACTTAGCCTCATTTATAGGAAAATGTTAGAAGCATGAAAGAGACTAAATTAATAAATTATTATTATTTAAAATTACATTTCTCGCATGCCATTTGAACACTTGACCACCAAACCAACCTTGACCCAATTTCCAAAGCGACCCACATGTTCAAAACAAAGTGGGTCCCACCCATTATTTAATAAAATTATTTTATCTTAGAAACATCAATAATTAAGTGAAAATAGCTCGTTTATCGAAAAATTGAAACTCACAACTTTCCATGGGAAATTCCATTCTCTAAAACTTCGGAAGAAAATTTTTCTAAATTCCAAGCAGAAATTTAAAGAAATCCACAAGCAGGCGATTTTACGATCTATAATCAATTTTGGTCAAGAATTGTGTCCACAAACACACAAAACATATATTAAACATTTAATGCCACAAAATACTCTACCTCCTCATATACTCATATATCCCACATTCATTATAAAATATCACCAATTAATATATTATTAAAATAATATATTTAAATGAATTATTTTATCGAAAAAGATAAAATACTAATTTTTCAACAATTGTCACATTAAAAATTTTCTCCATCTATATCCACATAAAATAAATATTTTCTTTATCATAATAATCAATAATTACTTATTTAAAAATAATATTACTGAGAATCACAAGATCTTGTGATTGTGGTAGTTCGAGAAAGAGGGGCTTTCGATAAAGGATTTCTCCTTCTTGGTAGCGCAATTAGGTGACCAAACCTCTCCTTGAGCGAAATTTCAAGACATTGCCAATAATGTTATCGATAATATTATTCAAATAATATGAATTATTGATTTGATAATGGAAAATCTTGTGTAATGACAATTATTGAAACAACAATGAATACAAAATATCAATATGAGGCAATTATTGAATCAATAAAATATAATATTGAGCGGTAACTCATTGTAATAATTATTGAGTAGTGCCTTCTTACGTAAGGATCAATAATTCAATATCTTTACATGCAATCTGGAGTATCTCTTTGTGCAACCACGCAGCGTATTCGTATTTTAACCACGGGTAACCCAACGATTATTACTTGTAACAATTTACGTCGTTATTTATAAAACTCAATCTTTTGTCGTTTTCCTTCATCCAACCGTTTTTACATTATGGGGCCCTGAATGATCAAGGCCGTCGCATGGAGATTCAGACACAAAAAGAATATTCCACGACCAAACGAATATTCCCCGACAATAATGAATATTTTATAACTACTTGCTTATTTTGTAAACTTTGCACATTTCACCCATAACCAAAGAATTATATCAAATTAACCCTTATTAATTTAGAATAATGAATAAAGGAAAATTCAATTTTATTTATAATAAGTTTGGGTTTTACAAGTACAATATGATATGATATGTTATTCTAATCAAACGAATGATCTATTTAATGATAGAGCTTGATATAAAAGATAAATCTAAGTTGTGTAAGCAGCAGACAAGGCAAGTATCTAACCCTTTGCATTTACTTTATGCAACGGACATGCATAAGATAATATATGAACTGTTCATTTCAATTATTCAAATATTTCAACCTTTGTATGTACTTATGCAATGATTCTATATAAGTAAGTTATTAAATTATAATCTGTTGTACAAGTTCCTTAATTCTGTTATTGTAGATCAAGAAATATATTCTGTTCGTTAATTTCTAAACTTGGTTATACAAGTGTCCTCACTTGGATAATCATTATATTTTTATCACATGTTGATACATACTTATCGGTGTCCAGTATGTACAAATTGAATTAAAAAGCTGTAAGACCCCAAATTATTAATAAATAAAATTTAATTCCTCTATTTATTATTTTGAAATAGTAAGGGTTGATTTGATTAATGTGGTTAGTTGTGGGTAAAATGCGCAAATATTTTAAATAAGCAAGTGGTTATAAAATACTCATTATTGTCGGAGAATATTCATTTGGTCGTAGAATATTCTTCTTTGCTTGAGAATATTTGTATTGACTGCCAAGCAACCTTTGTGTGGGCCCATGGAAAGCGATTGGATGAATAAAACGACAAGTATAAGTTGTTTATAAATAACGACGCAGGTTATTCTGAATTATCTTGTTGGAATACCCGGTGGTTAAAATCTGATGTCTGGCGTTGTTGCACAAGAGACACTCAGTATTGCACCAATTATTGATTCTTACGTGAAGGCACTACTCAATAATTGTTACGATGAATTCTTATCAAAGATTTTATTTTATTGATTCAATAATTTCTACGTTGATATTTTATATTCTCGTTGTTTTCAATAATTGTACTACTAAGTATTTTCCATTATCGAAGAGCAATAATTCATATTATCTGAATAATATTATTAGATAACATTATTGGCAATGTCTAGAAAGTTACATTTAAGGAAAGGTTTGGTCACCTAATTACGCTACCAAAGAAGGAGAAATTCTTTATTGAAAGCCCCTCTTTTCTTGGGAATCAGCATGGTTGCCAAAGATTATGATTCTCAGTAATATTATTTGTGAATAATTAATTATTGATTTATATGATGAGGAAAATATTGATTTTATGTGGATATAGATGGAGAAAATTTTTAAAGTGACAATTGTTAAAATTGATATTTTATCTTTTCCGATAAAATAATATTTTATTATATTATTATAATATAATAATGGTGATATTTTTTACAATGAATGTGGGATATATAGTATATGAGGAGGAAGAGTATTTTTGTTGCAAAAGTTGTTTTAAAAGCGTGTTAAACATGTTGGTGGACCCATTTCTTGTCCGACATTTGACTATAGCTTTATAAAATCGTAAGTATGTGGATTTCGATCAATTTCGCTTGGAATTTAAAAACCTTTCTTACGCAAAGTTGTAGAGAATTGAATTTCCTATAAAAATTCGCGAGATTCTAATTTTTTGATAAAAGGACTATTTATTATGAATTATTGAAGTTCTGAAGTTCTAAAATAATTGATTTTGGAAGTTTTAATTGTTTTAATTAACAAAAACATTTTTGACATTTTGTGGGCACCATTTTCACATGTTGATGGCTGAAATCAGATTACTTAGGTGTGCGTAGGAAATTTATTTATATATAATATTATTATATTAAATTTTCTACTTTGGTGTTCTAAGCAATTTTCTATAAATAGGGTGCTTAGGTTAGAATTGAAAATCACACCGTAAACTAAAGTTTCTCTCTTCTCTCTATAATATTGAACGTATTTTGTGAGTATTTTAGTACTTTGAGTATTGCTTATATCTGATGTAAAGTTATTTTCGAGACTATATCCAAAGATTTCGATGTAAGTATTGTTTTCTTGAGTTAAGGGATGTTATTTTCTTCGTAAGTGATATTATTTCTTCAATATCATTATCTTAAATATTGGTTGGAACTTTATCAAATTTGGAACTTTTTCATGTCGGGGTTACTATTCATGAGTTACTATTCACGAGTTACTATTCATGAGTTATTATTCACGAGTTACTATTCACGAGTACTATTCACGAAGCATGATGATTTCTTTTGTGAAATTTCCATCTTTTAGTGTTGGAGTTACTATTCACATATATGGTACTATTCACGTATACGGCACTATTCACGAATACGACACTATTCACAGAAAAAGTAAATTTTCTTTTATGTGTCCAAGATCGTCTGTTATGATTCCTATCTTGGATTGGATCTATGTTTTGGTCTTCATTCTTGAATTTTACTCCACTCTGATTACTTATGAAGTATTTTTGAACTTGGATTGTGTAAAGTACGAATCCTTAATATTTATTCTTTTGTTTCACTAGATTCGTTTTCTTTAAAATATTTTTCATCATCCTCAGTCCTAAATGATGATCTAACTGAATATCTTTGGCCCGTAGTGCAAAGATGAATGATTTTATGATGAATATCTTTGGCCCGTAGTGCAAAGATGAACAGGTGTTTAGATGAACATGACCAACTGGTGAATATCTTTGGTCTATAGTGCAAAGATGAATATTTGATTTATGATGTATATTGATTAATGTTACAGGGATAAAATATCGATGATGAGCTTTTAAATTCATAGATGATAGTAGATTTCATTCTCTACTTAACTCTTCTAATGAATTGTTGTTTTCGCTGCAGTTGTTGATCTAAAACTTGTTGTCAATTGTATTCTATTAGATTTTTCCCTGTTGAAGACTATGGATAATTTGTTATACATTATCTTAGTTATAATATTCTTTACTAGGCTAGTTGAGCTCACCCTTTTCCTTTTTATTCCATTTTTCTTCTTAGGAGACGAGAATATACTGAACTAGCTCGGGGTGTGGAGTAATGGTTCAAGGCGATTATTTTAGTAGTCCTCACTATTTTGTAAAAATAGTGTATCAATAATTGTAATGAGGACTTATTTGAGTGTGGATATTGTCTAGAAGACAATATTTGTATTTAAACTCACAGTTTATGTGTTGTCGTATTTTGCATGACAATTGTATTAATGAAGTTGTAGTTGTTTCTGTACCATGTATTTGGTGACTCAGAATGGGTGTTGTATACCTATTTTGGGGGCGTCACAAAAGCCGTCTAAGCTATTTGATCTGGCTAGACACAAACTTAAAATTGTTATTGAACAAGATAAGAACGTTAATGTTATCCAACTGAATTGTTTTGGTTCGGATTCTAGATTGGTATGAACATCCCAAATATGGGAAACTTTTATGCACCTAAGGCAGAAATGCTGGACGAAAACATCGTCCTATAATGTAGTATTGATCAATATAGGGCATAACGGGATGATCACCCCGTGCGTAAGTAAGTTATGATGGTTTCTGAGATGAAGTTACATTTAACCTTTTCAAAATAGAAAAAAATGTTCATAGTCTGTCAAATGATCATCATTTATAGTCAATACGTATTTTCAAAAATTTGAAGTCGAAATGATATGTTGTTTATTATTGGTTCAGCTTACTTCACAACTGTTGATTCGTTGTAGAAGTATCGTTCAAAGAAAACATTTAATTCATTCAGCTAAATGTTTATTTTTACTATTACTTGTTGGGCACTCAAATGCTCATCCTTGCTTAATTTAAATGTTTCCAGCTAAGTATGAACAACTTGAAGGCTCTGCCAAGAACAAAGGGAAAGGGAAGGTCGCTGAATGAAAGATAATGCTATCTTTTGTAATAACTAGACTTTATTAGGATAATGATGATATATATTAATTATCATGTAATGTAACGAATGTTTGAAGGTTTCGTACTTGGGATTGAAAACTCTAATAATATGTAAATTAAATTTAATAATCTATATTATTGTTATTATTATTAGTATTATTCCGCTCATAGGAATGGTATCGTGAAGCACTGAGTTCGGGTTTCAAGTACCTAAATTTGGGAGCGTCATACTCCCAACTATGGATATTTGAATTGTCTAATCTGGTATACCATGAACGGGCTTCTCAATCAGGACTCTTCGGGCAAATTTGCATTACGAGCTTCTCGTCCTCTGCATAAGATCCAAGATCTCCAATAAACACCTTCAAATGTGTGTAAGGATCTCCTAACCCGTCATATTTTTCGAAGTCAGGAGTCTTAAACTTTTCTGGATAATGAACACCAGGGAAAATGCAAAGGTCAGCATATGAAACACTCACGTGTGTTCCAATTCCTTTGATAGCACGAAGGGTCTCTTCCATTTGGAGGACTTTCTTTTTTATGTCGCCAGTGTCTTGATCTCCTGTGAGATGGGTGGCATCATGAGTTTTTTTGGTCGCATCCAACTGCAGTTCAGGTATTGTAATGACCTAGGCTCCCCCTTGTGTAGAGGATTCAGCATGTACGGGTATCTTTAGACCCTGAGTAGACTGGTGTAGTTCTTTGAGTAGAACATTCAAATCTGTAATTTGTTTGCTTAATCCATCTAATTCTTTACGAGAAACTGGATTAAGGTCAGTCTGGTCAGATGACGACATGATTGACTGTAGGCCTGCAGCCTTTTTGGATTTTGACCGGGTAGTAGGTCTGATTAGTTCCCTGCGAAAGACTTGCATAGTTTTAGTCTTTAGGAAATATGTGTATAATAACATGCTATGTGATGTGTCCGTTTTAGGAATTTTATCCAGCAAAACGGATGTCAGTTGTTTGTAATATAGGATAGCATGTTAAATTAAATATATATGTGTACACATTTCTTCATATTTCTCATTATATGGAGATAGATATGGAATGAAATTACAAGTAATTGTGTTTATAAGTAATTAAAAATGAGAAAGCATGAAGAGACTTTCCTCCGTTTTGGGTTTATCAGAGCCTGGCCTATCTTATGTTACTCTCACGGCTTTTTGGCATGAAGGTTCCCAAATCATCGCAATTTACTCAACGGGAAATTAATCTGGTCTTTCAGGCTGAGCGAATTTGAGTCTTTGTCTTTCCCGAGCCTCATGAGGAATTAGTCTTCCTACGAGTTCAGTAATCAAACACCGACAGAATAGCCTCCTAGTGGACGGACCACACAACATACATTCACATACATCGCGTCTCACCGTATGGAAATGATGACATGTGCGAAGCACTAATATCACAAACAGATAGGGTATGAAGCACTAAGTGCAATAAGTAAATGCATTCGTACACATTCATCATAAATATAAATGCAACATCCACACACAAGCAGATAACAGTTTTGAAAAGATTGTAATAGCAGCTTAAGTCCTCTTACTAGAAGTCCCCAGCAGAGTCGCCACCTGTCGACGTCGGGATTTTTAGTTATCCCTTTCCGTTACTTGTTCTTTGGTGTTCTCATTTTAGGTGAGATTTGTTTAAAAAAACAAGTGAAAAAGGTCCGACATGTATAATGTCGACGATGGAATTTTAAGAGTTGCCAGTTGGTTTTTTAAATGGTTGTACCAACACAACCGAGAAAAGGTTTGTACATTGACCCAAATGATGTGACAACCGCTAAGCGAATTCGGTGAAACTGAGATTCATTAGGGTCCGGGGACTTGATTATGCGGAGAGAAGGTGTTAGGCACCCCCCGACATCCGTGTTACCACGGTGACCGCCTCTTTCCAAGAAACTGTTATCTAAATGTGTGTGTGTGTGGGTCAATGTGCTATTATTTAGAAGTAGTGCGAGGCCTCATTCGCACCTATATACACAGGGTTTGAATTTATGTAAAAATTCAGTTTTTAGCAAGATATGGCAGTGATGTTTTGTAAAAGAGGTTTTTCAAACACTGATGCTCAATAGTAATTAAAACCTTTTATACTTCCATTTTATTAAGTGTTCGGCTTGATTGATTTTATTTCCGAGATGCGAAGCATCTATAAGAAAATAATATACAAAATAATGTCGACTTCCTCGTGGGTATGAGAACCATCTGAGGAAATTCAGACATCGCAGATAAATTTACAAGCTGCTTACAGCTGAAAAAGGTCCATCATGGGAATCGAGTCTAGATCTAGTAGACTGAATCTGTGAGCATATGATTCTTAAAGCATATGATAATCTAGTAATTTTATGAAAGCGATGAAGCGGTATATATATAAAAGCTATAAATATATATATCTGAGACATGATCACCACCACGAAGCACCTCCATGGGGATCGGAAAAGGTAAATAAAGTCAGTAAAAGCTATCAATATACGAAGGAAACTCAAAGGGACGAAGCGTAGATAAAGTCAGTATTAAAGCGATCAACTGCCACGAAGTGAACTCCAAGCAGGACGAAACATAAAGAAAGCTGTAAAAGCGATCAACTACCACGAAATAAAATCCAGGCAAGACGAAAATGTATATATATATATATATATATAAATGATAAACGCACCGAATGTAAAATCCAGGCTCATCGAACAGAGTTCGACAACAGTTCATATATATAAGTATATATATATAAGCGAGTAAACGCTCTAGACCGAAGTCTAGGCTCATCGAACAAATTTCGACACATACGGTTAATATATATAAATATATATATATATAAATATATATATATATATATATATTAAAGCGATAAACGTTCGAGGCATCAAGTTTGGGGCTCATCGAACAAAGTCCAGACACACGGTTTATATATATATAGTATATATATATATATATATATATATATATATATATAAGTAAATAAAACTCAGGCATCAAGTCTAGGCTCAATCAAGGCATAACTCGATAATGTTAGTCCATATATATAAATATATATGTATATACAAACTAAAAATAAAACCACGGACCGAAGTCCGCAAACACACTATAACATGACTCTCAACGTGAAGAAGGGTGTGTGCAAAGATGAAGAGAAAGGCTTTAAAGTGTGTGAGAAGGCTTACAGTGGGCTGCCAAAGAAGACTTTTATATCTTTAAAGTGGATGAAACTTCGGCTCTCACGGCACAAAAGTAGCTATATGTGAGCTCACAAGTGTTTAAAATGGGAAAGCACTCATTATATTGCAAGTATGAGACAAATTTGTGAGGCTTCCTCGCTCTTTCTCTTCTTAAAATGGCCACCCCAAGCCTTCTATTTATAGAGGGGGAGCCGGTGTACTATGGCCACCGCAGTGTATACTGAAATTTGCCCGGTTCTCCCGGGTTTTCTTAGGTCGCGTCGTCTTGTAATACGTGCATGTAGGCACTGCAATGTCCGCTCAAACTTTTAGAATTGCAATCCGGGCATCCGACTGAGGTATGTAGGACCTATTTTGGACCGCCGTTGTTGAGAGTTGTATAATGGCATGGGATTAGAGGTTGTACGAAGTCATGAAGATGGGACGGTGCCCTTCGATCTTCAAGCTTCAAATTATATCCATTACCCTGCACAATAGTCACTCGGAATTGGTTTTCCTTGATTCTTCTGGGACATCATTGTGTAGAAAGGTGTATATGAAATGTTGAGACGGCGTGATGTGGCTTTAGAGTGGCGAGATGATGCCTTTGCACCTCACCGGAGTTATCGCCGATTTGGGTTGATAAAGCAGACATTGCTTAGGGTTATTGCTGAGATTGGACAACTACAAATGTTGAAGGTCCTCAATGTCAACTCTGAGGTGTGCATGTCCTCCCGGTGTTATCTCCGGGTTGGTACTGGGTGTCTCGTTGTGAGCACCGAGATTGAAGATGGTTGCATTTGAAACAAATATTCTGGGGTTATCGCCGGAACTGCATTCCTTGGGGTGATCACCAAGGTTGGAAGCTATTCCCATGATTGGGACTGAGACTGGATACCTCAGGGTTATCTCCGAGATTAATCAGACTTCTCCGGTGTGTGTTCCGATATTGGATCTGCACGCCTCGGGGTTATCTCTGAGTTTGGAATTGTTACTCCCGGTGTGTGTTCTAGGGTTGATGCTGAACTTCTGGTAGTATCCAGAATGGATATGAACTGTCTTCCAGGGTTCCCTCTTGAAAGACGAATCTGTCTTCCTACAATATTAGTGACAGGTGTTCAGAAAATTTTGAGTGTGTACAAAGGTTCGATAATTTCTTTTACTGATGATGATTTCCCTTCTGAACCCATTGAACCCCATGAAGGAGCTTTGGTGCTTACTGCATAAGTGGGTTCGGTGGATATGAAGAGGATGATGATAGACAATTGGTCTTTGGTGGATATCTTGTATGTACATGCTTATCAGAGGATGCACTTGGATGGAAGGAAGATGGAAATTGGGCAAAAGGCTCCCCTGTATGGCTTCAGCAATGATCCAGTCAAGGTGGCGGGCACTATTGAGCTGCCAGTCATCTTCGGGACGGCTCCACAGCAGGTTGAAATTATGTGTAAATTTTATGTAGTGCATATGGACTCGGTCTACAATGCCATTTTGGAAAGACCCACCTTGATAGCTCTTCAGGCAATAACGTCGATTCCTCATTTCAAGATTAAGTTTCTAACGCCACATGGAGTTGGTGAAGTGTTTGAAGATCTAGACTTGGCAATGAGGTGTTATCGTAATGCTTTGATCAATTCAGGTGTAGGAGTCAGCAAATAAAAGCAAACCATGGCTATTGAAATTGAACCATTTACAGAAAGCAGCATGGAGCCATTGGTTATGCCAGCTGGAGAGACCGTGAATTACTTCGGGTTTGCCATAACCTTTCCGAACGAACATGGTAGATTTACTTCGGTGTTATACTGACATCTTTGCTTGGGTTCCTAGTAATATGCCTGGATTAGGTAGAAAGGTAGCTGAATATAAGCTACAATTAGATCCAGCAAAGAAGTCAGTTCGGCAAAGGAGGCGGATTTTTGCACCAGAGCAATAAAAGATAATTGATGAGGAGATTGCAAAATTGCTCGCTGCAGACTTTATATTTGAGATCGACTATCCGGAGTGGATGGCGAATGTAGTTCTAGTGCAGAAGCAGAATGGGAAGTGGCGAGTTTTCATAGACTACACTAATCTGAATAAAGCCTGTCCGAAGGACTTTTATCCTTTGCCTCACATTAATCAGCTCATCAATGCAACTTCGGGATATGCTTTAATTAGTTTTATGGATGCCTTCTTGGGGTATCATCAGATTTCTATGTACAAAGACGACATCCTGAAGACAGCATTCATTACTTATCGGTCGGTGTATATGCATATAAGAAGATGACCTTTTGCTTATTGAACGCAGGAGCTACGTATCAGAGGATGATGAATTATGTGTTTACAAGGCAGTTAGGAAGGAATATGGAAGTTTATGTTGACGACATGATTGTTAAGAGTATGTCAGTCCAAGGTCATCTAGATGATTTGGAGGAGTGTTTTTAGACGGTACGTCGTTACAATTTGAAGCTGAATCCAACCAAATGTACCTTCGGACTGGGAGCAGGGAAATTTCTGGGTTATCTGGTTAGTAAAAGGGGTATAAAAGTAAATCCAAAAAATATTTAGGCTATTATGAATATGAAGTCTCCTCAGACTTACAAAGACGTTCATCGATTAACAGGTCGGATAAAAGCTTTGAGGAGATTCTTGTCTAAATTTGCTGAGAGGTGTTTGCTATTTTTTGATACGTTGAAAGGGCCGAAGAACGCTAAGACATTTCAATGGACTTCAGAATATGAAGACACTTTTCAGGGGATAAAGAAGTATTTGTCTTCGGCACCTTTGTTGGTGAAGCCAGTTCCTGCTGAGCCTTTGTACTTGTATTTAGCGGCTAGCTCATTGGCAGTAGGAGCAGTGTTGGTGCGAGAGATTGGGGGTAAGTAGCACCCAGTTTACTATGTAAACCATAAGTTTTGAGGACACTCGTTGCATGGACAATGGAGTTATCTCGGTTCTTTATAGAGTATCATCCTCGGACAGTTATTAAAGGTCAGGCCTTGGCTAATTTTGTGGTCGAATGTTCATTCTCTGAAGCTGATGAGAGTTTGAATGTCGTAGAGGGATCTGATAAGGTAGTTGTAGTACTTCAACAGATGTAGAGTTCATGGACATTGTATGCTGATGGATCTTCTACTTCAGATGTTAGTGGAGCTAGGATCATCTTGACGAGTCCAGAGGGTTTTAAAGTACAGCACGCCATTAGGTTTGGGTTCAGGGAAATGAACAACGAGGAAGAGTACGAAGCAATATTAGCAGGGTTACGGTTAGCAAAGAGTCTGGAGGTTCAAAGATTGATCATCTACAGTGACTCTCAGTTGGTCATCAAGCAAGTTTTAGGGGAGTATGAAGCTCGGGGTTCAAGAATGATTAAGTATCTAATAGAATTGAAGGATTGACTTCAGTATTTCAATTTTTATGAGTTTCAGGGGGTTGATCAAAATGATAATTCCATTGCAGATGCGTTATCAAAGTTGGATGCGACTGAAGCGAGTACTTTTAGTGGCTCAGTGTATTTAGAAACTTTAAAATAGCCCAAAGATTCAGCTAGAAGAAGTAGTAATGTATAGAAGCGATCTAATTCTTTGGATGACCTCGTATTTAGATTATTTGGCAGATGGCGTACTACCTTCGGATCAGATGTTGGCTAAGAAACTGAAGTATAAAATTGCAAACTTTGTACTTATTGATGGAGATCTCTATTAAAGGGCTTACTCACCGCCCTTGTTAAAGTGTTTGGTTCCTCTTGAAGCTGATTATGTCCTTCGGGAGGTTAATGAAGGTATTTGTGGTGATCACATGGCTGCAAAGTCATTAGCGTATAAGGTACTTCGATAGGGATATTATTGGACCACAATTTTCAAAGAGGCCACTGATTATGTAAAGAAGTGTCAAAAATGCCAATTAAATAATCCGATCCCACATCAGCCACCAGAAGAGCTATACTCGGTTTTATCTCTTATACCATTTGTTGTCTGGGGGGTAGATATACTGGGTCTATTTCCAAAAGCAAAAGGGCAGGTTAGTTTTGTTATAGTAGCAATTGACTATATGACCAAGTGGGTGGAGGCGAAGCCACTTAGAGCAATCACAGAGCAAGAATGTCTAAAATTTCTGAAGGAATCTGTGGTATTTTGTTTTGGTATTCCTATGGCGGTAGTCTTGGATAATGGACGCCAGTATGTGGGCTCAAAATTTGAAGCATTTTTAAAGTAGTTGGGGATTCAACATAGAAAGACTTCGGTTTCTCATCCACAATCGAATGGGCAAGTTCAGGTAACTAACAGAACGCTCCTAAATGGAATTAAGAGAAGATTGGATGAAGCAAAAGGTAGATGGCCTGAGGAATTGCTTAGTATGTTATGGACCTATCAAACTACATCGAGGACTACAACTGGGGACTCGCGTTTTAGGATGGCTTATGGTTCAGATGCATTGGTACCTATGGAGATTGGGTCTACTAGTCTTCGAGTCAGTCAGTTTCGAGAAGTGTATAAAGACGAGGGGTTAAAGGTCAACCTGGATTTTCTTGAAGAAGTCAGGGAAAAAGCTTTGGTTAAATTGACAGTATATCAGTGTCGCGTGGCTAAGCATTATAATAAAGGGGTAAAGCTTCGAAGGTTTGAAGTGGGAGATTTTGTCCTTCGGGAAGTAGGGACTTCTACACCACAGAATGTGGGAAAACTGATGCCGAACTAGGAAGGCCTTATGAAGTTGTTGATGTACCGAAGCCAGGGACTTATCGGCTGCGAGCATTAGATGGGTCTGAGATAAAGAATACTTGGCATGCTGGAAGGCTTCGGAAATATTTTCAGTAGGGCCAGTGCCAATGTACAGAAGTCTATAATTATGCCAACAATTATCATCAATAACATAAGTTTTTTTCTCCAATGTCTCCAATGATGTTTTATCTAATAGTGTTTTGGGGGTTTGGTGGTCTGTTCATACTATAGGTGGTGAACAGGGCCCAGATTCGACCTATATAAGGTGAGCTAGATTTTTTGTGAGGTTCGGGTGATCTGTTCATCCTCAAGATGGTGAAACAGAACATGTTCATCCTATAGGTGTTTAACAGGGCCTATTCGTCCTTATGATGGTGAGTAGGTTTAATGGAAGGTTTGGTTGGATCTGTTCATCCTTTAGATGGTGAACAGAATCTACTCATCCTAAAGTTGGTGAGTGGGGTCCTGATTCGTCCAAAAAATGACGAACTGAATTTTCTGAAGGTTCGGTGGTATGTTCATCCTAAAGATAGTGAACAAAACCTGTTCATCTTATAGATGGTGAACAGGACATGTTCGTCCTCAAGATGGCGAATAGGTTTGATGGGAGGTTCGGTTGGATCTATTCGTCCTAAAGATGGCGAATTGGATTGTTGATGATCTGTTTCACACTTCGGTAATGAATAAGTATTACTTTACATTATTACTTGATTTGTGGTGATACAACCATGTTTGCTTACTTAGAAGACCGAAGCTCCATTCCTTCATAAGAATTTTCTCCAGAAGCTTCGTCATCTCTCTTACACGCTCCTTTGAGATGTCGCCAAAGTCAGCAAAAAGACGATCGACAGTAGTCCAGTCAGGAAGGGAAGAGAATTCAGGTCCTTTGATGAAAAACCACTTCTTATGCCACCCTTTGTTGCTTGAAGGAATGTCCATTAGAGGGAGTTTTTTGAACCTAAAATTGGGTTTGGAGGATTGCTTGCTTAGCATCTTGAAACCCATTTCCCTAGATTTACCAGCAGTGAAGAGATAGAAGAAGAAGTCAATAGTGGGTGGAATCCCTATTTCATGACAGATGGCGATGAAGACCAAGATGTGAATATATGAGTTAAGGACTAATTGGGCAACTCCAACGCCCACAAACTCTAAAAGGGTAACGATGAAAGCATGGATGGGAAAGCGAATCCCTTTGTCCAAGAGGGTCAGAGGCATAGCAATCCAGCCTTCGGGTCAAAGATACATACGCTCAGTAGGAGTAGGCATTCTCACGAGGTAAGTATCTGGTATCTGGTAACGTACACAGATGTTACAGAGATCATCCTCTGAAAGTACAGAAGGAGTATTGGCATGGGGAAAATTTTCTTCATTTTTGAAGAAAAGAGAAGGGTTTGGAACGGGTGCAGGTGGAGTATTTTTGCTAGAGGAAGGAGTGGTTAGGGTTCATCTTCGAAGAGACATTGATGGGATCTTGAGCGGCTGGGATGGAGGAGATGGGGATGGTGTTATCTGGATTCTGAGAAGCCATTATTAACAGTTTATATATATATAGAGAGAGAGAGAGAAATTAGGAGGAAGAAGAAAGCTAGAATACTTTGAAATTCAAAACAAGCAGGTAAAACCGTCCAATTTGGGGAAATTAGGTTTTTATAGTGGATGTCCTTTCAGTTGTTTCCGAAACTCGAGGGCGGATCATTTAATGAAAACAATGATGAATTTGAAGAGTTGGCGTCTGATTTTGGGTTGCCTGGATATTGGGTTTTTTACTGATTGGGCCTTATTCGGTTTCACTTGGACTCCTTTATTGTTTGGGCCATTTTTATATATACTCTTTTATTAAACATTTTGTTTAATTAAAGACTAGGGGGGGCAATGTTAGGCCATATTAATTTGGACTTATTGGGCCACCTTTATTTGGGCCTTTGGAGTATTGAGCCATTATTTAGATGAGGATATTTGTGGACTTGGGCTGATGGATATTGAGTGGATAAGTATTGACAGTTGACCCAACATCTTAATTGATGAGGATTTGTCTTAATCTTAGTTAGTGGGGGACATCGATATGACTAGCAGGTTGTTTGCATGCAATTAGCTGAGATCACTTTGAGTGGGGTGCATGCAAGGCGGTCGAGGTTTATATGAGTATAGGACACTTCACAAAAAAAAGGTAACATGAAAATTTTATACCAAACACTAGAGCACACAACCTCCATTATTAACCTTGTGTCGGCCTATACTGATTCTCACACCGGAGCTATCTCCCGACGGCCCAAGCCATCAAGCTTTCGGTGCTGATTCGTTTTCTGTGCAGGGTTGGATGCGTTTTTCGGTGATTGAGGAGCGTAGAAATATCTTAGCGTTAACATTTTCCATTTCAATATTCTTGATGGCCATGTAATGTTCTTTTCCTTTTCCCGTCTCTTGGGTGGGATCCACCTGTTGTAACTCATGCATCCACCTAAAGTTTTCGGGAGCTTTTCTAGCACCCACTGAAAACCCATATCCCATTCTTAGTTGGAAACTTCATCTTAAGGATGGAATGGAGGTGACAACTCTTAGAGCTTTTAAAGTTGTTCTCCCAAAAATCATGTTGTATGTTGAAGGGACTTTAACCACGTATAATTTCACATCAATATTTTCCAAACACGAGGCTTAACTGACCACCACTGAGAGGGTTATTGTTCCCACGATGTCGACTGATTTATTCCCGAATCTGTATAGTGGGGCTTCTTTGCATGGCTCAATATGTATTCCATATAGATCCATCATGTTCAAAGCGTGGTGGTATAAGATATCCACCGAATTACCATTATCCTCAAATAACTTGTTAACAGTATGATAAGTAGCAAAAGTCAGTTAAAAGACTTGGTCTTTTTGTTAACTATTGTCTTACTTTGTAAATAAGTGGTAGTAGTGGAGTCCTTGTGGAGTCCTTAATTCTAGTAGTTGTGGCTCATGTGGCAGTAGTGGAGTATTTGTGGAGTCCTTAATTCTAGTAGTTGTGGCCCATAAGCTTAGGAGAAAGTAGTTTACTTTTATATATTTAAATCTTCAGTTAGCAGAAGAGGAAAATAAGAATCAATTGTTATAAAACCTTGCGGTACTTTTTCACCCGAAGAGAAAACATCATTTATCATTTTGAAGCTTTGATTGGGACCTATCATTGGTATCAAAGCTAGAACTTCAATGTCAACCAACAAAGAATGAATTGAACAACTGGAAGTTGGGCTAAGAGGTCTTCAAGATGGCATGAATCGGGTGGAACTTGGTCTCACCGTCATGTTGCAATGAATGGAAGAAACCATCCACAAATAATCAGAAGCTTTGATGTCCAACCAAGAAGGATCAAATACCAGCACCAATGATCTTCATGGTCGTTCCAAAAACATGAGTGACACTAATTGAGATCAACCAGACGGAAGCCGAAAAGTCTTTTCGCCCAAATTGGCTAAGTTGGAATTCCCGAGATATTTTGGCGATGACCCAACAAAATGGTTCAACAAAGTGGAATAATTTTTTGAATAACAAGGCACTACGACAGCGCAAAAGGTGTTGCTGGCGTCTTTCCATCTGGAGGGGGAAGCGAATCAATGGTGGAAGTGGTTACGACGATCCTACAAGGAAAAAGGACGAGAAATATCATAGGCATAATTTTTAGTAGAACTGTGGGTTGGTTTCGGACCAACAGAGTGCGAAGACTTTGATGAAGCTTTATCAAGGGTGAAACAAGTGGTTTCGTTGCGCGACTACCAAAAGGAATATGAAAAGCTCGGGAATCGGGTGCAAGGATGGACCCAAAAGGCATTAGTAGGGACAGTTATGGGTGGTCTCAAACCGGAGATTGCGGAAGACATTCGAATGTTCAAACCTGAGTCATTAAAAGAAGCATTAAGCCTGGCACGAATGCGAGATGATCAACTAACTCACCAAGGGATAGACACAAGATCTCTACAATTTAATCATCGCCAACTTTACCTTGCTTCCCTAACAAGGGCCAAACCAGTTGTGGGTATAAAGCGCCTTGCCTATGATGAAATACAAAAAAAAACGAGATCAAGGCTTCTACTTTAACTGCGACGACAAATTCACTCCAGAACACAAGTGTCGAGGACCCCAGGTCTTGTTGTTGGAAGTAGAAGATAGTTCAAGCAAAGAAGATAAAGAGAATCACGTAGCCAATGAACCTTGAGGACAAGGTTTCACTGAAAGAGGCCGGTATTGATAAGTAGCAAAAGTCAATTAAAAGACTTGGTCTTTTTGTTAGCTATTGTCTTACTATGTATTTATATCTTCAGTTAGCAGAAGAGGAAAATAAGAAATCATTTGTTATAAAACATTGCGGTATTTTCTCACCCGAAGAGAAAAAATCATTTATCATTTTGAAGCTTGGATTGGGACCTAACACAATATAGCCAAAAATTGAGGCTGTGATGACTAGGGCACTCATATGGGTTGATAATCCTGACGTAATCTTCATCAGAGAATGAAATAGTTTGATCAACCTATAATTCTTTGGTGGGTTGGCTATATAAGCTATAAACTTCCTGGGCATATGCTTTCTTCGCTTTATTGGACTATTTCCCGACAACTGATCCACTCCTAATAGTGTTGATGTTCCCTCGATTGGGTTTCTCCTTATTATTTGGTTGAGGATCCCGATGGCGACATTGGATTGCTTTATCCCTGACCACATATATGTCTAGTTCTCCCGACTTTATATGCTCCTCAATCAGTTCTTTCAACTGGTAACATTGCTCCGTGTCGTGCCCCACGTCACAATGGTATTCATAATATCAGTTTCTATCTCTTCTATTCTGGCCAATTATCCTTCTCGAAGGTTTTTTAAAGAATGGGCGTTTTTTAATTTCATTCAAGATATTTGCTTTGTCAATGTTCAGGGTGTGTAAGGGGTTTCTATCCTTTTGCCGCCTTGTGATTTGAGAGTCCAAAACTAGGCATTTGTTGAGTCTTTTAGTGTACTGGTGAACAGTCAGCACATGGCAACATCATTATATCTGAAGTGCAACATTATCGACTTGTATTTGGTAAGATTCTCATAGGGGTCAGCCTTCCAGTCATACATTGGAAGTTTAGGTATGGTCACCTCCGTCTGCCTTGGGGCAGTTTGTATAGCCTCAGTGAATGAGGAATTAATGCTGAAAGTTCTCATTCCTTGGGCTATTTTTAATTGTCTTTCTAGCTCATCCTTTCTCTTGTAGATGGTGTGTCCCTGGTTAAAGCAACTGAGGCGAGAGTTCCAACCTGTGGATCGGGAGTTAACTTATTGAATACCAAAAATTAATGTTGTGGTGTAGTAGGGAATCTGTGACGCCCCCAAATTCAGACACTAATATCTCGAATTCGGTGCTTCATGATCTCATTCTAGCTAATAATACATTAATAACTCATATAGTGGAATAATAGAATAATTACATTGATTTAATATAAATATTCTAGTCCCAAGGTCTCGTAACCGTTACTACAACATTACATATCTTAAATCCAGACATAACTTAATACATAATACTAATCAAGTCTTAATACATAATCTTAGATAAGTCTTAAATACAACAATACGATAAATCTTCTAATATAAAAGAACAAAGCTATGTCGTACCCTTGCCTTTTCCCTTATTCTTTCCTGAAGGTTCACCACGTTCTGCCTTAGCTGAAAGGTTTAAAGAAAACACGAATGAGCAACAAATTTGCCCAACAAGTAATATAGCAATAAGGGTGAACATGCATAATATAAAGTTAATAATCTCAAAGGTATAATGACCAAAGATAACTCAAGAAAAAAGGAATAAAGTTATAAACAAAGAGATATCAATAAACTGTCCTCTGAATTTTAAACGATGAGTCATTATAGACAGAAATATTTTAAAATAATTTAAAGGTTTCAGCACTGAGTAGTCACTATGGACTAAGAACTCCTACTAGAATCAATAGTATTCAACTGATGATCAAATAAAACAAGTATAATAGCTTATCTACCCAAAATACCCTATGTCATGCATAACATTTAAACATGTTCTTTGTGTGCACGTCGGTTTTTCGACAATATATTATTTCCCCTTCAATGAGGGTTGTTCATCTCAATAGATTTATAAGAGTTCGCACCAAGATAATTGGTTATGATAGATTTCTAACACATGATATTAGTCTAGCCGAGTCAAATGACTTAGACAACTTTTACAATACATTTTAGAACAATAAGTTCAATGCTCGCAACATGAATCAAGATATATAATTAATTTCCGAATATGAATAATGATTCATACAAATATAGAAATTTACTCAATATGAATATAATTGGCGTAACAATGATTTGAAGTTTGTACAATACGAGATAAGGTTTAGATATTTGCACTCAATATAAGAATGGAGTTAGGGAACTTGCCTTTAGCGTAGTTTACGAATCTTAAAGCTTAACGTCACTGCAAAGTCTTATAGTATCCTATTTATATATGTATATATACACATTAGTTTTACAAGCTCAATTCATAAACCGACGATTCTACACATACTCCATTACGTACCTTAAGCACATACATTAATTTCTATCTTATTTACATAATTAGACTATACATCACTACAATAATTAAACTACGTCGTTTTGTAATCATTGTTGACTTAACTTTTGAAAACACGTATTAAATCTTGGTTTCCTATAGTCAACATATGCTTGAACACTTAAAACATTCGCTTAGTCATGTATTATAGTTTAGGACATTAATGTAAACATGAATCAAGTTTCATAATACAAATAAAATTATTGCCCTGTGGCGCGGCCGCGCTGGATTTAGACTAGGGAGTGGTGCGGCCGCGCTGCTCCTTGTAAAAACCAGTACTGAAAATCAGTTTTCTGAACCTAGCTTAAACTCTAGCATACATGGATGTTAATACACACTATACATACATGTTAAGAGGTCCTGGACTAGGTTTGATGTTTCTTTAGTTTACTTTCACACAATATGGTTTTATTTGGAAATTTTTTTACTTACCAAGGCTAGAGGGTTCGTTGCACAAAAGACTAACCATGTTACTTATTATATCACATAATGACGCTAATAAACCTTTAGTAAGCATGCTCGTATGTATACAACTTATTTACACTTAGGTTGAACAGTTTAACATTTGAAATCTCGTTTTACATCATGCTTGAAAAGTCTAAATCATGCTTAGTTAGATGGGTACACATATCAATCATGTTTAGAGGCCTAAAATATCCTATCATGATTGTCCAAAAGTCCAAGATGCACGTAGAGTAGTTTTTTAACAAAGTTGGTTTTCAAACTCCTAAAGTTTTCTTGAAAATCTCATGCTAAACCACTAAGCACGCAAGTCACTTTGGATTCACATATCATAGTCATTAAGTACAAAGCTAAGCCATATAAACATGTTTGAATGTCAGAACTTAAAGTATACCACGTTCGTCGAGTTTCATTTTTGAACTTCAAGTTTCTGTTTAGAAAATCATTAAAACCAAGCTAACAAAACTCATTATACATAAAGCAAGCTTATACCTTATGTTTAACTCATTTACATACATATCTAGGTTATTTACACATGCTCCCAAGGTCAGAATACAAGTAAGGTCGTTTGTAACAAGGTTTATTTTCAAAACTTATAAGTTTTCTTGAAAAACTCAAACTAAAACAAGCTAAAGTGAGTGACTATAAGTAAGGTAACATATGCTAGCATGTCAGGGACATTTATAACTAGAATCAAGTCAAACTAACATGCTCAACATAACAGAAAGCAACAAAATTGGATTTCATGATTGATAGGCGGCCTTGTACATGTTGTTTATCTTTGGGAAGTGGTAATATGCACTTTGGTACGTCTGCCAGACATGCCTAACCTGCTGATTTCAACCCAAACGACAACCACGCCTAATTTAGCATACTCAAAACATCCACATAGACTTCATACAACTCAGATAGCATGTTGACATCAATTCCTTAATAAATTAACAAGTAGTTTAAAGAAATTTTAAGAATTTGTAAAACTTGAACTCAAGAACACAGTTAATGGAAAGTTACCTCTTAAAGCTTGGAATTGCAAAAATTACTCCTAAACTTCTGATTGCTCTCTAACTTCAGAACTCACTCTCAAATTTTAGCTTAACAACCAATCTAGAAAAGTGAATTTGAGAAGAGGACTTCCAATTTATAGAGAATCTAAAACCCATACAAAACCATTGCCCTAGAATTTGAACCAAAGGAAGAAAGAGAAGCTAATGCCAAGAAGAATTTGGTGGAATAGTGATTAACTACTCCCATTAACCCATTCTCCTAGCTATCATTTTGATTTTGCTGAGTTTGAGAATGGAAGTTAGACTAGGTCAATGGTGGTTCACGTGAATGAAGAAATGGGACACTCATAATGGGACACTCCCTCTAACTCTCAGCATTTGCAAAATGGCTACCAACAATACTAAGGTTTTAATTTTTCTTGGGTTTACAAATATGACTTTAATGAGGTAATATTATTACATTGTGATAAATTGGGGGTATATATACATATAATCATAGGGTAAAATACAAAGTCGACCACTGAACTTTAGGAGTTTTTGGGTATTGAGCCCTTTTCTTTTGGTCAACGCAAATTGAGCCCCTTTTTTTAAAAAAATTTGGACTTCGAGCCCCAGACGCCACATGTGCGTTGACCTGCCTACGTGGCAGATCCGACGTGGGCATTTTTTATTTTATTTTACACGTTGCAGAGCTTACGTGACCATTTTTGAAAATTTTCCCAAAATTATGTTGCTGCACATATTCGAACAAGGAACCTCCAATTTGAAACTTTAGTGCAATGACCAACTGAGCAACCAAGACTAGTTGTTATAGTTTTATAAGGATTAATCTTTGAACTAAAAACTATATGTAATTGAGCCCCTTGCATCACATATAAATTCTTACAGACATAAATGTAATTACAATATTATTACAGTATGTCTTTATCTAATATGACAACCCAAAAATTTATAAGATTTATAAATAAAATCTTGAATGATTAAATAAGGTTACAGAATAAAACCTAGATTGAAAATAGAGTACTAATTAAAAAATATATATTTAAAAACCTATATGGTTTGATAATAAAAATTTAGCAATGTAAAGAAAAGTAATATGAAAGATAGAAATTTTGAAGAATAAAATTGAGAAAATATACATCATATTAATGATCATTAGTCAACAAAATTACATTACCAAATTTTATGACTTAATAAAATTTAATTTCCTCAATTATTCTTAACTCATCCATAGGCATTAAAAATATCTAATCAACATATTATTTTTATATCTTCTGAAAAAACTTAATATATAATATTTTAGTCACAAAATAATTTTCTTGCAATTTTCCAAGCTCATTTCCTATTTTTAAATAGGCCAAAATAGTACAAAATTGCCACATTTATTATAAATTATCCTTTTATCCAAAAAATTTGAAATTTATACACTAGCCTTATAACATCAAACACTAACTCTAGAAAATTTCATAATTTTATGGGCTCTATATCTCGGGTTATAACAGTTTCTTTCAAAAATTGTAAAATCTTTCACGAATCATAACTCCGTCTCACGACATCGAAAAATTCTCAATTTTGGACAGCAACTAGATAACTTCATATATTAAGATACCAAAAATGACCAAAATTTTTAGAGCCTTTTAACTGGTTAAAACAGCCCACTAAAGAAACAAGCCAGGGGGTTTTAAGGTTTTCCAGATTTTTTGGCAGAAAACTGTTTTGCTAAAAATTGAGCTACGATCGGCTGGTTTAACATTTTTAAGTGATTCCAGTTGGGTTCATTAGATAACTCATATATATAAATCATGGCCTTGAAGGATCTCAAAAATAAGTTATGGATCAAAAATGGTGCTTGTCCAAAGTGGACTGAAATTCTAGGGTTCTTAGGTTAAAAATAGTTTTTGTTCATCTTTGACATCTAAGCTCATTAACCCTTAAAACGGCTACATATAACCATAACACATCCTATAACCCATAGATCTACTATCATATGGCTTAAAAAATAAACTCATTAATTGATTTCAAAACAACTACATAAACAAACCATAAACAAGTTAGGGTTTGAGATAAAAAAAAACATTTAAACCTTTTTGTCTCGGTTGCTCTCTTTTTCCACCTTCCAAATTATGTGATGAAACTAGAAGACATCAACTAGAAAAAAAAATACTCTTCTCCCTCTGTTAACGCTAAGATCTTTTGCCACGTCCCAATCACGTAAAGGCGCCCACGATCACCGCGACAAAACACGATCGAAGACTAAAAGCAGCGGCCTTGGCCGTGAGGGGATAGCTTCGAGTGTGAGAGTCGATGCAGTAGTTACAAGGGTTAAAATGGAGGATAAAATATCTAGTGTTCTTAGAGATAAAATTGTATGTTGTGTGTATCGTACCTTTTCTTGGAGACTTCCTTGCTTTAGATTATACTCTCTTTTGCACAGTTTCTGTGCCACCAACTCTTATCGACATGACCCCCTACTTCTCCACGATCGGTAGGATGCATGCGAGGTTGTCACCTTTTTTCCCATCTTGTACACATCTGGCCAAGTAGGATATAATCCCATCCACATTAATGATTTGCAGACTTTTGGTCAACAACCTTCCTTTTTCATCATTACAAGTCAAAGACTTAGATATTAAAAGATCTGATGGATCAGTCCATTGACCCGGTCCAATATTAAGGAGATATAATGTAAGGATTAGGCCCAATAACTTTAAGACCCAATAGTGGAGACCCAATGGACTGATTAAATAAATAAGCCCAATCCACAAGGCCCAATAGGAGAAATATCATGACCCAACATTGCCCCCTAGTTTTCTATCAAATAGGATATGTAACGGAAAACTATAAGTGGTCCATGACTTTATTGGGTTTGATAGGATTGAAATAAGCCCAAGATGAGACTTACCAAAGCCCAAACGGAAAATCATGAGGCAATTTAAAAACCAGAAATCCAATTGGAGAGCCCAACCCGCTAAATGTTTAGAACTCAATCCTGACGCAACCCTTTCGAATTCGTGATCATGAATGTCAATTTAATGTGCCGCCCTTGATTACTGTGTAACCGTCAGTATAAAAGGTAAATTTTACCAAATTTGACAGTTTTACCTGCCAATTTGAATTTCGGACCTTTGAGCTTTCTTCTTACCTCTCGAGCTTTCTTTCTCTTCTCTGCAAATCGTTAACAATGGCTTCTCAAGATTCTGAGCAAGGTCGTCCGCTGCTAGTGACACCGATCAACGCCGTTCCTCCAAGCCCAAACCCCAACAAAGACGCTTCAAGCTCGATCCAACCAAGCTATGAACTACTAAGAAGAAAGAAAAACAACGAAACCCCTTCCTAATCCTTCTATATTCTATAGGAGTAGGGAACAGTATTTCCACGCCAACACTCCCTCAAAAGTCACAGAGATTGATTTGAAGAAACTTCGAACTCGTTGCCATATTCCAGATACCCATTTGGTGAGAGCTCCACAGAGTGCGAAGAAGCGGATGTATCAACGCATACGAAAGATGGTACATTTACGATGACCATCTTGGAGAAGGGAGTTCGGTTCCCTCTTCATGCTTTTATAGTGACTATCTTAGGGTTTCTGGGTGTTGGGTTTGCCCAATTGATGCCGAATTCTTACATTCATATTCTAGCATTCATAGCCCTTTGCCACGAGCTGGGTGTTGAACCTACACTCGACTTCTTCTTTACTGTGTACAAGGTCGGCCAGTCTAGAGAAAAAGGATTTAAGACCATAAGCAAGCATTCTTCAAAAACAGGAGAGAAGTTAGAGAGACGTTCGTTGGTAAATACTCCCTTCGAGTAACAGAGGATAGCATGAGAGGTGGTTTTTCGTCAAAGGACCCGAAATTATCTCTTTACCAAATGGGCCCACGGATGAGAAGATTTCTCTCGACTTGGAGACATCTCGAAGAAGCGTGAGGCCGAGATGATAGAACTTTTGACAATTTCGAGGGAGGTGGAACTATAGACTTCTTTCCAAACAAGCGTGGTTATCGACCACAAACGTAAATCTGGTTATTTTGTGAATATTTGAAAATTTATGTGATATGGATTCGATGTAGAAGCATTAATCTTACATAGTAACTTTGATTAAAGCTATGTCGTCTTGGGAGGTGAAGGACTTAGAAGATTTTATAAGCTGGGAAGTCGGTAGAAGCCATGCAAGCTCCTCACAACAGAAGTCCCATAGAAGATAATGTAGTGAAAAATCTCTGAGAGGTCGATCTTGATCCTTCTCAACCAGGAAGCCTCCTCCAAATTCAAATCACCCTCTTGAGATACCAGCTTCTTTGAAAACACACCCTGTTGAACCTCAAACCCATGCACCCATAAATGATGAACCCATTCTCTTGGAAGACGTCCTCCAGCCTCGTCGAAAGAGAAGAGCTACCCGCAGACCTCGACCAATTTCCATGCCATCAGACTCCGAGGCCCTTTCTGAATCTGAACCAACTATCAACCCAATATCACCAACTGTCGAACTAACACCACCCACTGTCGAACCAACACAAGTTCGAGGAAGTTTATTAGACCTACCCGTAGATGCACGGAATCAACTTCTTCGGATGAAGAAGTTAAGAACCAAAATCATTCCTTTAACCCCCGAGGAGCTTAGAGTACCTTCTTCGAGTGTTCATCCCCCAACAGCCCCAGTGGAGACTCGAACTGTCAATGAAGAAGAACAACCTGAACCCGCTGCAGCACCATCTCGAAAGAGAAAACAACCATCTGACAGCCATCCAAGCCTAACACCTGTACTTTCACCTGTCCGCGACCCTACTCCAGCTCGATCTCCCTCCCCTGAAAATATATACATAGATCCTTCTTCTACTCGTGACCAACCTATGTCTTCCCCCCCGAGGCCTTCATCACAAAAATTCTACTATAAGGCTACCGGAGCACCGACCTTGTGGCCTCAGTTCAATGTCAATTTTCCCTTTCAGCTCTTTGATGCCTTCGTTCAGGAAGCCGACAACCACCGCTTCGATAACCATTCAAACAGGAATTTTCTTGATGAAGGCATGAGCTATCTTGCAAAGGTAAGTGACAATTTTCTTGGTTATGCATTTCTTTTCTTGTTTAAGTATTTAAAATTGATTGGATATTGTTTGAATATATGCAGGCAAATGCATTCTTCGGGCGCTTACGTCCCAGACACATAAATGCTGAGTCTGATGAGGAGACTATGAGAAGGGAGAACAACATGTTGAAGGCTACATTGGCTCGGGAGAGAGATGAACACGAAGCCATTCTTCATGTCAATGAAGGCCTTCAGAGGGAATTGGCCCAAACCAAGGAGAATCTGAGGGAAACCTATGATGTGTTGAGCTCGGCCAGAGAGGAACTGAGGACGACAAAAGCCAGCGAACAAAAATTGGCTAACATGAATGTCAGTTTTGTTGCAGAGACCGAAGCTTTGAAGACTACCAATGAGGGGCTTGTTGTAGCCAATCACAGCTTGACAATACAAGTCGACAGTCTTCAGGTGAAAGTCCGTGAAGAAAAAGAAAAACACTCCTCTAAGCGTCGAAAGCTTCGTCACAAATTGAAAGCCTTAAGGGGACGAAGTCCTCCCTTAACTGAAGAGCTGCACAAGAAAATCTAGTCTGAATACCGGGCGTCCGAGGAGTTAAGTGCATAAATACTTCAGATGTATTCAGATGGATATGAATTTTGTCGAAGTCGAGGCAAGGAAAAACTGGTTGCAGCCCAATTGGATCCGGCCTTGCTTGACTCCGAAGATGAAAATAATGTGTGAACGAGATTGTACTGTTTTTTATCTTTAGAATTTTATGTAAAAATTTCCATCTTTTTCTGTAAACGGTTAAGTATTAATGAATAGTTAATTATGTCCCTTATGACTTTTATGCAATTGCTTTCTATCAGTGTTTCAATATCAATCAATTTGAAAAATGTATAAGCTCTTTACGAATTTTAACTTAAATTGTGACTCAGATACGGCCTATGACAATTAAGTTGAGAAACGTAATGAATGGAATTTAATGAACTGAACTGAATGAACCGAACTCAACACTAGAACAAAACAAAGAAATGTATACTTATCGTTTCCGAAGTGTGAGATAGGTCATGTGTAAGGTGAATTCAGCTGATCCTCTTTGCACCATCAAGATCTTGTTTACCGTTCGGGGTAGAACAAGTATATAAAGACATTTGTTTACCACTCGGGGTAGAACAATTTTATAAGGGCCATGGAATTTGTCTACCACACAGGGTAACAAATTCATAAGGACACTCCTGACAATAAGGCTACCATCGAATGGTCAGCAAGTCCGACCATACCTCCTTACTTCAGTGTCTTTTGTTTACCACTCGCGGTAAATCAAAATTAAAAAGGACCATGGAATTTGTCTACCACGCAGGGTATAACAAAACCATAAGGACACTCCTGCCGAAGAGGCTACCATCGAATGGTCAGCGAGTCCACCCCATCCTCCTTACTTCGGTGCCTATTGATTTACCGCCCTCGGTAAAAGAAATATAAAAGGACCATAGGATTCTTCTACCACACGGGGTAACAAATAAATAGGCTACCATCGAATGGCCAGCGAGTTCGACCATACCTCCTTACACCATTGTAAACTTAGTACAAAATAGGAAGAAGATCAGTTATGAAAAAGAGAATTTTTATTGATGCTGAATAATCATATACAGACTTCCGGTAAACTGATTCGATGTCTACTGGAAATATTTTTGAAGTCTTCCAGCATGCCAAGTGTTCTTGATCTCGGACCCATCTAATGCCTTTAATCGATAAGTCCCTGGCTTTGGTACGTCGACCACCTCATACGTCCCTTCCCAATTCGGCATCAACTTTCCCGTGTTCTGAGGCGTAGATGCTTCGGCTTCTCTGAGGACGAAGTCCCCTACTTCAAATCTGTGAAGCTTGACTCCCTTGTTGTAATGCTTAGCTACTCTTCGCTGGTAGGCTGCTAGCTTGACCAAAGCCACTTCTCTGACTTCTTCTAACAGATCCAAGTTGGCCTTGGTCCTTAAATCGTTGTAGATCTCTTTGAATTGATCGACCAAGACTGGAGATCCAATTTATTTGGGACTAAGGCATCAGTATCATAGGCCAATCGAAAAGGTGAATCCCCTGTGGTAGTCCTCGGTGTGGTCCGTTAAGCCCATAGCACACTGAGTAGCTCCTCTGGCCATCTTCCTTTAGCTTCGTCCAGTCTGCGCTTGATCCCGTTCAGCAGTGTTTTGTTTGTCACCTCAACTGCATACAACGTCCATGCATTCTGACCATGCTGAAGAACAGCAACTGCTCGATCGGACATCTCAGCCTCTGGCAGCTCGGCATCTGCTTCGGTGAACGAACATTCCACCATAAAATCGGCCAAGGCTTGACCCTTGATAGCGGTTCGGGGATGGTATTTAATAAAAAATTGGGATAATTCCATAGTCCATGCTGCTAACCTCCCCGAAATTTCTGGCTTTCTCATCACCTTCTTCAATGGCTGATCCGTGTAGACGACCAGGAGCCGACCTTGAAAATATTGTCGAAGCTTTCGGCTAGCAGTTATCAAAGCAAAGGCAAATTTTTCAATATTTGGGTACCTGGTTTCAGCATCTCGTAGGACGTGACTGACATAATAGACCGGATGCTGCTTCCCACTGACCTCCCGAACCAGCACTGCTCCAACCGCCAACGAGCTCGCTGCAAGGTACAAATACAAGGTCTCTGCTGGGACAGGCTTCACCAATAGAGGAGCAGAAGACAGATATGTCTTTATGCCCTGGAAGGCATCTTCACACTCCGAAGTCCATTGGAATGTCTTCGCATTCTTTGGTCCCTTCAATGTGTCGAAGAATGGTAAGCATCTCTTTGCGGATTTGGACATGAATCTCCTCAAAGCTGCAATCCTACCCGTCAGACGTTGAACGTCTTTAAATGACTGAGGAGTCTTCATGTCTAGAATGGCCTGGATCTTTTTCGGATTGGCCTCAATGCCCCTTTGACTAACCAGGTAACCCAGGAACTTCCCTGCACCGAGTCCGAAGGTACACTTTGTAGGATTGAGCCTCAATTTGTGATGGCGGACTGTCTGAAAGCATTCCTCCAGATCATCCAAATGCTTCTGAATCATCGTGCTTTTCACTATCATATCATCCACATATACCTCCATGTTTTTTCCCAGCTGCTTCTGGAAGACAAAGTTCATCATCCTCTGATAGGTGGCTCCAGCATTTATCAGGCCAAAGGTCATCTTCTTATAGGCGTACACCGAATGGTGTGTGATGAATACTGTCTTTGGAATGTCCTCCTTGCACATAAAAATTTGATGATAACCTGAAAAAGCATCCATAAAGCTTAGCAGTGCATACCCCGAAGTCGCATCAATAAGTTGGTCAATATGGGGTAAAGGACAGAAGTCCTTCGGACAAGCTTTATTCAGGTCGGTGTAGTCGATGCAAACCCGCCATTTCCCATTCTGCTTTTGTACCAACACTACATTTGTCATCCACTCCGGATAGTCGATCTCGAAGATGAAATCAGCAGCTATCAGCTTCGCGATCTCTTCATCAATGATTCTTTGACGTTCAGGTGAAAAGATTCGCCTTTTCTGCCGGACTGGTTTCTTTGACGGATCTACATCCAGTCGATGCTCGACAATCTTTCGACTAATCCCAGGCATGTCATGTGGCTCCCATGAAAAGATATCCGCATAGCAGCAAAGAAGTTCCTTAAGATTTGTCCGGAGAGGTTAGGTGAAAACTGAACCAATCTTCAACATCTTGTCTTTCTTTCCAAGGACCCACTCGATCTCCTCTGCTCTCTCTCCAAAGGAATAACCAATGGCTCCGGCGCTTTCGAGAAAGGGCTCGATCTCAATTGCCATGGTTTGCTTACGCTTGTCGACCCTACTCCGAGGAAATGACAACATTAGATACTTGTCGGGCTAGATCCAAGTCCCCATTACTCTCTCGACTCAGGTGTCTTGTGGGGAACTTGATCTTGAAGTGAGGAATAGAAGTCACAGCTTGGAGAGCGGTCAGTGTAGGCCTTCCCAGTATGGCGTTGTAAGCCGAATCTACATGCACAACATAAAATTTACATGTTATTTCTACTGGCCGAGGAGGCGTGCAAGACCCTTTGGGAGTTCAATAGTGCTCGCAACTTTATTTGGATCGTTGCTAAAGCCGTATAAAGGAGCCTCCTGCCCGACCTCCATCTTTCGCCCATCAAGATGCATCCTATGATAAGCATGCGCATACATAATATCCACAGAAGACCCATTGTCTATCATCATTCGTTTCACATCTACCAAACCCACTTGTGCCATGATCACCAACGCTCCTTCATGGGGTTCGATGGGCTCCGAAGGATAATCTGCATCGGTGAAGGATATGACAGTCCCCGGAAATGGTCTGTCGGCCTTCGGGGGAGCACCCGCCACGGACATGACCAAATCTAGGTATCCTCTCCTCTTCTTCCCTACCAACTTCCCTGCTGTCCCACCGGTTATTACATCAACGACGTGCCTCGGCGGTGGTATTGGAGCATTTTGGACGGGTGGAACCGTTTGGACCGAATTGAAACGAGACGGTTGTCATTTTTTGATCTTGTTGTCCCTCTCGCCACATATCTTGAACCAAAGAAACCACTTTGAATCTTCTTCTCCACGAAGTCCTTCAAATTACAACACTCATTAGTGTCGTGACCTGCGGCTTGGTGATAGCCACAAAATTTCCGAGAGTTGCCTTGCCCTGTCTTATAGTTATCACGAGGTGGCTCATAGAATGGCTGGTTCCTGATCTGGTCCAAAATCACTGACCTATCCGTATTCAGTTTGGTGTAAACCTTATTCACCTTCGGGGCGGAAGTAGGTGGACGACTACTTCCCTGTCGCCATGAATTGTTGTACTTTTTCGAACTACCCTCTTGCCGATCATTATACCCCCCGTCTTCCTCTGATCGCCTTCAGCCTTAGGCGTATCTTCCTCTTTCATTTGGTCCGAAGAAGGGCGTTTCAGGCTATTCATAGCCTCCTCCACGACAATATAACCTTCTGCCTTGTCAAAAGCTTCTGCTAAGCTCTTCGGGTGGTGGAACATCAACTTCTTCACCAGCTTTTCCGACTTCACAAGATCTAGACCATTCTGAAACAACCCTATATCTTGGAGATCATTGAGGTCGGACACCTGACCAACTGCTTCCCTGAACCTCTTCACATACTGGCCTAAAGACTCGTTGGTGAACTGTTTGACCTGTGCTAAAGAACCTGTAGGCTTCCCCCTTCTTCGGTTGCTCCCAAAGCGGGCATGGAACTTGTCACAAAGCTCGGTCCAAGAGGAAATTGAATCTGACGGTAAAGTCCCCATCCACTGTCTCGCATCCTTTCTCAACGTGGTGACAAACGTGTGACACTTGGCAGCATCGGTAAAATCATAATAATCCATCAGCCGGTCAAACGCCTGGCTATGGTCATAAGGGTCCCCAGACCCATCGTAACTCTCCATCCGAGGAAACTTCTTGGTGATATCTGCCTTCTCCTTAAGAATATCCGAGGAAAAAGGTGACGCCTTCTTTCCCGGAGTGTCCTTCACCTGTTGCACCTCAGCTAACTGCTTTCTAAGCTCCTTCAATTCTTTCACCAGAAAATCCACACCTTCTGGCCGCGAGGAGACTTCTCTCTCCTGGACAAACTTCTGCTCCCGAACAGACTGACCTCTTCTATCTGACCCTGCTGCCTTTGTTAGACTTCTGGATCTACTCCGGCGTACAACTCTATCCTCATGACGAGAATACTCACGCTGATGCTCTCTCCTTCTGGTTTCTGGCACGATCTCTCTCGACCTGCTCATTTTCCTGTCGTCGTCTCGATGCTGAGAACCAATGACCATCGGTGCCTTCTTCGAGGCCACGGGAGTTCTGCTCCTCGACCTCTTTTTGTCGCGGGAACGATCCCTAGACACGTGTACATAATGCTCCGGCTCTTTCCCCTCTCGCCGTTGCATCTCCTTATGCTTACTGCGTCTTTCGGACTGAACATGACTGGATGCTTCATCCCTTAATTCGGCCACTCGAAGCATCTGTTCGGCTATATCTTCCCTCTGTTTTAAAAGGACTTCTAAGGCCTTATCCGCTTCGTCCGCCATCCTCGCCAACTTGACAACTCTATCCTCCTGACCACTTCGGCGATGAGTCTTGGTCAGTGAACCTTCTGTTCGCCCTCGACCATGATCCCGCTCTTTATCTGTATCAAAGACCAGCCTCCGTCTGGCTCCACCATGAATCTTCGGACGAAGATCTCCCGAATCGTGCTTGGAGGCCGTACTATCATGACCACTTTTAGAAGGACCCAGACGATCCTTTACTGAAACACGGGACAACGACGAGCTCACAGCCATCGCCTGCCCTTCGGGTGTACCATCCCTACTCCTCACCATCTTCCGAAGTAGATTAAATGAATGTGATTGAAAACTCAATGACACTAGAACTCAGCCCTCCTTCTAGAGCTAATGTTAACGCCAAGATCTTTTGCCACATCCCAATCACGTAAGACGTCCTGATCCTGCACAGTAAACACGATCAACACCAAAAGCTTGGCTTGGCCCGACAGGTGGGGATAACTTGGGCGTGAGAGAGTCTGGTAGCCGATTATAAGGGTTAACAATGGAGGATAAAATATCTAGTGTTCTTAGAGAGATAAAAATTGTATGTTGTGTGTATGCGTACCTTTTCTTGGAGACTTCCTTGCTAGGTTATACTCTCTTTCCTGGTTTACCGTGCCACCAACTCTTATCTGACACAGCCCCCTACTTCTCCCTGATCCCAGCCGGATGCATGCAGGTTGTCACCTTTTTCCCACTGTACATACCGCCGGCCGGATATAATCCCATCCACATTAATGATCTGCAGACTTTTTGTAATAACCGTGAATTTTAAGTCACCATGTATGTATGTACATTTTTTTTAAAACTTTGTGTTATATATGGATACATACATTTATGGATTTCATTTAAAATGAAAGCCTTGTGACCTAATTATACATTAGGTAAGGATATTAAATAACCTAAGGGTTATGGTAACACGAAAAAGTTAGTATTTTATATGTATACTAACTTAAGTGGGTAAACTTAGTATTTCAAGTGACTAATAATTTTAAACCTAATTCTTGTAAATCTAATTAGGTTATGAGATAAAATCATATGTATAAGTAATTAAACTTCATATGATTGGAGATAAAAGCTCTAAATTATCAAATTGGGTAACATTATTAAAATTGTTGGACTATGTTTTTATCTAGCCCAAATCAATTAAAAGAAAAGCCCAAGGAAAATAAAATGTAATCAATACTTAGCCCACTTGATTGGGGTATTCTAGACATTTGATTAATCAAAATTGGGCATTTAAAATAAAAGCTAAATGGTGGATATTATGAGGATCCTAAGTGGAATAATTAATCTAGCTTGTCCATTAGTAGACATGATTAAACATAAGGACAATGTTGTAAGACTCCCATTGGTTGCCACTCCATTATGCACATTTAATCATGTTTAACCTAAGGTAAGTAATAATACAAAGTGTTTTACCTAATGGGCAACAAAATGATTGTGGGAGAATTAATAATGAATTGCCCATTACATTTTGAATGCACATCTCATTCTTCCAACACTTCATTCGTATTCCAACATTTCATTTTCTCTCCATCTTCTTCATCTTCTTCTTCTACCTCTTGCTCCCAAGCTAGCCAACTTCAAAGAGAGAAAAGAAAAAGAGAATTTCAGCCATAGGAAGAAGAATTATAGGAGTTCTAGTGGTTTATGCCCCCTAAGTTTATTAGTTACTTTGGAAAATCAAGGAAGGTAGCCACTAAGTCAAGGTATAATGTACCTTCATCTTCTTCTCTTACCTTGTTTTGATAGCTTGAGTTTTGATGGGGTTATGTACAACTACTCAAGATACACTAGTTATACATACCATCATGCATGGAACTAAGTATCTTGAGTGTTGGATCTAAGGCTTAGAGGAAGAAAATGAGCATATGTTCTCCAAGGGTGAAAACTCTTGTTTTCTCCCACTAAATCTTGTGTAACTCAAGTTCTACAACTTGGAATTATGATCCGTCGAAGGGGGTGCTAGATACATGAGTTATCTAGTAAACCCAAGTGGTAGATCACAAATCTAGTAAGTTTTGAAACCTTTGAGATTTTTTACAAAAACAGTCCACTTTATATGCTAAAGCTTTGAAATCCTAAATCGACTCTTGACTTGTTTTTTTTCATGAGGCTGTTTCGGTCAGTTCCTTGTCTTGTAAAAATCTGGAAAAATATTACAGAGGTACCTTATGAAGTTATATACGCGTAGGAAAAAAAACGGACACGTTTGAGTTATATATTGTGCGTAATGACTATTAAAGTAAAGGACTCCATAAATATTATCCTACGAATATCTCACTGTGTATACACTGGAAAATTCCAAAATTTTTACAGTAGCTTCATATATGTTAAGAGAGCATACCCTGAAAATTTCAGATTTTTTCTGAGTAAAACTCAATTTATGAAAAATAGAGCAAGATCCGAGTGTTTTGGACACTTTAAAAATAGTAAATCATTTTCTAAAATTCTAGAAAAATTAGAGGATCATTGTTGGTTCATATTCTGTTAAAATCCAGAAGCTGAGAATTTTTGGAATCAGTTTGCTATTTTTCCTAAAAATGATTAGGTTATGAATAAAAGGAAATAAATAGTTAAATGATGTCTTTAATGAGAAAAATATGATTTTTATGCTTGAATGCTCATAATATATTATATCATGACTATCTTAGGGCATTTTGGTAATTTATAATAATAAATATTATTTATGACCTTTTATGGATATTAAATAAGAGGTTAATAAAGGATGAACAATTAGAATAAATTGTTTGTTAATTTAATAAATCATTGGAATATTATTATAATATTAATAATATTATAATATGATGTTGTTATGTAAATAAAAATATTAGATTAGAGTATTATTATTAAATAATAATATTAGAGATTAAATAAAATATTATTAAATGATTAATAATATTAGTAAAGTGAATAAAATATTATTAAATGATTAATAATATTAGTAAGTGAATAAAATATTGGTAAATGATTTAAAAGTATTATTAGTGAACCAATAATACTAGAAGGTGAATTAATATTATCTAAGTTAATAATATTATGTGAATTAAAGGTAATCGTTAATTAATAATAATAACACTATCTAGGCATGATAATGTTTATAAGAACTTATTGTAATGTATAATATCTATGTGATTACATAATCGATGTTATGCATTGACTAATTGAAAGACTAATTATAGGTCTCTCAAAGGAAGATAATTTAACTACATAGTTGATAGAAATTTATTTACGTAGTTTGTAACCTACGATCGAGGCAAGTTTCCTAACTTCGACTTGAGTTATTATTTTCAAAAGCATGTTAGTGAATAATTATTGATGATTATTCACGTCTTTATTGATTATTGAAATTAGCACTTTGTGCAATCGAATTCAGATTCTCTTGCCATTGAGCTGTGAATTAAATTAAAGTTCTTCATTTATGAACTGTTTATGGGATAGATCTATGCTAATTGTATCAACTAGATCAAGCATGTCTAAATTTGTTAAATCAAATGGATTTTAAATAAGCATTCTTATTAATTGATATGGTAAGAACTCTTGGTTGAGAAATGGACAAATTTGATTAAGGCATGATATCAATGTCGGATTATTAAGTGTTTATGCATAAATCACGGGGTGAAAAGGTGATCCTTGAATACCAAAACTTATTAAAAGGTCCGATTTAAATCACTTTGAGCACCTTGGCAAATGTTCATGGTTATTCAAAACCACTCGGTTCATGTTATTCAATTATCGAATATTCAATTGTTGATTATTAATTCATGTTCCTTCACAATCTTATATTATTGTTGAACATTGAAGGCAATATTTCTTTCTAAGTCATGATATATCTCCTTTGTCTTTATAAACTTGTGAAGCAAATTAGTTGCTTACTCTTGCTATATCATGACCTCTATTTTCGATTAAGCTTAGAAGGATCTAATGTGAAGGACAAGGGCAAGGGCAAGATCGGGAGTAATTTTAGAATGAATGTTAAATTAGTTATTATCTAATGGAATTTCTTGAGTAAACTATTTGTATTATAAATGGTGTATTTAAAGTTAAGGTTAGAGACCTTGGGACCATGTTTTGAGACTTTTGTATAATGAACAATGTATGTTTATTATTTGAAATAGTTATAGAATGCTTATGATGATGATAGGATCGTGAGCCTTTGAATCGAGGTTAGAGAACACGAATTTGGGGGCGTCACGGAGGTTGGTATCAAAGGCATTGGTTATAAACATTAGGAATGCGAAACCTAGGTTATAACCTTAGTAGAAAACTCTTATAGAGTATGTTAGGAGATGGATTATGGAAATTCATCAAGTTTGTGTTGTACTTAATAAAATATTATTTCATTTCATCAATGAATATATTTTATTGTGTAATGTGACGTTGACTTTATGGTGTTTGTAGGATGTCGTGGCGCTGAGGTAGTTACTTAGTTGGCGAGAACCCATTGAGCATGAGGTCACCCAAGATGTCCCTCATGGTCCTCCGGTAGGGGACTTGTTGAGGAGAATCAGTCAATTAGAAGGCAGAGTGGAGGAATTAGAAGTAGAAAACCACACCCTCCAATTTACTGAAGAACAATACAAGGATGCGGCTCATCAAGCCCAGATGGAGAAAGTCGAACAGAAGGAAAAATTTGATGAGTCCCAGTTGCAAGTTGGGATACTGATGGTACAGCTAGAGAATGAAAAGGCAAAGTTTGGAGAGCTGAGCATGAAGCATCTGGAGATCAAATTTGAGTTTGGCGTAGAAATTGCCGATAAGATACTGGTGGAAGAGGCACTCCATGAGTCGGATGAAAGTGGTGGGCCAATTAAAGATTGAAGCTGCAGAGCCGTAAAGGTCGGAGTAGAAACTTTAGGGTGGCCCTTGATCACGTGATATGAGGGCCCGGTAGCGGAGAGGGGCTAGGAAGGTCCACTATGAGATAGGAGAGTCTAGTCGATCCAGATTAAACGTGAGAATCCTGATGTAGTTGCTTCCCTAAGAGCTTTGTGTAGGTGACTGGCGGCGGGCCACCAGTGGTGATGATGTGATGGCCCGATTGTAAATAGATGCATTAGTACCTTTCTTGTTGTGTAATAAGGTTTTATGTTGATGTAAACCTCAGCGAGGTGTGAGGTAGTAAATGGTTAGAGTACTTTCCCAAATTGTGTTTGTAGGGAGGTATCATTATGAGTTAATCCCATCTTTTTGTGTTAAAATGGGATAGTAGCATTTATAAAATATACTGTATTAATCATGTAAGTCACTTTGAAGATTGGTGTATGAATATAAATGCGATATTATTATGATATGTGTTGGAAAATTTTAAATAGTAAATTTTCTATTTAATGTTATGTGAATCGAGTGGTGATTTGGAAAATGTTCTTTAAAAACAAATTTAACCCACTAAGCGAGGAGAAAGACTTCCAAATCTCGATAATTTTATTTCACTAGATAACTTGTGGCGCGCATGACGTGGACTCGAGGAACCAAGATATTGAAGAGTGGAGTTAATAATAATGGTGGGATCTCAACAAAACCCAATGCAAGATTTTATTAACATAATGGTTGAAGCCATGAGAATCAAGCTCAAACTGCAGGAAATCGAGCGAGGCACCCAAATAGTAAACTTTAAGGACTTCAAGGCGATGGGACCGCCAGAGTTCGGAGGAACAACGGACCGATAGAAGCCCAAATGTGGGTAAAGGAGATTGAGAAGGCCTTCGTTATTGCTAGAGTAGCGAGAAGAGCGAGAAGACAATTTTTTTGCTACCTACTTAATGAAGGGGAGGCTAGCTATTGGTGGGATGTCAACCCGAACAAAAGCCGGAGCTGAAATCGTGACTTGGGAAGCATTCAAGAAGTTGTTCTTGAGAACTACTTCCACGAGAGTGTTCAAGCAAGAATGGAGATCAAGTTCTTGGAACTAAAAGCAGGAGAATATGTCGATGTCGAGTATCTTTGCGAAATTCAATGAATTGGCGGATTCGCTCCACATCGGTGGACGAGAGGCGAGAAGCGAGAAGGTTTGAAAATGGACTAAATGGTGGATTTATAGTAAGGTAGCGGTTTTACAAATCACATCATTCTCAACTCTGTTGGAAAAAGCTCTTATAGCGGAAGGAGGAAGCGAAAGCGGTCTCAAGATCTGATCGGAGAAGAATAAGAAGAAATCGGAAGGTGGGAATCAAAATGTTAGTGGTGGTGGTAAGCAATAAGAAGCGGAAATGGGCGGTGGGGGTAGTAATGGAGATCGTGAAGAGCGTGCAACAAAAGAAGTCGGTGTGTGGGAGCTGTGGAAAGGGTCACTCGGGAAGTCTTGAAAGGAAAAATGATATGTTATACATGTGGGCAAGAAGGGCATACCTCACCCAATTGTACTAAGGTGAAGAAAGGAGGTTGCTTTAATTGTGGTGAAGTGGGACATCGGATCAAGGATTGCCCAGAAGAAGAAAAGCATGGATGGCGGAAATGGCGGCGAGAGGCAATAACACAAAGACAACCGGTGGAGGACCAAATTGACCAAACAAGCCAACAACCACGGACATTCAATATGGCGGTGCAAGATCTTTGTGGCATCCGGGGAGGTGATGTCGGTATAATTCGATCAATGATATAAATGCCTATGTGTTATTCGATTCGGGAGCTTCATGTTCTTTTGTATCGATGAATTTGCTCAAAGATTAAGTTTACCTCATGAACTATTAGAACACCTGATGAATGTAGAAGTATGAACAAAGAAATTATCCCCATAGACTACATCTATAGGGCTGTTGTGCTAATGTAAGAGGTTTTAAGCTTAACGTGGATTTGATCTGGATTCGTCTTGGAGAGTTTGATGTAATCCTTGGGATGGATTGGTTATCAAGTCATGGAAGCGGTCATTATTTGTAAGAAAAAAGTGCGTACACCTAAAGACTCGAATAAGTCAAAGGTGGTATTTTATGGCGATAAATCGCCAAGACAATCTTGTTGTCAGCGATGATGCAAGCAAGAGAAGTTGCTTAGGAAGGGTTGTATAGGTTATTTGGCTCACGTTGTGGATACCCATGAGAATCGAGGTGAGTGGGTCAAATACCTATTGTAAAGGGAATTCGTTGACGTTTTCCCAGATGAAATTAAGGGATTGCCACGGATAGAGATAGAGTTTGTTATCGATTTGGCACCGAGGACATCACCGGTATCAAAGCGCCGTATCGTATGGCTCGGTAGAAATGAAGGGGCGATGGTTCAACTACAAGAGTTGTTAGATAAGGGATACATTCGACCAAGCGTATCACCATGGGGAGCACCGGTCTTATTTCGTAAAAGAAAAGGATGGGTCATTAAGACTTTATATCGACTCTGGGGAGTTGAACAAGGTCACCATTAAGAATAAGTACTTGTTGCCCGGGATCGACGATTTGTTTGATCGGTTGAAGGGGCAAAATACTTTTCAAAAATTGACTTGAGGGTGGTTATCACCTGTTGAAGGTGAGACATGAGGATATTTCAAAGGCGGCATTGAACTCGGTATGGACACTTTGAGTTTACGGTAATGTCTTTTGGGTTAACTAATGCACCGCTGACATTCATGGATTTGATGAGCAGTGTTTAAGCGATATTTGGATAAGTTTGTTGTTGTGTTCATCGGCGACATTACGGTATATTAGAGAGCGAGAGGAAGAAGATCTGGTTGAACATCTAAGGAAAGTGTTGGAGGCGTTAAGGAGGGAGGCGTTGTATGCAAAGTTCTCCAAGTGTGAATTTTAGTTTGCGAAGAGTGTAATTTTTGGGTCACGTTATCGACAAAGATGGTGTTTGGTAGATCCGGCCAAAAGTAGAAGCGGTTATCAATTGGGAGCGACCAAAGACACAAGCGAAATTAGGAGTTTCTTGGGATTAGCGAGGATCTTATCGAAGATTCATCCAAGATTTTTCAAAGGTAGCATCGCCATTGACCAACCTTACTAGAAAGGCGGTGAAGTTCGTTTTGGACGGAAAAATGTGAACGAGTTTCATGGAATTGAAGAAGAGGCTCGATCGAGCACTGTGTTGGCTTTACCGGACAACACGGGAGGATTTGTAGTGTATAGTGATCGTCACACAAGGGTCTTGGTTGTGTCTTGATGCGACATGGCAAGGTCATTCGCGTGACGCTTCACGTCGACTAAAGGACTATGAGAAGGGTTATCAGACTCATGACTGGAGTTAGCGATGATAGTTTTTGCCTTGAAAATTTGGAGGCACTATTTGTATGGAGAGAAGTGTGAGAGATATATACGGATCATAAGAGTCTAAAGTATATCTTCACCCGAGAAGGAGCTAAATATGAGGCGTGTAGATGGCTAGAATTGATCAAGGATTATGATTGTGAGATTACTGTACCATCCGAGCAAAGCAAATGTAGTGGTGATGCCTTGAGCGAGAAAAAGCGGAGAGAAGTTATTGAAGTTAACCATTCAAGAGGAATTGGTGAAGGATTTGAACGACTTGACTTAGAGGTTAAGAAATACTTGATGAGGTCGATGAGAAATTATTTCTTGTGGCGTGAGCCCTACTTTATTAGATAAGGTTAAAGAGGCTCAAGAGAAGGGCGAAGATTGCGGCTGACATCAAGAAGCGGTTGGCTGAAAGGGATGAATTGAAATACAAGATTGATGGCACCCCGGATTGCTAAGATTTGAAGGGCGAATTTGGGTGCAGTTAATACGAGAACTAAGAGAAGAGATTACGCAAGAAGCACATAATCTGAGGTACTCGATACACCCAGGAAGCACAAAAATGTATCAAGACTTACGTCAACACTTTTGGTGGCCAAACATGAAAGAGATGTTGCGAGAATGTGTCGGTAGATGTCTAACTTGTCGGAGAGTCGGCGAACATCAACGGCCAAAGTGGACTATTCTGACCTTTAGAGATTCAGTGGAAATGGGAGCACATCACGATGGATTTTGTGGTGGGACTTCCAGCAACGTAAAAGGGACACGATGCCATATGGGTGATCGTAGATCGTCTTACGAAGTCGGCTCACTTTTTGCCGATTAAGATCAGGTATAGTCTGGACCAGCTAGCCAAACTATACATCAAAGAAATTTTCTCGAGACATGGCGTACCAATATCTATTGTGTCGGATAGGGATCCGCGTTTCACGTCAAACTTTTGGAAGGTCTTCAAGAAAGAATGGGGGCCTTGACTACGGATGAGCTTTAGCGTATCATCCATGAGCCGATGGGCAAAGTGAGAGAACGATTCAAACACTTGAAGACATGCTCGAGCTTGTGTGATGGACTTGAGGGTAGTTGGGAGGATCATCTTCCATTGGTAGAGTTAGCATACAACAATAGCTACCACGCCTTGACATCGGAATGCCGCCGTCTGAGAAGCCTTGTATGAGAGGAAATGTAGAACGCCGTATCTTTGGGATGAAGTGGGTGAGCGTCAATTGTTGGGACCAGAAGCTGGTGCTGTGGATAGTAGAGACCATTAAGGTGATTAGAGCCTGGTGGTAGCGACTCAAGATCGCCGGAAGAAGTATCTGAGACTTACATACATGAAGCGAGATTTTGAGGTGGGAAGCCATGCATTTTTGAAAGTATCTCCTTGGAAAGGAAAGATAAGGTTTGGAAAGAAAGGTAAAATTTGAGTCCAAGATTTATTGGACCTTTTGAGATCTTGAAGAAGATAAGCGAAGTGGCGGCGTGAGGTAGCTCTACCTCTGAAGCTGGAACATATTCATAATGTGTTTCGTGTGTCGATTCTCTACGACCATATAAGCTGATTACAAGCATGTGATATCGTCTGAGCCAATTGGTCGAAAAAGATTTATCGTCGAGGAAATTCGATTCGAAGTTTTAGATAGAAAGGAGCGAAATTGCGAAATAAGGTTATACATTACGTAAAAAGTTCTTTGGAGGAACCACAATCTTTGAAGAAGCTACGTGGGAACTTGAAGAAAGGATAAGAGAAAATTACCCACACCTTTTTGAGTAACCTTATATGTAATTAGGGACGGAATTTCTTATAAGGGAGGATGTAATAGTAGTGAATTTTAAGTCACCATGTATGTATGTACATTTTTTTTAAACTTTGTGTTATATATGGATACATACATTTATGGATTTCATTAAAATGAAAGCCTTGTGACCTAATTATACATTAGGTAAGGATATTAAATAACCTAAGGGTTATGGTAACACGAAAAAGTTAGTATTTTATATGTATACTAACTTAAGTGGGTAAACTTAGTATTTCAAGTGACTAATAATTTTAAACCTAATTCTTGTAAATCTAATTAGGTTATGAGATAAAATCATATGTATAAGTAATTAAACTTCATATGATTGGAGATGAAAGCCCTAAATTATCAAATTGGGTAACATTATTAAAATTGTTGGACTATGTTTTATCTAGCCCAAATCAATTAAAAGAAAAGCCCAAGGAAAATAAAATGTAATCAATACTTAGCCCACTTGATTGGGGGTATTCGAGACATTTGATTAATCAAAATTGGGCATTTAAAATAAAAAGCTAAATGGTGGATATTATGAGGATCCTAAGTGGAATAATTAATCTAGCTTGTCCATTAGTAGACATGATTAAACATAAGGACAATGTTGTAAGACTCCCATTGGTTGCCACTCCATTATGCACATTTAATCATGTTTAACCTAAGGTAAGTAATAATACAAAGTGTTTTACCTAATGGGCAACAAAATGATTGTGGGAGAATTAATAATGAATTGCCCATTACATTTTGAATGCACATCTCATTCTTCCAACACTTCATTCGTATTCCAACATTTCATTTTTCTCCATCTTCTTCATCTTCTTCTTCTACCTCTTGCTCCCAAGCTAGCCAACTTCAAAGAGAGAAAAGAAAGAGAATTTCAGCCATAGGAAGAAGAATTATAGGAGTTCTAGTGGTTTATGCCCCTAAGTTTATTAGTTACTTTGGAAAATCAAGGAAGGTAGCCACTAAGTCAAGGTATAATGTACCTTCATCTTCTTCTCTTACCTTGTTTTGATAGCTTGAGTTTTGATGGGGTTATGTACAACTACTCAAGATACACTAGTTATACATACCATCATGCATGGAACTAAGTATCTTGAGTGTTGGATCTAAGGCTTAGAGGAAGAAAATGAGCATATGTTCTCCAAGGGTGAAAACTCTTGTTTTTCTCCCACTAAATCTTGTGTAACTCAAGTTCTACAACTTGGAATTATGATCCGTCGAAGGGGGTGCTAGATACATGAGTTATCTAGTAAACCCAAGTGGTAGATCACAAATCTAGTAAGTTTTGAAACCTTTGAGATTTTTTTTACAAAAACAGTCCACTTTATATGCTAAAGCTTTGAAATCCTAAATCGACTCTTGACTTGTTTTTTTCATGAGGCTATTTCGGTCAGTTCCTTGTCTTGTAAAAATCTGGAAAAATATTACAGAGGTACCTTATGAAGTTATCTCTGGCGTAGGAAAAAAGAGCGGACACGTTTGAGTTATATATTGTGCGTAATGACTATTTAAGTAAAGGACTCCATAAATATTATCCTACGAATATCTCACTGTGTATACACTGGAAAATTCCAAAATTTTTACAGTAGCTTCATATATGTTAAGAGAGCATACCCTGAAAATTTCAGATTTTTCTGAGTAAAACTCAATTTATGAAAAATAGAACAAGATCCGAGTGTTTTGGACACTTTAAAATAGTAAATCATTTTCTAAAATTCTAGAAAAATTAGAGGATCATTGTTGGTTCATATTCTGTTAAAATCCAGAAGCTGAGAATTTTTGGAATCAGTTTGCTATTTTTCCTAAAAATGATTAGGTTTGTGAAAAAGGAAATAAATAGTTAAATGATGTCTTTAATGAGAAAAATATGATTTTTATGCTTGAATGCTCATAATATATTATATCATGACTATCTTAGGGCATTTTGGTAATTTATAATAATAAATATTATTTATGACCTTTTATGGATATTAAATAAGAGGTTAATAAAGGATGAACAATTAGAATAAATTGTTTGTTAATTTAATAAATCATTGGAATATTATTATAATATTAATAATATTATAATATGATGTTGTTATGTAAATAAAAATATTAGATTAGAGTATTATTATTAAATAATAATATTAGAGATTAAATAAAATATTATTAAATGATTAATAATATTAGTAAAGGGAATAAAATATTATTAAATGATTAATAATATTAGTAAGTGAATAAAATATTGGTAAATGATTTAAGGTATTATTAGTGAACCAATAATACTAGAAGGTGAATTAATATTATCTAAGTTAATAATATTATGTGAATTAAAGGTAATCGTTAATTAATAATAACACTATCTAGGCATGATAATGTTTATAAGAACTTATTGTAATGTATAATATCTATGTGATTACATAATCTGATGTTATGCATTGACTAATTGAAAGACTAATTATAGGTCTCTCAAAGGAAGATAATTTAACTACATAGTGGATAGAAATTTATTTAAGTATTTTGTAACCTACGATCGAGGCAAGTTTCCTAACTCAACTTGAGTTATTATTTTCAAAAGCATGTTAGTGAATAATTATTGATGATTATTCACGTCTTTATCAATTATTGAAATTAGCACTTTGTGCAGATCGAATTCAGATCTCTTGCCATTGAGCTGTGAATTAAATTAAAGTTCTTCATTTTATTTAAGCTGTTTATGGGATAGATCTATACTAATTGTATCGACTAGATCAAGCATGTCTAAATTTGTTAAATCAAATGGATTTTAAATAAGCTGTTCTTATTAATTGATATGGTAAGAACTCTTGGTCGAGAAATGGACAAATTTGATTAAGGCATGATATCGATGTCGGATTATTAAGTGTTTATGCATAAATCACGGGGTATGAAAGGTGATCCTTGAATACCAAAACTTATTAAAGGTCGAGTTTAAATCCTTTGAGCACCTTGGCAAATGTTCATGGTTATTCAAAACCACTCGGTTCATGTTATTCAATTATCGAATATTCAATTGTTGATTATTAATTCATGTTCCTTCACAATCTTATATTATTGTTGAACATTGAAGGCAATATTTCTTTCTAAGTCATGATATATCTCCTTTGTCTTTATAAACTTGTGAAGCAAATTAGTTGCTTACTCTTGCTATATCATGACCTCTATTTTCGATTAAGCTTAGAAGGATCTAACGTGAAGGACAAGGGCGAGGGCAAGATCAGGAGTAATTTTAGAATGAATGTTAAATTAGTTATTATCTAATGGAATTTCTTGAGTAAACTATTTGTATTATAAATGGTGTATTTAAAGTTAAGGTTAGAGAGACCTTGGGACCATGTTTTGAGACTTTTGTATAATGAACAATGTATGTTTATTATTTGAAATAGTTATAGAATGCTTATGATGATGATAGGATCGTGAGCCTTTGAATCGAGGTTAGAGAACCTGAATTTGGGGGCGTCGCGAGGTTGGTATCAAAAATTTGGTTATAAACATTAGGAATGCGAAACCTAGGTTATAACCTTAGTAGAAAACTCTTATAGAGTATGTTAGGAGATGGATTATGGAAATTCATCAAGTTTGTGTTGTACTTAATAAAATATTATTTCATTTCATCAATGAATATATTTTTTATTGTAGTCTGTAACGTTGACTTTATGGTGTTTGTAGGATGTCGTGGCGCCAAGGTAGTTACTTAGTTGAGTTGGCGAGGAACCCATTGAGCATGAGGTCACCCAAGATATCCCTCATGGTCCTCCGGTGAGGGACTTGTTGAGGAGAATCGGTCGATTAGAAGGCAGTGGAGGAATTAGAAGTAGAAAACCACACCCTCCAATTTCTTAAAGAACAATACAAGGATGCGGCTCATCAAGCCCGGATGGAGAAAGTCGAGCGAAGGAAAAATTTGATGAGTCCGGTTGCAAGTTGGGATCTTGATGGTGCTGACTAGAGAATGAAAAGGCAAAGTTTGGAGATTTGAGCATGAAGCATTTGGAGATCACGAAATTTGAGTTTGACGTAGAAATTGCCGATAAGATACGGGTGGAAGAGGCACTCCATGAGTCGGATGATTTGGTGGGCCAATTAAAGATCGAAGCTGCTGAGGCCATAAAGGTGGGAGTAGAAACTTTAGGGTGGCCCTTGATCTGGTGATATGAGGGCCCGGTAGCGAGAGGGGCTAGGAGGGTCCACTACGAGATAGGAGAGTCTAGTCGATCCGATTCGACGTGAGAGTCTGCGATGAGTTGCTTCCCTAAGAACTGTGTAGGTGACTGGCGGGGCCACCGAGTGGTGATGATGTGATGGCCCATTGTAAATAGATGCATTAGTACCTTTCTTGTTGTGTAATAAGGTTTTATGTTGATGTAAACCTCAACGGTGTGAGGTAGTAAATGGTTAAGTACTTTCCCAAATTGTGTTTGTAGGGAGGTATCATTATGAGTTAATCCCATCTTTTGTGTTAAAATGGGATAGTAGCATTTATAAAAATATACTGTATTAATCATGTAAGTCCTTTGAAGATTGGTGTATGAATATAAATGCGATATTATTATGATATGTGTTGGAAAATTTTAAATAGTAAATTTTCTATTTAATGTTATGTGAATCCGATGGTGATTTGGAAAATGTTCTTTAAAAACAAATTTAACCCACTAAGCGGGGAGAAAACTTCCAAATCTCGGTCCAAAATCTCACATAATGATCATCGATTGTTTAAATACGTGGACTCACTAAGGAACCAATGATATTGAAAGAGTTTCGATTAATAATGCGTGGGATCTCAACAAAACCCAATGCAAGATTTTTATTAACATAATGGTTGAAGCCATGAGGAATCAAGCTCAACTGCAGGAAATCGGTGAGCACCCAAATAGTAAACTTTAAGGACTTCAAGGCGGTGGGACCGCCTTGAGTTGGAGGAACAATGAGACCGATAGAAGCCCAAATGTGGGTAAAGGAGATTGAGAAGGCCTTCGTTATTGCTAGAAGTGTAGAGGAAGAACAGAAGACAATTTTGCTACCTACTTAATGAAGGGGAGGCTAGCTATTGGTGGGATGTCAACGAACAAAACCGGGGCTGAAATCGTGACTTGGGAAGCATTCAAGAAGTTGTTCTTGAGAACTACTTCCACGAGAGTGTTCAAGCAAGAATGGAGATCAAGTTCTTGGAACTGAAACGAGGAGAATATGTCGATGTCGAGTATCTTTGCGAAATTCAATGAATTGGCGGATTCGCTCCACATCGGTGGACACTGAGGTGAGGAAAGCGAGAAGGTTTGAAAATGGACTAAAAGCCGTGGATTTATAGTAAGGTAGCGGTTTTACAAAAATCCATCATTCTCAACTCTGTTGGAAAAAGCTCTTATAGCGGAAGGAGGAAGCGAAAGCGGTCTCAAGATACAATCGGGAGAAGAATAAGAAGAAATCGAAGGTGGGAATCAAAATGTTAGCGATGGTGGTAGCAACAATAAGAAGCGGAAATGGAAGCGATTGGGGGTAGTAATCTGGAGATCGGCAAGGAAGCGTGCAACAAAAAAGAAGTCGGTGTGTGGGAGCTGTGGAAAGGGTCACTGGGAAGTCTTTGGAAAGGAAAAATGATATATTATACATGTGGGCAAGAAGGGCATACCTCACCCAATTGTACTAGGTGAAGAAAGGAGGTTGCTTTAATTGTGGTGAAGTGGGACATCGGATCAAGGATTGCCAGAAGAAGAAAAGCATGGATGGCGGAAATGGCATGTGGGGCAATAACACAAAGACAACGGTGGAGGACCATTGACCAAAAACAAGCCAGCAAAGACGGACATTCAATATGGCGGTGCGAATCTTTGTGGCATCCGGGGAGGTGATGTCGGTATAATTCGATCAATGATATAAATGCTATATGTGTTATTCGATTCGGGAGCTTCATGTTCTTTTATATCGATGAATTTGCTCAAAGATTAAGTTTACCTCATGAACTATTAGAACACCCAATGAATGTAGAAGTAGCAAACAAAGAAATTATCCACCGTAGACTACATCTATAGGAAGCTGTTGTGCTAATGTAAGAGGTTTTAAGCTTAACGTGGATTTGATCTGGAATTCGTCTTGGAGAGTTTGATGTAATCCTTGGGATGGATTGGTTATCAAGTCATGGAAGCGGTCATTGATTTGTAAGAAAAGTGCGTACACCTAAAGACCGAATAAGTCAAAGGTGGTATTTTATGGCGATAAATCGCCAAGACAATCTTGTTGTCAGCGATGATCAAGCAAGGAAGTTGCTTAGGAAGGGTTGTATAGGTTATTTGGCTCACGTTGTGGATACCCGCAGAATCGAGGGTGGCCGGGTCAAATACCTATTGTAAGGGAATTCGTTGGCGTTTTCCCGGATGAAATTCAGGATTGCCACCGGATAGAGAGATAGAGTTTGTTATCGATTTGGCACCGGGGACATCACCGGTATCAAAGCGCAAGTATCACATGGCTCGGAGAAATGAAGGAGCTGATGGTTCAACTACAAGAGTTGTTAGATAAGGGATACATTCAACCAAGCGTATCACCATGGGGAGCACCAGTCTTATTCGTAAAGAAAAAGGATGGGTCATTAAGGATTTGTATCGACTACCGGGAGTTGAACAAGGTCACCATTAAGAACAAGTACTTGTTGCCCAGGATCGACGATTTGTTTGATCAGTTGAAGGGGGCAAAATACTTTTCAAAAATTGACTTGAGGTGGTTATCTGGTTGAAGGTGAGACATGAGGATATTTCAAAGCGGCATTAGAACTCGGTATGGACACTTTGAGTTTACGGTAATGTCTTTTGGGTTAACTAATGCACCAAGCGACATTCATGGATTTGATGAGCAGAGTGTTTAAGCGAGATTTGGATAAGTTTGTTGTTGTGTTCATCGGCGACATTACGGTATATTACGAGACAGAGGAAGAAGATCCTTGTTGAACATCTAAGGAAAGTGTTGGAGGCGTTAAGGAGGAGAAGTTGTATGCAAAGTTCTCCAAGTGTGAATTTTAGTTTGAAGAGTGTAATTTTTGGGTCACGTTATCGACAAAGATGGTGTTTGGTAGATCCGACCAAAAAGTAGAAGCGGTTATCAATTGGAAAACGACCCAAAGACACAAAGCGAAATTATGAGTTTCTTGGGATTAGCGAGGATCTTATCGAAGATTCATCCAAGATTTTTCAAAGGTAGCATCGCCATTGACCAACCTTACTAGAAAGACGGTGAAGTTCGTTTGGACGGAAAAATGTGAAACAGAGTTTCATGGAATTGAAGAAGAGGCTCGATCAAGCACATGTTGGCTTTTCTGGGACAACACGGGAGGATTTGTAGTGTATAGTGATGCGTCACACAAGGGTCTTGGCTGTGTACTGATGCTGCATGGCAAGGTCATTGCGTACGCTTCACGTCAGCTAAAGGACTATGAGAAGGGTTATCCGACTCATGACCTGGAGTTAGCAGTGATAGTTTTTGCCTTGAAAATTTGGAGGCACTATTTGTATGGAGAGAAGTGTGAGATATATATGGATCATAAGAGTCTAAAGTATATCTTCACCCGAAGGAGCTAAATATGAGGCGTGTAGATGGCTAGAATTGATCAAGGATTATGATTGTGAGATTACGTACCATCCGTGCAAAGCAAATGTAGTGGTGATGCCACAGCGAGAAAAAGCGAGAGAAGTTATTGAAGTTAACCATTCAAGAGGAATTGGTGAAGGATTTGACGACTTGACTTAGAGGTTAAGTACTTAATGGAGGTCAATGAGAAATTATTCTTGTGGCGTGAGCCCTACTTTATTAGATAAGGTTAAAGAGGCTCAAGAGAAGGGACGAAGATTGCGGTGACATCAAAAGCCAGTTAATTGAAGGGATGAATTGAAATACAAGATTGATGGCACTTGGGATGCGCTAAGATTTGAAGGACGAATTTGGTGCAGATTAATACGAGAACTAAGAGAAGAGATTACGCAAGAAGCACATAATCGAGGTACTCGATACACCAGGAAGCACAAAATGTATCAAGACTTACGTCAACACTTTTGGTGGCCAAACATGAAGAGAGATGTTGCGAGAATGTGTGCAGAGATGTCTAACTTGTCGAGAGAGTCAAGGCGAGAACATCAACGGCCGAGTGGACTATTCTGACCTTTAGAGATTCCAGAGTGGAAATGGGAGCACATCACGATGGATTTTGTGGTGGGACTTCAAAGAACATAAAAGGGACACGATGCCATATGGGTGATCGTAGATCGTCTTACAATCGGCTCACTTTTGCCGATTAAGATCGGTATAGTCTGGACCAATTAGCCAAACTATACATCAAAGAAATTTTCTCGAGACATGGCGTACCAATATCTATTGTGTCGGATAGGGATCCGCGTTTCACGTCAAACTTTTGGAAGGGTCTTCAAGAAAGAATAGGGGCCTTGACTACGGATGAGCACATAGCGTATCATCCATGAGCCGATGGGCAAAGTGAGAGAACGATTCAAACACTTGAAGACATGCTTTCGGAGCTTGTGTGATGGACTTCAAGGGTAGTTGGGAGGATCATCTTCCATTGGTAGAGTTCGCATACAACAATAGCTACACTTGACCAAAGAATCTGCCGTAAATGCATCTGAATCTTTGTATGAGGAAATGTAGAACGCATGCAGTATCTTTGGGATGAAGTGGGTGAACGTCAAGCTGTTGGGACCGAAGCTGCAAAGCAGATAGTAGAGACCATTAAGGTGATTAGAGCCTTGTAGTAGCGACTCAAGATCGCGGAAGAAGTATGCAGACTTACATCGCCGTGAAGCGAGATTTTGAGGTGGGAAGCCATGCATTTTGAAAGTATCTCCTTGGAAAGGAAAGATAAGGTTTGAAAAGAAAGGTAAAGTGAGTCCAAGATTTATTGGACCTTTTGAGATCTTGAAGAAGATAGGTGAAGTGTGGCGACGAGGTAGCTCTACCTCTGAATGGAACATATTCATAATGTGTTTCATGTGTCGATCTACTACGACCATATAAGCCTAATTACAAGCATGTGATATCGTCTGCGAGCCAATTAAAGTCGAAAAAGATTTATCGTGCGAGGAAATTCGATCGAAGTTTTAGATAGAAAGGAGCGAAATTGCGAAATAAGGTTATACATTACGTAAAAAGTTCTTTGGAGGAACCACAATCTTTGAAGAAGCTACGTGGGAACTTGAAGAAAGGATAAGAGAAAATTACCCACACCTTTTTGAGTAACCTTATATGTAATTAGGGGACGGAATTCTTATAAGGGGGGGATGTAATAATAGTGAATTTTAAGTCACCATGTATGTATGTACATTTTTTTTTAAACTTTGTGTTATATATGGATACATACATTTATGGATTTCATTAAAATGAAAGCCTTGTGACCTAATTATACATTAGGTAAGGATATTAAATAACCTAAGGGTTATGGTAACATGAAAAAGTTAGTATTTTATATGTATACTAACAAGTGGGTAAACTTAGTATTTCAAGTGACTAATAATTTTAAACCTAATTCTTGTAAATCTAATTAGGTTATGAGATAAAATCATATGTATAAGTAATTAAACTTCATATGATTGGAGATGAAAGCCCTAAATTATCAAATTGGGTAACATTATTAAAATTATTGGACTATGTTTTTATCTAGCCCAAATCAATTAAAAGAAAAGCCCAAGGAAAATAAAATGTAATCCAATACTTAGCCCACTTGATTGGGGGTATTCTAGACATTTGATTAATCAAAATTGGGCATTTAAAATAAAAGCTAAATGGTGGATATTATGAGGATCCTAAGTGGAATAATTAATCTAGCTTGTCCATTAGTAGACATGATTAAACATAAGGACAATGTTGTAAGACTCCCATTGGTTGCCACTCCATTATGCACATTTAATCATGTTTAACCTAAGGTAAGTAATAATACAAAGTGTTTTACCTAATGGGCAACAAAATGATTGTGGGAGAATTATTGATGATTATTCACGTCTTTATTGATTATTGAAATTCGCACTTTGTGCACTCGAATTCCGTTCTACTGCCATTGAACTATGAATTAAATTAAAGTTCTTCATTTACGAACTGTTTATGGGATAGATCTATGCTAATTGTATCAGCTAGATCAAGCATGTCTAAATTTGTTAAATCAAATGGATTTTAAATAACTGTTCTTATTAATTGATATGGTAAGAACTCTTGACTGAGAAATGGACAAATTTGATTAAGGCATGATATCAATGTCGGATTATTAAGTGTTTATGCATAAATCACGGGGTATGAAAGGTCGATCCCTTGAATACCAAAACTTATTAAAAGGTCGATTTAAATCACTTTGAGCACCTTGGCAAATGTTCATGGTTATTCAAAACCACTCGGTTCATGTTATTCAATTATCGAATATTCAATTGTTGATTATTAATTCATGTTCCTTCACAATCTTATATTATTGTTGAACATTAAAGGCAATATTTCTTTCTAAGTCATGATATATCTCCTTTGTCTTTATAAACTTGTGAAGCAAATTAGTTGCTTACTCTTGCTATATCATGACCTCTATTTTCGATTAAGCCCAAGGATCTAATGCGAAGGACAAGGCGCAAGGCAAGATCCAGGAGTAATTTTAGAATGAATGTTAAATTAGTTATTATCTAATGGAATTTCTTGAGTAAACTATTTGTATTATAAATGGTGTATTTAAAGTTAAGGTTAGAGAGACCTTGGGACCATGTTTTGAGACTTTTGTATAATGAACAATGTATGTTTATTATTTCGAAATAGTTATAGAATGCTTATGATGATGATAGGATCGTGAGCACTGAATCTGAGGTTAGAGAACCTGGATTTGGGGGCGTCACACTTTTGGTCAACAGCCTTCCTTTTTCATCATTACAAGTCAAAGACTTGGATATTAAAAGATCTGATGGATCAGTCCATTGACCCGGTCCAATATTAAGGAGATATAATGTAAGGATTAGGCCCAATAACTTTAAAACCCAATAGTGGAGACCCAATGTACTGATTAAATAAATAAGCCTAATCCACAAGGCCCAATAGGAGAAATATCATGACCCAACACCTTCCTTAGAGTGCTCGGAAGCCCCCTTCCCCTAAGCTTTCATGTATTTTTGCTCTCAAATCTTTAGAACTTAGGAAAAGAAAATGAAACCAAACTCTTGTTAGCAAATGAGATGGTTCTTATTTATAGGATAGGAAAAGTATAGATATAACATATATATCTACATAATATTATTACATATCTTGCATTTTCTTCGTCTTGCCCCATTTTGTGGATCTTGTTTTAATTAAGCTAGGATTTAGGGAACATAAGCTAGTTAGTGGGTGAGATAGCACTAAAAATTCTCATGTGCTCTATATCTCTCTATATACCAGACCACATGCTCTTTATTTTTTCCCCATTTTGATTTTTATTTAAAGCTTTATTTACACATGAATTCATCTAGAAAGTCCACACAAATTTGGGCTAGGGTTTGGGCTAACAATTTACTCATTTGGGCTCACAATAAATATATTTGTGCTAATTAAGGCTAGCACATGCCCAACACATAAAATTCCTTACCCTGGCTATTTAATTAGGGTTACTAGTCCACTTATTTTGGACTTTAAATAATTACTTGTATTGGTTTAATTATATAACCAAATTAAACTTGCTAATAAATGAGTTAAAATAATAATTAGGTTGAGATATTAAAATGAATCTCTTAGGTTAATCCACTTAGTATATAATTAAATACTTGGACTCTTTAATAAATATAACACCTAGGTTAGTTAATCTTCAACATATATAAATAGGTTTCAAGCCTTTTCCTTTCCATTGTTCATTATATGATAAATAAATATATACATACTTATTATATATATTCATTCAATCACACTATACATAAGTCACAAGTGTGACGCCCCCAAAATAGGTATACAACACCCATTCTGAGTCGCCAAATACATGGTACAGAAAACAAACTACAACTTCAATATTACAATTGTCGTGCAAAATACGACAACACATACTGTGAGTTTAAATACAAATCTTGTCTTCTAGACAATATCCACACTCAAATAAGTCCTCATTACAATTATTCAAACACTATTTTACGAAATAGTGAGAATTTGCTAAAATATCTTTCTAGAACCATCACTCCGTACCGACGACTAGTTCTGCTATGTTCTCACCTCCACGAGAAAAATGGAACAAAAGGAAAAGGGTGAGCTCAACTAGCCCGATAAAAAGAATATTATGACTAAGATAATATACAACAAATTATCGTTAGTCTTCAACAGGGAGAAATCTGATAAAATATAATAGACAACAAGTTTTAGATCAACAACTACAGCGGAAACAACAATCCATTAGAAGAGTCAAGTAGAGAATGAGTTCTACTATCTTCTAAGATTTAAAAGTCCATCATCAATATTTTATCCATGTAACAACAATCAATATACATCTTTAATCAAATATTCATTTTTGCACTACAGGCCAAAGATATTCATTTGTATCACCAGTTGGTCATGTTCATCTCAACACCTGTTCATCTTTGCACTACGGGCCAAAGATATTCATCAGTTAATCATTATTCTTTGCACTACAGGCCAAAGATATTTAGTAATATCATCATTTAGGACTGAGAATGATGAAAAATATTTTAAAGAAAACGAATCTAGTGAGACAGAAGGACAAATAGTAGGGATTCGTATAACAGTTTATCCAAGATCAATAATACTCCATAATAACCAATTTTGTAGCAAAATTCAAGAATAAAGATCAAAACATGGATACAATCAAAGATAGTAACCATAATAGACATCTTGGACAAAAAGAAGAAAATTTTATTTTTCGGTGAATAGTGTCGTATTCATAAATAGTGCCGTATACGTGAATAGTAACCCCGACACAAAAAGTTCCAAATTTGATAAAAATTCAGATCAATACTTCGGCATAATGATATTGAAGAAATAATATCATATATGAAGAAAATAACATCCCTTACCTCAAAATATCAGTATTTCTGATTGGAATATCGGTATAAGGCTGAAGGAAACTTGCAGCGATGAATAGAAACTCACAAAGTATCTAAATACTCACAAAATACACTCAATCAATCTAATCTAGAGAGAAGAGAAAGCTTATGTTTACGGTGTGATTTTCAATTCTAACTTAGCCCTCTATTTATAGGAAAATGTTAAGAGACTTGACCCGCAACTTTGATGGCTTTACTCGCTACTATTCCCACCCATCACATTTGAAATAAAATTCAGCACATTTCTTCACCAACCACAAGTGGGGCCCACCAATTCTAGAATTTTCCACCAAAATTATTTATAAACCCTAATTTAGAATCGGTCACCTCTTAAAATCCATAACAAATCATACTTTCATTTTAAGCGGTTCAAAATTTGTGGACATATATGTAACTTATATATGTATAACATATCCAAAAATTACAACGATCAGCGGTCGGATTAAAAATTATAACTCACTTAATATATCTCAAAAATCTTTTGGTTTAATTTTTAATACCTCCATTCCGACAAAAATACTGATAAAACACCTCAACATTAACTCCTTCATTTTTTAACCACAATAAATATATCCAACATTTATATCCACATAAAATAAATATTTTCTTATCATATGAATCAATAATTAATTATTCACAAATAATATTACAGAATCACATTTATGACAACTAGGCCGTTCCCAAGAAAGTGGGGGCTTTCCAATAAGAATTTCTCCTTACTAGCGCGCAATTAGGTGACCAAACCTCTCCTTGACAGAACTTTCTAGACATTGCCAATAATGATATCTAATAATATTATTCAAATAATATGAATTATTGATCTGATAATGGGAAATACTATGCAGTGATAATTATTGAAACAACAATAATATAAAATATCAACGCAGCAATTATTGAATCAATAAAATAAAATATTGAGCAAGTAACTCTTGTAACAATTATTGAGTAGTGCATTTTAAGTAAGGATCAATAATTCATCAATCATGTGCATCCACATACATCGTATATTTTAACCACGGGTATTCCAACGGTGTTACTTGATAATAACTACTGTAGTTATTTATAAAAACTTAAACTTGTCGTTTTCTTCATCCAAGCGGTTATTACATTATAGGGGCCCCATAAATGATCTGGCCGTCGTATGAATATTCCCCGACAACAAGAATATTCCACGATCAAACGAATATTCCCCGACAACAATGATTATTTTATAACCACTTGCTTATTTTGCAAAATTTGCACATTTCACCCATAACCAGAGAATTATATCAAATTAATACCTTATTATTCACAATAATAATTAGAGGAAATTCGATTTTATTTATAATAAGTTGGGGTCTTACAACCTCCCCTCCTTATGAAATTTCGTCCTCGAAATTTACATACGTACCTGGTGTTTCGAAAAGGTGAGGATATCTCGCTTTCATTTATGATTCCAACTCTCAGGTCATTTCTTCAATAGCATGGTTTCTCCACAAAACCTTAACTTGTGGTATAACCTTTGGTGCGTAGGACATCTTTCTTTCTATCCAAGATCTTAACAGTACTTCTTCGTATGTTAAATCTTTGGCTATCTCAAATGCGGTTCTAACCTTAATAATATGGTTGGGTCTTTCACATATTTACGAAGCATGGATATGTGAAAAACGTTATGAACACGAGACATACTTGGAGGTAATGCGAGTCTATAGGCCACATTTCCTATTCGGTCAAGAATCTCAAATGGACTAACAAATCATGGATTGAGCTTTCCTCTCTTTCCAAATCTTGTAACTCCCTTCCATGGAGCAACACGTAACAATACATGATCTCCAATATTAAACTCCACGTCCTTTCTATGAAGATTAACATAACTCTTTTGTCGATCTTGTGAGGTTTGAATACATTGTCGAATCATTTGGATCTTTTCTGTAGTCATGCGTACTAATTCTGGTCCCAACAACGTTGCTTCTCCCACCTCGTCGACATCTTTGGAGAACGACACTTTTCGTCCATACAACGCCTCAAATGGAGCCATGCCTATACTTGCTTGATAAGCTGTTGTTGTAGGAGAATTCTACCAATGGCAAGTACTTATCCCAACTCCTTTGAAATCTAGGACACAAAGTCTTAATAGATCTTCAAGAGTTTGAATAGTCCTCTCGATTGTCCGTCTCAGTTTGAGGATGGTATGCCGAACTGAATCGTAAATCCGTGCCCATAGCTTTCTGCAAGCTAACCCTAAATCGTGAAGTGAATCTTGGGTCACGATCCGAAACTATGGATACTGGCATGCCATGCAATCTCACAATCTCATTCACGTACATGCGAGCAAGACGTTCAAGGGAATAAGTCTCACGTATAGGCAAGAAATGGGCAGACTTGGTTAATCTATCAACAATAACCCAAATAGCATCTATGCCTTGAGAAACTTGGGGAAGACCTGTAACGAAATCCATAGTAATGTGTTCCCACTTCCATTTCGGAATCTTAAGTGGTTGTAATGGACCCTTTGGCACTTGATGCTCCGCCTTTACATGTTGACAAGTTAAACACCTCGAGATAAACTCTGCGATCTCTCTCTTCATATTGTTCCACCAAAATGTATGTAGAATATCATGATACATTTTGGTACTCCCAAGATGGATTGCAAACGGGGTGTTATGTGCCTCCATCATGATTCTATGCTTCAAGTCAGAATCGTTAGGAACACAAAGTCTGGAGTTGAATCTAAGTATTCCTTCTTCATCGATTCTCGCTCACGGAATAGCTCCTTCTTGCACTTTCTTCTTCATACGTATCGCCTCCAGTCAGTAGCTTGCAGCGACTTTTAACTTTATCGATTAAAGTCGGTTCTACTCGTATATTCGCCATCATCATGTGGGTCCACTGAGTCTTTAATTCTACCTCAATCCTTTGCAAGTCATACTGAAATTGGCCTTTGCATTAACAATATCGCTTTTCGTGCTCGCATATGATCTTCTACTCGACGCGCCAAAACTACTACGTTTCGCTTTTCAGGATGATATTGAATAGTGTGATCGTAATCTTTCAATAGTTCAAGCCAACGTCGTTCTTTGCATGTTGAGTTCTTTTTGGGTGAAGAAATATTTGAGGCTTTTATGGTGCGTATAAATCTCCACTTTCTCCCCATACAAGTAGTGTCTCCAAATTTTCAACGCGAATCACGATTGCACGCTGACTCTAGATCATGAGTAGGATAATTCCTCTCATATTCTTTGAGTTGTCATGAGGCATAGGCTATGACTTTCCCATGTTGCATGAGAACGCATCCTAACCCTTTGCCTGAAGTATCGCTGTATATAACAAATCCATCTGTACCAGATGGTATTGCCAGAACAAGTGCCGAAATGAGTCTCCTCTTGAGCTCTTGGAAACTATTCTCGCATTCCTCGCTCCATACGAATTTTGTATCTTTCCGAGTCAACTGAGTTAACGGAGTAGCGATTCGAGAAAATCCTTCCACAAATCTCCGATAATAACCAATTTAAGCCCGTAAAGCTACGCACTTTGGTCCACCGACTTTGGTTGCTCCTAACTTTGTCTTTGCTTCAATCTTCACAGGTCAACAGATACTCCATGTTTTGACACCATGTGCCCAAGGAATGCTACTTCCTCAAGCCAGAACTCGCATTTCTTCAGCTTGGCATAAAGTTTATTTTCACGAAGCCTTTCAAGTATCAGCTTCAAATGGTGCTCATGATCTTCACGACTTTTGGAATAAATGAGGATGTCATCAATAAAGACAACAACGAACTGATCCAAATATTCCTTGAATACTTGGTTCATCATATCCATGAAAGCAGCTGGAGCATTAGTCAATCCAAAAGACATGACTAAGAATTCATAATGCCCATACCGAAGTTCAAGGCGTCTTGAATATCCTCGGTTTTAATCTTGGTGATGATATCCAGAACGAAGATCGATCTTTGAAAAGAATTGTGCTCCTTGCAACTGGTCGAACAGGTCATCAATGCGAGGTAGCGGATACCTATTCTTGATGGTGACATGGTTTAATTCTCGGTAGTCAATACAAAGTCGCATACTCTCGTCTTTCTTCTTTACGAATAAAACAGGAGCACCCCAAAGAGATATACTAGGACGAATGAAACCGATGTCTAATAATTCCTGTAGTTGGACTTTTAACTCCTGAAGTTCAATAGGAGCCATTCGATATGGGGTTTTAGAAATGGGTTTTGTACCCGGTTCAAGGTCAATAAAGAATTCAAAATCACGTTACGGGGTAGACAGGAAGCTCTTGGAAAATACATCAGGAAATTCTCTAACAACAGAAATATTATTCAAATCTGACTTGTCTTTATTAAAATCCATAACATGGGCTAAAAGCTTGGCATCCGTTTTTCAATAAACGAATAGCTTTATGGCTTGATATGACAGTGACTGATTTTAGTGGTTTAGTTGTTTGAATTCGTATGATAGGTTGGTTAGGAATATGAAAACTAACAACCTTACGAAAACAATCAATTTTGGCATGATGAGTGGTTAACCAATCAATTCCTAAAATCACATCAAAAGCAAGTATCTTTAAAGAGATAAGATCAACAGGTAATGTGATAGTGCCAACTTGGATCATGCAAAATTTATAAACTGTAGATGTAACGAAGGTTTCACCTATTGGAGTTTCAACAGATAAGTCAAAGTCCAATTTCTCCGGAGTCAAGTTTAAACGTTGAGCACAAGAAGGAGAGATAAAAAAAAATGGGTAGAACCAGTATCTAGTAACGTATAAACTTCGCAAGAATTCAAGATTAGCTTACCCGTAATCACCTCGTTCGGGTTCCTCGCGTTTTGGCCAGTCACGACAAACGCTCTTTCAGAACTTACCGATTTTGACTTATCAGGACAACCCTTGGAGTCACCATCCCGATTGAACTTGGTTTTGCTACAGAACAATCCCGAGCTATGTGGCCTTCTTTTCCACAGTTGTAACATACCTTGGATTGTTGTGGACAGTTTGGGCTGATATGTTCCTCTTTCCCGCATTTGTAACATCTAATTGGCGGTCGTTCTCCTCCCCTAGAATTTGTTGTTGGTGCTGGTGCTGCTGCTAATGTCTTCCCATCATTGTTGAATTTCCTGTTTCTAAAATTTCCACTTGACTCACCTCTCCTATTATCATGGCCACGATGACCACCCGAGTGGTTACCGCCTTTGTTCGTATTTTTCCCTCTTCGTTGGTTATCATCGCTCTGATGACTGTTGTCACCGGTATGACCCTGGTTGTGGTCCCTCGGTTGTACATACTCATTATCTCGCTCTAATAATTGAGCCCTGTTTACAACATCTAAATATAAAGAAAATTTATGAGATATAAGATATTGTCGAATCTCGGGCTTTAGACCTCTCAGAAACATCCTTGTCATTCGTTCCTCATTTTCGACCAAATGAGGTGCAAACCTGGATAACTCTGTAAACTTCGCTTCGTACTGGGACACCGTCATGTTGTTTTGTTCCAGTCTGATAAACTCCACCTCCTTCATATGACGAATACTTTCAGGAAAGTACTTGTCATTGAATAGTTTCTGAAATGTTTCACAAGACATGCTTAGTGCGGCTGGCTGGGTACGCTTCATAGACTCCCACCAGTAGTCTGCCTCACCGCGGAACATAAAGGTGGCGAATGGAACCATTTGTTCCTCCGTGCATCCCAAGACATCGAATATCTTGGTAATTTTCTTCACCCACGTTTTCGCCATGATCGGATCTGGCTTTCCCTTAAATTCTGGTGGTCCCAACTCTTTGAACTGCTTGGCTGTGACAAGCCGAGCATTGCTAGCATTTCTACCCGTATTCTGTGCACGAGTTTCCCTCGTCTGGTTTTTCATGAACTGTAAAAAGCTCCTAAACATTCCATCATTCATCGTTTGCTTGGTAGTGTTGTTTACATGAGGAATATTGTCTTCCTGTTGCACGTTCTCCTGGTTTGTGACTAAAGGTTGTTCCACAGTCTCATACACTCCATTGTTAACGTTCTCAGCAGCCATTCTTAAATACTGCCATAAAACAAGGGTTAATTAAACAAATTAACATATCATATAATATCCCTATATTATGACCAACCAACAAATGAGCTTAGATAGAACACACTAGCGAAGGATTTACTCATCTCTCCCCTCCTAGTTCTATTCCTCGATCTCCGCCAGAGGCCATATCCTTAAGCTCTGATACCAACTGTGACGCCCCCAAAATAGGTATACAACACTCATTACGAGTCGCCAAATACATGGTAATGAGTAAAGCAAACTACAACTTCAATAATACAATTGTCGTGCAAAATACGACAACACATACTGTGAGTTTAAATACAAATCTTGTCTTCTAGACAATATCCACACTCAAATAAGTCCTCATTACAATTATTCAAACACTATTTTACAGAAATAGTGAGGACTGCTAAAATATCTTTCTAGAACCATCACTCCGCACCCCGACTAGTTCCTGCTATGTTCTCACCTCCTGAGAAAAATGGAACAAAAAGGAAAAGGGTGAGCTCAACTAGCCCAGTAAAGAATATTATGACTAAGATAATATACAACAAATTATCGTTAGTCTTCAACAGGAAGAAATCTGATAAAATATAATAGACAACAAGTTTTAGATCAACAACTACAGCGGAAACAACAATCCATTAGAAGAGTCAAGTAGAGAATGAGTTCTACTATCTTCTAAGATTTAAAAGTCCATCATCAATATTTTATCCTGTAACAACAACCAATATACATCTTTAATCAAATATTCATCTTTGCACTCTGAGGCCAAAGATATTCATTTATATCACGATTGGTCATGTTCATCTCAACACTGTTCATCTTTGCACTACGGGCCAAAGATATTCATCGATTAATCATTATTCTTTTGCACTACAAAAGGCAAAGATATTTAGTAATATCATCATTTAGGGATGAGGATGATGAAAAATATTTTAAAGAAAAACGAATCGATTGAGACGGAAGGACAAATAGTAGGGATTAAGTATAACGGTTTATCCAAGATCAATAATACTCCATAATAACCAATTTTGAAGCAAAATTCAAGAATAAAGATCAAAACATGGATACAATCAAAGATAGTAACCATAATAGACATCTTGGACAAAAATAAGAAAATTTTATTTTTCGGTGAATAGTTTCGTATTCGTAAATAGGTATACGTGAATAGTAACCCCGACACAAAAAGTTCCAAATTTGATAAAAATTCAGATCAATACTTCGGCATAATGATATTGAAGAAATAATATCATATATGAAGAAAATAACATCCCTTACCTCAAAATATCAGTATTTCTGATTGGAATATCGGTATAAGGCTGAAGGAAACTTGCACTGATGAATAGAAACTCACAAAGTATCTAAATACTCACAAAATACACTCAATAATCTAGAGAGAGAAAGAGAGAAAGCTTATGTTTCGGTGTGATTTTCAATTCTAACTTAGCCCTCTATTTATAGGAAAATGTTAGCGAGACTTGACTGTGAACCCGATGGCTTTTACTCGCTACTATTCCCACCCATCACATTTGAAATAAAATTCAGCACATTTCTTCACCAACCACAAGTGGGGCCCACCAATTCTAGAATTTTCCACCAAAATTATTTATAAACCTAATTTCCGAATCAGTCACCTCTTAAAATCCATAACAAATCATACGTTCATTTTAAACGGTTCAAAATTTGTGGACATATATGTAACTTATATATGTATAACATATCCAAAAATTACAACGATCCAACGGTCGGATTAAAAATTATAACTCACATAATATATCTCTAAAAATCTTTGGTTTAATTTTTAATACCTCCATTCCGACAAAAATACTGATAAAACACCTCAACATTAAATCCTTCATTTTTTAACCACAATAAATATATCCAACATTTATATCCACATAAAATAAATATTTCCTTATCATATGAATCAATAATTAATTGTTCACAAATAATATTATAGAATCACATTTATGACAACCGTGCTGTAGTTCCAGAAAAGGGGTTTTTCAATAAGAATTCTCTCCTTCATGGCAATGCAATTAGGTGACCAAACCTCTCCTCGATGTAGAACTTTCTAGACATTGCCAATAATGCTATCTAATAATATTATTCAAATAATATGAATTATTGATCCGATAATGGGAAATATTGTGTAAATGACAATTATTAAAACAACAATAATATAAAATATCAACGCAATGACAATTATTGAATCAATAAAATAAAATATTGAACAGTAACTACTGTAACAATTATTAAGTTGTGCATTCTTACGTAAGGATCAATAATTCATCAATACTGTGCATCCACACGTATTACTGTATTTTAACCACCGAGTATTCCAACAGTGTTAACGGTAACAACTACGTCGTTATTTATAAAAACTTAAACTTGTCGTTTTCTTCATCCGACAGTTATTCTGTTATGGGACCCACAAATGACTGCGCCGTCGTATGAATATTCCCCGACAACAAGAATATTCCACGACGAAATGAATATTCCCCGACAACAATGATTATTTTATAAACACTTGCTTATTTTGCAAAATTTGCACATTTCACCCATAACCAGAGAATTATATCAAATTAATACCTTATTATTCACAATAATAATTAGAGAAAATTGGATTTTATTTATAATAAGTTGGGATCTTACAACAAGGTATTCACTTCATTGATAAATAATTAATATCTTTATTTACAATGTGACCTAACATTTCAAGCGAACCTTTTGTTGGGTAAAATCTAATTACGCATAACACGCAAATATACGTGGTCAACAAGTAATAAAGTGATAAGTAGAGTATCATTCTCATAGAGAAAAATATTGAATTTTATCCTAACAATTACTAATCTTGTATTATCTCAATTTTATTAAACTAATTTTTAAATAATGGAATTTATGAAAAACTACTAAATAAAGAAAAACCAACTAACTACCACAAACTTTAATCAATTATTGGAGAATTAAGCCTATAATTTTAGTTGATGCTTCACTTAGACTGACACACTTCTTTTTAATTCAAATTAACTATTTCAGTTCGTTAATCAAGAACACGAAAGCAGATCCATCTCTCAATGCACTATACCCATATCAACTTAAATCCACAGATGATAGAATTAAGCAGAACATCCTAATTAACTAATTCACTATATCTCTATGTGAATTATAATTAAAGAAGGTTTAATCACAAGTTCTCATAAGATTACACGTGATGTATAAGTAAATCTCTATCCTAGACATAAATTATGAATCCCAACAATATGCTAAAATCACAAACACACGCTACTATGATTAGGTCTAAACCCATACTTCATCTCTCGAGTTCATATAGGTTCACAAGGAATTGGTGATCAAGAAATCCATAAATTAAGCATAAACCATAATAGACGAAACTGAAAATAGCATCAATGAATTAAAATAGAAGCATGACAACCTTCACTACGCAAAAAGATCCATCACAGGCTTAAAAAATAAATTAGTTCATAACGAATGAATTAAAAACTGAAATCCACAAAGAAACAAGAATCCTGGATACAAAGATGAATTTGAAGGACAAAAATAGTAAAAAGAACCACTGAACTTCTTCAATCCCTTTGCAATCTTCGTGCTCTAGCTCCTCACTTCAATCCTCCAAAATCCACACTCCAAAGTTAGGGTTGCTAATAGTCTTGATTGATGATGATTATTATCAATAATTCTCCTTCTCTGCTACTGAATAAGCATGTTATCCTCTCCGAATCACATCCTGAATCCACCAGCTTCACAGCACCAGAGTTAAATTTGCATCATAACACTACCAAAACTCGGCACAGACCCGCGCCCGTGAGCGTCAAATTTTCACGATGACGTGTACCACCTTACGACAGACATTTTGACTTAGGGAATGCACCTTTGCGATGTATCTACTCTGGAAATTCTCCACTTTTTCACTGCTTTTGCTGCTTTGCCATTCATTTCCTGCCTTAGCCATCTCAAACTAACCCTACAATACAAACACAACACAACGCATAAAACAATACTAAAACACAAGGATTATCAACTGTTTATGCCCGAAAAGTATCCAATTCCCCCAAACTTAGACCATATTTGTCCTCAAGCACAACATAATGTAATGCAATGCAAACTACCTAAATGCCTACTTAGACCAGCTTAGACCAGCTGTCAGACAATATAATGTTTAATCAGATTGCCTCAGAGAAATCACAATAGACATGAACAGTAAATCACACCAAGACACATTAATAACCTCATATCAATCTCTAAATTAACTCTTTTTATCACTAACGTAGAGTGTGTGCTCAACAACCATGAAAATCGGCTGTAAATCAAATATGTCACATAATTTGCTTCTTTAAAGGAAAAACATAGGTTAACTTAAAGAAATCTGTAAATAAGCAAAGATCCAGCTAAAACTCAGTAGATACCAAATTAGAAGTCAATATGGGATATTTTTGCTTTCTTATTCACTCACGGGAGCATTTTGCTCTTTTGTTCTGCAATTTTTTACTTAAACGTGATTGTGCAATGTCTAGTCCTCTTAGGCTTTTCAGTGCTATCCATTAGTGAGCTTTCGACTAAAGACTCCCAAACCAGATGGCTTTAGGGCGCTGGGTGAAGAGACATCCCCTAGGGCGTACTTACTCAAGTAACAAAGGACACAAAACTAAACTAGTCACGATGTTTATTCATTTTTTTCTTTTTCCATTTCTTTTTTCACTTTTTTTTTCATTTCACTCTTTTTCTTTTTTTTTTTTTCCTTTTTTTCATGTAAATTGATCCCATATCTTCCCCCAAACTTAGGTCTCTGCCTCATCCTAGCCTTCACCACTAATTCACTGACTATCTTTCATTAAACCTCAATTTTCCTCAAGAAGTCAATTATGTGTATATTTAAACTAAGTCAGTCAACATGGTCATTCTATTGTGTTATCCGATTACATCAGTTTTAAATAGGCAAAGACTTGGTCCATGGTATAAAATTACTTATATGCCCTAGTTATCAATACTAATTCTTATTTAAGCAACTCCAGTCTCATCATCGGCCAAATTAACTTTAATTATCTAATAAGCTGGAATCAAGCAGAATAAATGAAAACTACTATTTAACTACTATTAACATTTAACTTTAATTACTATTTTTGTGATTTTCTATTTTCAAGTTTTTTTAGCAAATAAATAACTAAAAATGAAAACTATTTACAAAAACTACATGAAAACTACACTAAACATAAACAACTAACATGCAATACAGACTAAATGAAAAATTACCTTAACTATAAACTAAGAATTCAAAATTAAAAATGCAAATGCAAATGACACCCCAAACTTAAAAGTAAACAATGTCCTCATTGTGAAAAATAACTGAAATGAAGTACAGAGGACTTCCCTTAAATTGCTAAGCATCAGGTTGCACCTCCTCAACATCAGAGTCAGAGGGTGGATAGGCAGGCAACGGTTGTGGAACAGAGAACTGAAATGGCTCAACAGTTGGATTCAGTAGGGAAAATTCTTCCGCCAAGGATGCATTGAATGTGTTCTAGTTGCAAAGGCATGATCCTGCCTCACTGCAATCCTCTTAACCTTTCTATCCTCAATCTTATCCTTTACATCCATATGTAGATGAAGGCTTTGAAACTGAGTACTAAACATGTACTTTGTCTTGCGAGAGGCACTTGACGCAGCAGCGTCCTCACCTCCAGAAAGTTCATCAGCTCTAAACTCATCATCCTCATAATCGGCTTCTTCCTCCTCCTTCGGAGCCTCTAGAAATATAAACTTAAATCCTAGTGGATGAGATTCACGTCCTGGCCAGACAAAATATCTAGCAATGAGCCTCGGGTCCAACAGCTACAAAGGTTACTGCACAGGCTCATCAGTAGTCCACCTCACTCCTGCCTGGAGACATAAACCACATATAAGCGGTGGATGAGGCAGCCCCCTAAAAAGGTCCCCGCAGAAAATGTCTGATAGAAAAGCTGATAACTTCCCCAATGTTAATATCAAAATCCTTGACTATTAAATACATCAATAAAACCTTTTCTTTCGTCACCTCGCTAATGTGCTGAGATGGAAATAGCTTCACGCAAAAGAAGGCATACCATATCTTTTCGTATAAACTCAAGTCATTGCTCATGAATAAGGTGCCTCCTTTCTTTCCCTTCACCCACGTAGTGTCTGGCTTTGTAATCTCTTTCAAAATCTAATCATAATCAGGATTTTCGTCTCGTAACTGGGCATATTGACACACTGATAGAGCCCTCACATCATAGAACTAATGTATTGGCTCAACACTATATGGCACCATCTTGCCTCATAAAAATGCCACAAATGGGGCTTTGTCCTCAGCATTCGCATAGAACTCTTTAACCACTGTCACTACTATCCGTTCAGGTTGATCAATGAAGGTATCCCAGCTCTGTTCATGAATTTGCGTCCTCTTATGCCTGTCAAAAGACTCGAGCCTCAGTCCACGCTCAAGTGTAAGTGCCTTCGGGGCCAAATAATCGAACTTGTCCGCCGCCGCGGCACTCACAAACTTTCTTTTGTCAAAACTTCTTACAGGTGGCGATGAGCCCTCGCCCCTTTGTGGCTTTACTGGTGTTTTAGGAGCTAGAGCGTAGAAATTCAACGATTTCCCCAAAACTTATTCACTTAGGCTTTTTATCAAGTACGTGGTGTGTGCAAGACCAATGAGTACCAATACCTACCCCCAAACTCACTAACAACTACCAAGTTTGAATGCTTACCTAATTTTGGCTCTTTGTTATTGCTAGGTAATGATGTTTTCCAATATGTGCAAAAACCCTTACTCTAGTTGCTTATGCTTGAGAGCTTAACAATGGTGTGTAAAAAACCCTAGTTTTTGTGAAGGAATGCTACAATTGGTGTAGATTGATGAAATTGGAAGTGGGTAATGTATAGAAGGTTGATTGAGGGAAGAATTTGGTGGGGAATGGGAGTTGAGGGGAGATTTTGTGGGTTAGGGGTCGGTTATGTTTGATAGGAATGGGAAAGTCGCGACTAAGTTGGGGGTTTTAAAAAAATTATATTTCGTGATGTCCGTCGGGGCGGGCCAAATTTGTACTATATATCCCGCTAGGGTGGGCTTTGGCAGAGGACCCCCCCCCCCCCCACCAGGGCAGGTGAATTTGTTCTTTGGGATGCCACCGGAGCGGGTTAGGACAGAGACCATGTAAGACCCCAAATTTTATGAAAAAAAAAGTATTTAATTTTTCTATTCAGTAAATGGTTAAATTGATAAAAGGTTAAAGTTAATGGTGATATTTGAATATTTTACAAAGTAAGCAAGTGGTCACAAAATATTCATTTGGTCGGGAAATATTCGTTTGGTCGGATATAGAAAGTGACAAAAATAACCTTTTTATAAAAATGACGGCAAAACTTTTACCGTTAAACTTTTGAAATACCCGGTGATAAAAGTACAGTAATACGCGTGGTTGCACAGTAGCACACAATATTATACAATATCTCTAATTATTGATGCTTACGTAAGAAGTTACTCAATTTTATTCAATTATTGCAACATTAGTTATTGCATAGTATCTCATATTATTGATTCAATTATTGTCACAGTATCTTCTGCACAATATTTTATATTATTAAATCAATAATTGAGATAACACATTTATTTATATTATTATTTACATTATTGACAGTGTTTAGAAAGTTTTGTCGAGGAAAGAGGTTAGGTTATTTAATTGCAGGCCAATAAGGAGAAATCCTTATCAGAAAGCCGCCTCTTTCTTGGGAATGATCTGGTTGTTAATATTGTGAGTTATAATATTAATGATGAATAATTGTTAAAAGATTAAAAATGTATTTAATAAAGATAAGTGATTTGTGGTAAATATTTATTCAATTTTTTTATATAAATAGAGGGATTTGTCATGAGGCGTTTGTTGTAAGTTTGACTTATTATTCCATTGAAAGATGTACTAATTTGATGGACCATCGGTTGTGGTTTTAATAGTAAATCAATCTGGACCGTCGGTGGTGGTTTTAATAGTAAATCAATCTAGACCGTCAGTGGTGGTGGTTTTAATAGTAAATCAATCTGGACCGTTGGTTGTGATTTTAATAGTAAATCAATATGGACCGTCGGTTGTGGTTTTAATAGTAAATCAATATGGACCGTCCGTTTTAATAGTAAATCAATCTGGACCGTCCGTGAATCAGTTACTATTTAGTCCATTCTCCTATAAATAGAAGCCTATTTCTTCTTTCATTCTCACCAATTCACTAAGACTCACAAGAGAAACTATAGAGAAAGAAACTATAGAGAGAAAGAAGAAGAGTATTCTGCTACTTCACTATTGCAGTATCCAATCTTCTGCTAAGGTAAAGGTTGTTATTTTCGTATGGTAAGGGGTGTTATTTCTTTTGTATTCGTAAGGGATATTACTTTTCTTTTTCGTAAGGGATATTATTTTTCATATTCATACTTTAATCTATGGGAATAACATGTCTACGCGAATTACCGCATGACGGGTGAAAATCCATTTGCAGTTTCGTATATTATTTCTTTTCATATTCTTAAATCTAAACTTACTACGGTAAGTATTGCTTCTATAATCCCTGAAATTAGTAGAATATCCTTGAGTTTTGCGCTTCATCTAGTATCGTTTCATTGGAATATTGGTCTGAACTTTCTTATTAAATTTTAATATTTTCCTTCGGGGTACTATTCACGGGGTACTATTCACTCGGAGTACTATTCACTTAGGTACCATTCACTCAGGATACTATTCACTCAGGTACCATTCACTCGGGATACTATTCACTCAGTTATTATTCACTCAGGGTACTATTCACGATAAAATTGATTTCTTTTCTGTCCAAATTATTTCTGAAACATGAATATCATTATTGAATTTTACTCCACAATTAAATATCATGTTGACAATTTGAACATTCTTGAATTCTGGATAAATTGAATTATAAATCTCTAATATTTATCCTTGGTCTCACTTGATTGATTCTTTATATCATTGTCATCATTCACATACTTATATTATGTTGAAAGTCGTCTTTGGCCCGTAGTACAAAGATGGACCGATGATTATTGATTTTACAGTTGTATGTCTTTGGCCCATAGTGCAAAGATGGATTGTTGATTATTTATTTTATAGTTGTATGTCTTTGTCCCGTAGTGGAAAAAAGAACTGTTGATTTATATCTTTGGTCATAGTGCAAAGATGAATTGTTGCTTGATAGCTTTGGCCCGTAGTGCAAAGATGGACAAGTGTATGACATGATCATAACCACTGATGATACAAATAAATATCTTTGGCACGTAGTGCAAAGATAGACTATTGTTTGGTAATATCATGACCATTAGTTAATAGTTGAATGTCTTTGGCCGTAGTGCACTGACAGACAATTGTTTGGCATGATCTTGACCATTGGTTTTATAATTATATATCTTTGGCCCGTAGTGCAAAGATAGACAATTGATTGGTATGATCATTGTTATTACATTTGAATGTCTTTAGCTTTTGGGGCAAGGACATGGAATGAAAGTTCTATTAAACCTTTGTGACAAGGAGAAACTGTTGATTTGCATTATTATAAACATGAATTATGAATTTAACTATAATCTTTGGTGGTTCAGGTGAAGACATGTGATGAAATTTCCCTTTATCTTGGGTACAACAAAGAACTGTTGATGGGTATTACAGGGATGAGATACTAATGATGGACTTTCAATTTGGAAGAGATCGTAGACATTATGTTCTACTGAATCTTCTAATGGATTGTTGGTTCCGTTGCAGTTCTTGATCTAAAAATTTATGTCTATTGTATTCTATTAGATTTTTCCCTGTTGAGGACTAAGGATAATGTGTTCTATATTATCTTAGTTATAATATTCTTTATCGGGCTAGTTGAACTCACCATTTTGCTTCATAATTCCTTTCAGGTAGTAAGAGTGTAGTTGGGTCGAGCGGGGATAACAAGGGAATAGTGTAATGGTCTGAGACTTTTGAAGTTTCTTAATACATTATAAAACAGCATGACAATATATAATTGTATTGAGGACTTAAGATGTGTGTGTCGTATTTTATACGTCACTTAATAATTAATTTTGGTGAACAACAATAGGGTGATGAGAACCCAACTTTGAAAGTGTCAAAATACACACTATTGGAATGAACATGATAGTAATCTTTTCGTTCTTCTTTGGGGTCTATTGGATTAACCAGGGTTAATTCTCAAGTCCTGTAATATCTATTATAACTTAGATGCATGACCTCCCATGTATGAAGGATTCCTTGAGTATTTTCCAAAGATTTTAATTCCTAAAACAGTTATCGACTATACCTTTATGTAAAGTATCATTGGTTTGGAGTGTGAGTACTGTTATTTCTATTGAAACTCACAGCTTATGTGTTATCGTATTTTGCACGACAATTTAACAGTTGTATAAATGAAGTTTGTATTTGAATTCTGTACCATATATCTGGCGACCCAGAATGGGTCGTGTGGTCCTATTATGGGGACGTCACAAATGGTATCAAAACTTAGGGATATGGTCTATGGCGGAGATCTGAGATTAGAACTAGGAGGGGAGAGACGAGTAATATCCTTCACTAGTGTGTGTCATACCTAAGCTGAATTTTCTAACTTAATGAGTTGACAAATTGTGATATGTCAATTAACCTTTGTTTTGAAGCTGTATTCTGGAATGATATCTGAAATCCAAGAGATGAGCAATGGAGAAATCATGATATAGAGGAAATGACCGGGAAGATAGAATCTGAAATGAAAGCAAGGTATTCTCACCTCTTCGAACTATCAGGTACGTAAATTTCGGGGACGAAATTTCATAAGGAGGGGATATTGTAAGACCTTAAGTTTTATGAAATAAAATTATTCATTTTTTCTATCAGTAAATAGTTAAATTGATAAAAGGTTAAAGTTAAGGGTGATATTTGAAAATTTTACAAAGTAAACAAGTGGTCATAAAATATTCGTTTGGTCGGGAAGTATAATTTTAATCGGGGAATATTCGTACGACGACACAATCATTGGTGGACCCCACAATGGAATAACTATCGGATATAGAAAGTGACAGAAATAACCTTTTTATAAAAATAACGACAAAACTTTTACCGTTAAACTTTTGAAATACCCGGTGATGAAAGTATAGTAATACGTGTGGTTGCACAGTAGCACACAGTATTGTACAATATCTCTTTTATTGATGCTTACGTAAGAAGTCACTCAATTTTATTCAATTATTGCAACAGTAGTTGCTGCATAGTATCTTATATTATTGATTCAATTATTGTCAGTCTCTTCTACACAATATTTTATATTATTAAATCAATAATTAAGACAACACATTTATTCATATTATTATTTGCATTATTGACAATGTCTAGAAAGTTCTGTCGAGGAAAGGGGTTAGGTTATTTAATTGCGCGCCAATAAAGAGAAATCCTTATCGGAAAGCCCCCTCTTTCTTGGGAATGATCTGGTTGTTAATATTGTGAGTTATAATATTAATGATGAATAATTGTTAAAAGATTAAAAATGTGTTTATTAAAGATAAGTGATTTGGGTAAATATTGTTAGAGTTTGTGCCCTAGAGGCCAATTATTTGATATAATTGCTTAACATTTCGATATTATATTTGATTGAATAAATGAATGCTTTTATTATAATTTTATTTACTGCGTTATATAAATGTTAACATAATAAAATTTCTTAGAATAGTGATACAAATTATATAGTTTCAAGTATGTGACTTGAACATGAGATTATATAATTGTTGCCTCTTTTTTAGTCTTAACAAAAGAGCTCTAACTCATGCAAGCATACATGTGTCAACAAGCAATACAGAGTAAGTAAAGTATCGATCCCACAGAGAAAGTTGTTTAACTAAGATTACTATTCATTAATTGAATCACTATATTTATATGCTCAAACTAATGATTAAACTTGGTTTGTTCCCGAATTGCAACTAACAACTAAAACAATAATAACTATGAAATAAATGATATTGGAACTTACGGAATCCTAACTTCATTTAATACTTCATTCAATTACCACTATCATGCATGACTCGTTCACATATCACAGAAAAGTAGCCAAGAGCAGTAAAAGAGTATTAGCCATTTTTTAATGCACTAAGACCTACTTACACATCATCCACATATGATAGACTCTATGTAATCATCAATATAACCAAAATCACTATATGTCTATGTGAAATTGCAACTATATTGATTTTAAGTTCAAGCCCTTATTATAACTTATACGGTGAAACAGTATATGTCTATCTGGTTCACGAAATATACAAGCCATATAACACAGCCCTATATACGTATACCATCATGATTACAATCCATACTCGCATGTTCATTGTCAATTCCATACAAATACTGAAACGAATGGTGATCAAGCATTCATACATGCAAAACAATCATGATAGACATCCCATATGATATGTAAAACAATCCAGCATTTAAGCATGCAATCAAACTACATATTAAAATCCGTTAGAATCCCATAATGGAGTTTAGTTCATGACTGAACCAAAAGCCATTATGGGATCAAATCTAAACATAGTTAATAAACGACAATTAAAAGATGAAAGATGAAACTATCAAACACAATTGCTGAATATAAATCAATATTCAAATCCACATAAGAATCCGGCAAAACTAATAATAATAATCCACTCTGGTAGAAAATCCCAAGAAGGAGTAGAAAAATAGAGTTGTGGCCTCCTTCTACATTGGAATCTCTCCCTCTGGCACTGTCGTTTAGGCCATATAAATGAGAAACGCATATCCAAACTCCATAAAGATGGGTTTTTGGATTCATTTGATTTTGAATCATATGAGAAATGCGAGTCTTGTTTATTAGGCAAGATGACTAAAGCCCCTTTCACTAGACACAGTGAACGGGCTAGCGATGTATTGGAACTTATACATAGTGATGTATGTGGACCCATGAGTTCGTTAGCAAGAGGTAGGTTTTATTACTTCATTACATTTACTGACGACTTCAGTAGATATGGATATGTGTATCTTATGAGACACAAATCCGAATCTTTTGAAAAGTTCAAGGAATTCAAGAATGAAGTTCAAAACCAATTTGGCAAAAGCTTAAAAGCCCTTCAATCCGATCGAGGAGGTGAATACTTAAGTCAAGACTTTGATGACCTTCTAAAGGAGTGTGGTATTATATCACAACTCACTCCACCTGGAACACCACAATGGAATGGTGTATCTGAGAGGAGGAATCGCACCGTATTGGACATGGTACGATCAATGATGAGTCATGCAAATCTTCTAATAAGCTTTTGGGGTCATGCCCTAGAGACAGCTGCATTCACACTTAACCGTGTTCCTACAAAGACGGTTCAGAAGACACCATATGAGATGTGGACTGGGAAACGTCCTAGTATGTAGTTCATGAAGATTTGGGGTTGCGAGGCGTTTGTAAAACGTCTGGATTCTGAAAAGCTCGGACCCAAATCTGACAAATATAATTTTGTGGGATACCCAAAGTAAACAAAAGGGTATTATTTCTACAAACCTTCTGAGAACAAAGTGTTTGTTGCTCGAACTGGTATTTTTCTAGAAAGAGAATTTGTCTCTAAAGGAAATAGTGGGAGGAAAGTAGAACTCGAAGAAATTAGAGAACCACAAAATATCATTGAACCTAAGTTAGAACGTCAGTAGGAACCACAAAATATTGTGGAAAGTGAACCTGCTCAAATTACACAAGGCATTCGTAGATCTGGTAGGACCCGCCAAGAGCCCGAGAGATATTATGGATATCTTGTGACTCAAAACGGCGATGTGATGCTCATAGATCAAGATGAGCCTGCTTCTTACCAAGAAGCTATGAATGGACCAGATTCTGAGAAATGGCTTAAAGCCATGAAATCTGAGATGGACTCCATGTATACTAACCAAGTATGGACTCTGGTTGATCCACTCGAAGGTGTAAAACCAATCGGGTGCAAGTGGATTTTTAAGAAGAAAACCGACATGGATGGTAACATACAAACCTATAAAGGCCGACTGGTAGCAAAAGGTTTCAAACAAGTTCAAGGTGTTGACTATGATGAAACCTTCTCTCCAATGGCAATGGTTAAATCCATTAGGATATTACTTGCTATTGCAGCCTTTTATGATTATGAAATCTGGTAGATAGATGTCAAAACTATTTTTCTTAACGGAAATCTCCTTGAGGATGTGTACATGACACAACCTGAGGGTTTTGTCACTCCAAAGGATGCTGGAAAGGTATGTAACTGCAGTGATCCATTTATGGATTAAAGCAAGCCTCTCAGAGTTGGAATCTTCGATTTGATGAAGCAGTCAAAGAGTTTGGCTTTATAAAAAATGAAGATGAACCATGTGTATATAAGAAGGTTAGTGGGAGTCACATTGTATTCCTAGTATTATATGTTGATGACATATTAATTATTGGGAATGACATTCCTTCCTTATAGACTATAAAAACATGGTTAGGAAAATGTTTCTCCATGAAAGATTTGGGCGACGCTGCCTACATTTTAGGTATCAGGATCTATAGAGATAGATCGAGAAAAATGCTCGGCCTAAGTCAAAGTACATATATTGATAAAGTGATGAAATGGTTCAGCATGCAAGAAGTGAATAAATGACACTTGCCCGTGACTCATGGTGTAAAGATCTCTAAGGCCTAATGTCCTAAATCACAAGATGATGAGGAGCGTATGAGAAAAATCCCTTATGCTTTGGCAATTGGATCTATCATGCATGAAATGATATGTACTCGTCCGGATGTCTCGTATGCTTTGAGCATGACAAGCAGATACCAGTCGAATCCAGGTGAAGGTCACTGGACAGCAGTTAAGAATATCCTTCAAGTACCTAAAAAGGACTAAGGATTCATTCTTGGTATATGGAGGTGAAGACGAACTGGCAGTAAAGGGTTACACAGATGCTAGTTTCCAGACTGACAATGATGACTATAAGTCTCAGGCAGGTTTTATGTTTTGCCTTAATAGTGGCGTTGTTAGCTGGAAGAGTTCGAAGTAAGAGGCGATGGCGATTATCTTCTACGGCGGAAAGTGAGTATATTCTTTGCTTCTAGTGCTGTGTCGAGGAGGCTGTATGGATTAAAAAGTTCATCACTGAACTTGGTGTTGTTCCAACCATTGTTGATCTGGTTAAGCTATATTGTGATAATAATGGAGCCATTGCACAGGCTAAGGAACCCAGATCTCACCAACGATCCAAGCATATACTTAGGCGGTACCATCTCATCCGTGAAATCATTGATAGAGGAGATATACATATAGAAAGAGTGCCAACATATGATAATGTTACAAATCCATTGATCAAGGCTTTGTCGCAGCAGAAGCACAACGGTCACACTAGTTCTATGGGTATTAGATACATGAGTGATTGACTAGTTTAAGTGGGAGACTGTTAGAGTTGTGCCCTAGAGGCCAATTATTTGATATATTTGCTTAATATTTCAATATTATATTTGATTGAATAAATGAATGATTTTATTATAACTTTGTTTACTGCGTTATATAAATGTTAACATAAATAAAATTCCTTAGAATAGTGATACAAATTATAAAGTTTCAAGTATGTTACTTGAACATGAGATTATATAATTACAATTAATATCATTGCTCTTAAATGTCCCTAGTCGAGTATCATTGTTGATGGGACAACAATGATGCATTGAGACTAGTATGTGGATTGACTGATGAACAAATCTCATTGGTCATAAATATATGAGATATTAAGTTAATGCATAGGTACATGTTAGAGAACGATGTGCTGGATAGACCCACCATGAGAATTCTACGTGGAACATTATGCAAAGTGCCATTAGCGATTCTCATTGTGACTATGATGTAATGGTCCTCCGGCCTGAAATCACTATATTACTACATGAGAATTTATGTACTTTGATACCATCAAAGGTCACCTTTAATAGGGTGGACTATAAAGGTGATTATTGGGTACATCATGAATCGTGTGAGGAATATGAGTGATCTAGATGGAATTTAACCCTCCTATTTATTAGGAAGTGATATCCATAGGACTCTTGATTGAGTAGGACTATCAAATGCATGGTCATGCTCAAATAGTGATTTGTTTCATATAGTCTACTCATTAATCAAGAAAAACTCAGATTAAATTATGAAGAGTATGACACATTCCATGACTCGAGTTTAATCTAGGATATTAAGGTTAAAAGGATTAAATTACATTGAAACATTGGTCACGAAAAGGTTACATCGAATCATCGATCTTATTATTACTTGGGTAGCGATGATGCATTACTAGGCGTCATTTCGCTTTGTTTATAATTTTGTAATATGATTTTAAAATTATTGCCAACGTAATAATAACCTATAGGGTCACACACATAAAACGTTATTAAAAAGGGAATTAATTTAAATTGTAAGGATTTAAATATATCAATATGATTGATAATATTTAAATCACGAATTTAAATTAAAAGGACGATTTGTATATATACGTATATTAATTAAGTAAGACTTAATTAAGATATAATATATATATAAATTTGAATTTTATTTTAATTAGATTAGGGTTTTGATTAATTCTAATTTACTACTATATATATGATATATCAACATTTTACAATTGTATGTCTTTAGCCTATAGTGCAAAGATGGATTGTTGATTATTGGTTTTACAGTTGTATGTCTTTGTCACGTAGTGCAAAGAAGAACTATTGATTTATATCTTTGGTCGTAGTGAAAAGATGAACTGTTGATTGATAGCTTTGGCCCATAGTGCAAAGATAGACAAATGTATGACATGATCATGACCACTGATGATACAATTAAATATATTTGGCCCGTGGTGCAAAGATAGACTATTGTTTGGTAGGATCATGACCATTAGTTAACAGTTGAATGTCTTTGGCTGTAGTGTACTGACAGAAAATTGATTGGCATGATCTTGACCATTGGTTTTATAATTGAATATCTTGGGCCCGTAGTGCAAAGAGAGACAATTGATTGGTATGATCATTGTTATTACATTTGAATGTCTTTAGCCTTTGGGGCAAGGACATGGAGTGAAAGTTCTATTAAGCCTTTGTGACAATGAGAAACTGTTGATTTACATTATTATAAACATGAATTGTGAATTTAACTATAATCTTTGGTGGTTCAGGTGAAGACAAGTGATGAAATTTCTCTATCTTAGGCAACAAATAACTGTTGATGGGTATTACAGGGATGAAATATTAATGATGGACTTTTAATTTGGAAGAGATCGTTGACATTATGTTCTACTTGACTCTTCAGATGGATTGTTGGTTCTACTGCAGTTGTTGATCTAAAACTTGTTGTCTATTGTATTCTATCAGATTTTTCCCTGTTGAGGACTAAGGATAATTTGTTCTATATTATCTTAGTTATAATATTCTTTACCAGGCTAGTTGAGCTTACCCTTTTCATTCACAATTCTTTTCAGGTAGTAAGAGTGTAGCTGGGTCGAGCAGGGATAACAGGGGAATAGTGTAATGGTCTGAGACTGTTGAAGTTTCTCAATACATTATAAAATAGCATGACAATATATAATTGTATTGAGGACTTAAGATGTGTGTGTCATATTTTATACGTCACTTAATAATTGATTTTGGTGAACAACAATAGGGTTTTGAGAACCCGACTTCGAAAGCATCAAAATACACACCATTGGAATGAACAGGATGGTAATCTTCTCGTTCTTCTTCGGGGTCTATTAGGTTAACCAGGGTTAATGCTCAAGTCCTGTAATATCTATTATAACTTAGATGCATGGCCTCCCATGTATGAGGGATTCCTTGAGCATTTTCTAAAGATTTTAATTCCTAAAACAGTTATCAACTATACTTTTTTATAAAGTATCATTCGTTTGGAGTGTGAGTACTACTATTTCTATTGAAACTCACAGCTTATGTGTTGTGGTATTTTGCACGACAGTTTAACAGTTCTATAAATGAAGTTTGTATTTGAATTCTATACCGTATATCTGGCGACCCAGAATGGGTCATGTGGACTTATTCTGGGGGCGTTACAGACTACCCCCGCTGGGGCAAGTTTTGTAGGCTTGATTGGCCCACCGGGGCGGGCTCTGCTTTCTTGCCAGAAACTTTTTCTACTTTTGATTTTTCCCTACACGCACGTTAGCCTCATTCTTAGTACCTGAAATCATATATAAATCTAAATTAGATCGAATCTTATAGAGAATGAGAAAGAAAGCTTATATTAACACAAATTTACTAACTAACTAAGTAACAATCCTATAAATTGTAAAAAATTGACAACTAAGTATTGACATTGATAACTAATCTAATGAATTGTATAATTGTAAACTAAATACTGAAATAACGTAAAAATTGGGTTGCCTCCTAGTAAGCGCTTGATTTTAAGTCTTTCAGCCTGACTAATCCCTGTTTCATGGCGATTTGACAAGAGTAATTGAGGTTACTTGGTGATCGAGGTCACCACCCCAATAATGCTTTAAATGTTGTCTGTTTACTTTGAAGTTTTCCATCAGATTATTGCTATATAATTCAATGGCGCCATGTGGAAAAAGACTGTTTTGATTGTGAATGACCCCGACCATCTGGATTTGAGTTTCCCGGGGAACAGTCTCAGTCGAGAGTTGTATAATAACACTGTTTGGCCCGGTTCGAACTTCCTATTCACAATTTTTTCGTCGTGCCACTTCTTGACCTTTTCTTTATATAATTTAGAATTCTCATATGCTTGCAGGCGGAATTCATCTAACTCGTTAAGTTGTAGAAGTTTTTTCTCCCCCGCTGCTGTGAGATCAAAATTTAACTTCTGTATGGACCAATATGCTTTATGCTTAAGTTCGACTAGGAGGTGACACGTTTTTCCGTAAATAAGCTGATATGGAGATATACCGATCGGTGTCTTGTATGTTGTGTGATATGCCCATAAAGCATCATCCAATTTCAAAGACCAATTTTTTTGTTCGGATTCACTATTTTCTCTAAAATCATTTTCACCTCTCTATTCAAAACTTTTGCTTGGCCACTAGTTTGGGGATGATAAGCAGTAACAATTCTATGGTTGGGCCCATATTTAGCCAAGAGAGCTGTGAAGTAATTATTGCAAAAGTGACTTCATCATTAATATTCGTTTTTGGGGTGCCAAATCTTGTGAAGATGTTCTTTTGTAGAAATTTCAAGATGACTTTGGCATCATTCGTCGGGAGTGCTACAGCTTCAACCCACTTAGACACGTTGTCTACTACCAACAAGATATATAAATTGTTGAATGAAGGCAGAAAAGGTCCCATGAAATCCATCCCCCATACATCAAAAACTTCCACTTCTAGAATCATGTTGAGTGGCATCTCATTTCGTTTGGATATGTTGCCCACCCTTTGACATCGATCACAATTTCTCACAAACTGATGTGCGTCTTTGAACAAGTTGGGCCAATAAAATCCTACTTGAAGTACTTTGGCGGTCATTCTTTCACTTCAATAGTGTCCCTCATATAAGGATGTGTGGCATGCGTGCAAGATACTATTCACTTCGCTTTGTTGCACGCACCGACGAATCATTTTATCTACACACTGTATAAACAAATACAGCTCATCCCACATATACCATTTTACATTATGTAGGAATTTCTTCTTTTGCTGACGTGTCAAGTCTGGAGGAAGGATCTTGCTCACCAAGTAGCTGGCAAAATTCGCATACCATGGAAATTCAGAACTAATCCCAAATAACTGTTTATCCAGAAATGATTCATTGATCACTACTTTATCTACCTTGTCTTTGTCCGAATTCTCCAATCTCGAAAGATGGTCAGCTACCTGATTTTATGTCCCCTTCCTATCTTTGATTTCTAAGTTAAACTCTTGAAGTAGTAGAATCCAACGAATTAGTCTAGGCTTTGCATCTTTCTTAGAAATTAGGTACTTGATAGCAGAATGGTCGATATACACTACAACCTTTACTCAAATCATATATAAGCGAAATTTGTCAAAGGCATAGACGACCGCAAGTAATTCCTTCTCGGTGGTTGTGTAATTCTGTTGAGCATCCATCAGAGTTTTACTTGCGTAGTAGATTGCGTGAAAATTTTTATCTCGGCGTTGTCCCAAAATAGCCCATACTTTATAATCACTAGCATCACACATCAGTTCAAATGGCATGGTCCAATCCGGTTCTACGATCACAGGTGTTGACATCAATTTCTTCTTTAGCTGCTCAAACGCCGATAAACACTCTTCATCAAATCTGAAAATTACATCTTTCTTCAATAAACTTCATAATGGTTTGGCAATCTTGGAGAAGTCTTTTATGAACCGGTGGTAGAATCCAGCATGACCGAGAAAACTGCGAATTCCTTTTACTGATGTCGGTGGTGGATGATTTTCAATTGTTTTTAATTTTACACGGCCTACCTCCAACCCCTTTGCAGAGAATTTATGCCCAAGGATGATTCCTTCTTCAACCATGAAGTCACATTTTTCCTAGTTAAGCACCAGATTAGTTTCCACGAATTGTTTAAGTACCATGACCAGATTCTCTAAACTACTGAAATATGTATCCCCATACACCGAAAAGTCATCCATGAAAACCTTTACATTGTGTTCCACCATATCTAAAAATATTGCCATCATGCATCTCTAAAAAGTTATCGGTGCGTTACACAGTCCAAATGACATCCCCCTAAAGGCAAAGGTGCCATATGGGCATATGAACGTAGTCTTCTCTTGGTCTTCCGGTGCAATTACAATATGATTGTACCTCGAATAGCCATCCAACAAACAGTAGTAATCATGTCCCATCAATTTATCCAACATCTGATCAATGAAAAGTAAGCGAAAGTGATCCTTTTGGGTTGCCTTGTTAAGTTTCTTGTAATCCATGCATACCCTCCATCCGGTCACTATCTAAGTCGGTATCAGCTCATTGTCTTCATTTGTCACGACTGTCATACCTTCTTTCTTTGGGACACACTGTTCTGGGCTCACCCATGAGCTATTTGAGAAATGATAAATTATCCTAGTATTAAGCCATTTCATAATTTACTTCCTCACTACCTCTTTCATGATCGGGTTGAGCCTCCGTTGTTGTTCTACTATGGGTTTTGCATCATCTTCCAGAAGTATCTTGTGTACACAGAATGAAGGGCTTATCCCCTTGATATTGGCAATGGTCCATCCTATAGCAGATTTGTACTATCGGGGAACCCTCAGCAGCTTACTTTAATTTCCTACAAGTCGTTAAGTGCAGATGCAATAATAACAGGTAAAGTAGATGAATTACCCAAAAATGCATACCTGAGGTATGTAGGAAGAGGTTTAAGTTCAAGTGTGGGTGGTTCCTCTAGTGAAGGTTTCATCTGTACCGATGATTTTTCTGCAATTTCTAATGGCTCAAACGGAATCTTGAATCTACTCGCTCTAGGTAACGCATCCAACATGTGCAAATAATCAATCAACTCGAGATCATCCAGGTCAACATCTCCCAACAATGTGTTTTCCAACGGGTCCCTGTCCATACCTCGAATCAAATCTTCCCTAACCATTTTCTCTATCACATCCATCCTAAAATATTCTTCCTCATCTGTAGGGAATTTCATAGCTTTGAAAAAATTAAACGTGACTTCTTCATCTTGAACTCTCATAGTTAATTGTCCTTTTTGCACATCAATGAGAGTCCTCCCAGTTGCTAAGAATGGTCTCCCTAAAATAATTGGAATGTTCTTGTCTTCTTCGTAATCAAGGATAATGAATTCCACTGGAAATATAAACTTGTCCACTTTAACTAATATATCTTTCACAATTCCCCTCAGGTAAGTAATTGACCTACCCATAAGCTGTAATGAGATGTTTGTTGGTTTAGGTGCTGGCAAACCCAATTGAGTGTAAACTGATAACGACATAAGATTCACACTTGCACCCAAATCACATAAACATTTGTTGAAGGACATACTTTCAATAGTCCAAGGAATAGTGAAGCTGCCCAGATCCTTCAACTTTGGAGGCAACTTCCTTTGCAATACCGCGCTACATTCATCAGTCAATGTTAGTGTCTCATAATCCTCCAATTTCTTCTTCCTTGAAAAAATACCCTTCATAAACTTAACATAACTCGACATCTGTTCTAGGGCTTTTACAAATGGAATGTTTATCTGTAGCTTTTTGAAGATTTCCAGGAATTAAGCGAACTGTTTATCTAACTTTTGCTTTTAAACCCTTTGTTGAAATGGTTGTGGAGGATAAACAACCAGTACAACATCTGCCTGTTCCTTAGACACTTGTCTTTCTTCACCCTTTTTCTCTTCAACTACTTGTTCTTCACTTTCTTTAACATCTTTCTTTGGCGAATTTTTTGCACTATGCCCATCTAACTATTTTCCACTCCGGAGTGTAATTGCTTAACTTTGCTCTTGATTTTCTCTGGGATTCTTTTCGGTGTCACTTGGCAAAGACCCTTGAGGTCTATTGTTCAAGGAAATTGCAAGCTGTCCTATTTGCTTTTCTAGATTTTTAATTAAAGCCGCTTGAGTTTTCATTGCCGCCTCATTACCTGATATGTATTTCAAAAGTAGCTCCTCTAAATCTGACTTCTTCTCATGTTGCGAAGCTGACTGTTGGTTTTGATTTTGAAAACTGGGGGGGGGGTACAATTGTTATGGAGCTTGTTGTTGATTCTGATTATTGCTCCATGAAAAATTGGGATGGTTCCTTGCCCCCGAATTATAGGTATTCTGATATGGGTTTGGTGGCCGATTGTAACTACCCAAAAACTAAACTGCTACCGGATTTATTTCACATTGATCTGTCGGATGTTCCCCCGCACACAACTCACATACATATGTTACCTGCTGAACCTTTACTCCCGTGAGGGAATCCATTTTCTTCGATAGTGTTAGATATCTGAGCTGCTAAAGCTATAACTCCATCCACTTCTAACACTTCAGCTGCCTTAGGTTGAGTCATCCTTGTAGTTGGCCACCGGTAGTTATTAGCTGCCATAGTTTCAATCAAATCGTATGCCTCCTCAAACCTCTTAGCTATAAATGCTCCTCCCGATGCTGCATCTATGCTAGTGCGAAGATTACTATTCAACCCATTATAAAAGGTGTTCATCTGCAACCACTTGGGCAATCCGTGATGTGAACATTTCCTCAATAACGTTTTATACCTCTCCCAAGCTTCATACAGTGACTCCACATGTTGTTGTTCAAACGTAGTAATCTCATTCCTCATTTTTGTTGTTTTCGCCAGTGGGAAGAATCTTGTTAAGAACTTCTGAGCCAGATCATCCCAAGTAGTAATTGACCCTGCTAGTATTGAATGGAGCCAACTCTTTGCCTTATCTCTAAGTGTGAATGGGAACAAACGAAGCCTCACTGCATCATCCGATATCCCATTATACTTGAAGGTATCACATATTTCTAGAAATCTCACAAGGTGCTCATTCGGATCATCATTAGCCAAAACCCCAAACTGCACCGAGTTCTGAATTATCTGCATTGTACCAGGCTTTATCTTAAAGTTATTAGTAGTAATAGCAGGTATGGTAATACTCGACTTAATCTCAATAACCCTTGGTGTGGCATAGTCCCATAATGCTCTTATTATTCGAAGTTCTCTCTAGTCTAATTTATCCACTTACTCAACCGCTAAAATTTTTTCTCGATATCTTCCTCGTAAAGTGCTAAGTTTTGCTTCCTCGATCGAGTTTGCATGCACTATTCAAGAGAACCTGAAACAAGAAATAAAACAAAAACAAAAACAAAAAATATTTAACTAAAACTGATATAATTAAATGATATTGAAAGTAATAAACTCAATAATCTATCCCCGGCAATGGAGCCAAAAACTTGTTGGGTAAAAGCTAATTACACACAACACGCAAGTATACGTGGTCAACAAGTAATAAAGTGATAAGTAGAGTATCGTTCCCACAGAAAAAAAATATTGAATTTTATCCTAACAATTACTAATCTTGTATTATCTCAATTTTATTAAACTAATGATTTAATGATGGAATTTATGAAAAACTACTAAATAAAGAAAAATCAACTAACTACCACAAACTTTAATCAAATATTGGAGAATTAAGCCTACAATTTCACTTGATGCTTCACTTAGACTGACACACTTCTTTTTAATTCAAATTAACTATTTCAGTTCGTTAATCAAGAACACGAAATCAAATATAACCATCTCTCAATGAACTATACCCATATCAACTTAAATCCACATATGATAGAATTAAACAGAATACCCTACTTAACGAATTCACTATATCTCTATGTGAATTACAATTAAAGAAGGTTTAATCACAAGTTCTCATAAGATTACGCGTGATGTATAGGTATATTTCTATCCTAGACATAAATTATGAATCCCAACAATACGCAAAAATCACAAATGCATGTTACTATTGTAAGACCCCAACTTTTATGAATAAAGATGAATTTTTCTCTAAATATTATTTTTGAATATTAAGGTGTGAATTTGTTATAATGTTATAGTTGTGGGTAATATTTACAAATTTTGCAAAGTAAGCAAGTTGTTATAAAATATTCGATTAATTGAGGAGAATATTCGTTTTAACAGAAATATTAAATGCGATGCACAATCATTGGTGGAGCCCACAACGAAATTATTGTCGGAGTTAGAAAACGACAAAAATATCTTTTTATAAAAATAACGGCGAAAGTTTTACCGTTAACTGTTGAAATACCCGGTGATAAAAGTACAGTAATATGTGTGGTTGCATAGTAGCACACAGTATTTGATGCTTACGTGAGAAGTCACTCAGTTATACTCAATTATTGCTATAGTAATTATTGCATAGTATCTCACATTATTGATTCAATTATTGTCACAGTATCATCTGCACAATATTTTATATTATTAAATTAATAATTGAGACGACAATGCTATTCATATTATTATTTGTATTATTGACAATGTCTAAAAAGTTCTATCGAGGAAATGGGTTTGGTCACCTAATTACGCGCCAATAGGGAGAAATCCTTATCGGAAAGCCCCTTTTTTCCCTGGGAATGATCTGGTTGTTAATATTACAAGTTATATTATTGATGAATAATTATTGTTTAAAAATGTGCTTTGTAAAGCCTAGTGAATTAAGATAAATAGAGGGAATTTTTATAAAGTATTTGTTATAAATTTTGCTTATTATATGGACCCCCACTTATCCATTTTTTAAAACTGTCGGGAGAAGTTATCTCAATTTTATATATTTATATGTATATATATATATATGTATATATAACAAAAATAGTACTGTGAATCATCATTTCCCCCCACTTTCCTTTATTTAATATATATATATATATATATATATATATATATATATTATAATATGTTTTTTTATGAAAAATAGAATATATTAAATTTTATTATGCATAGTATTTGCATAGTGTCTGCATAGTATTTGCATAGTAAAATCAAAAAACAAATCATCGATGTGCGCCCGTGAAACTTCTACTATGCAGTCCGTGATTTTCTTTTTCAAATAGTATACTGTCATTCTCCTATAAATAGGATGCTTAGTTTAGAAATGAAAATCACACCAGAATCAGAGAATTCTTCTTCTATAATATTGAGCGTATTTCTTTAGAGTTTAAGGAAGCTTTGAGTAGAAAACAGTGAAAGTTTTTTTTAAGAATATATCCGCCCTACTAGTCAAAAATACTCTCCTTTTAAGGTAAGGGATATTATTTTTGTTCAATATTCATAAGAAATAATATTTTCTTCCATACTTTGTAATATGTAAGTAATATTATTTCGTTTTCAGTTTCTGAATTCTACACTCATCTTGTTAAATTATTGCTTCTATACTCCTTGAAATTAGTAGAATATCCTTAAAATTTGTACTTCATCTAGTATCTTTTCATAAAAATATTATTCTGAGCATTCTTGATAATTTTTAATCTTTTCAAGCCAGGGTACTATTCCCAAAATACTATTTACTTGGATACTATTCACCCGAGATACTATTCATCACAAAAATTGATTTCTTTTCGATCCAAATAATTTTTGATATAATATTATTCCTGAATTGTACTCCACAAAGCAGTATCATGTTGACAATTTGGACATTATTGAATTCTGGATAAATTGAATTATAAATCTTTAAAATTTATCTTTGCTCTCATTTAATTGAATTCTTATTTCATTGTCATCATCCTTATGCTTATATTGTGATGAAAGTCATATTTGGCATGTCGTGCATAGATGGACTGTTGATTGGTATGATTATGATCAGGGATTATTCGGTATAATTATGACCTGTAATGTTACAAATGATGTGCTAAAAGTCATCATTGGCCCGTAGTGCATTGATGGACAGTTGTTGGCATGATCATGACCATTGGTGATAACACGAATATCCTTAGCTCGTAGTGCATGGATAATTCGTGAATGTGATATTAATGAATATTATTGGCCCGTAGTGCAGGGATAATTCAGTGATGTGGATTAATTATTGAGTTGAGTCTCAGCGATAAAAGTGATGATAAACTTTTTAAATCATAAAAGATAGTAGATATTATGCTCTACTTGACTCTTCTAATGGATTGCTTGTTCCGCTTCAGTTAAACTTGTTGTTTATTGTATTCTATCAGTTTAACACTGTTCAAGGCTAACGATAATTTATTCTGCATTATCTTAGTCATAATATTTCTTACTGGACTAGTTGAGCTCACCATTTTGCTTTCATTGTTCTCTTCAGGAAATGAGAACGTAGCCGGGACGAGTCGGAGAATTGAGTGATGGTCCCGGATAGGTGGCTATAGTAGTCCTCACTATTCTATAAAATAGTGTGATAGTAAATGTTTTGAGGACTCCTTTTGAGTTTGGATATTGTCTATGAGATAATATTCATGTAAAAACTCTCAGTTACGTTTTTGTCGTATTGTATAAATGAAGTTTGTATTTAAATTATGTACTATGTATTTGGCGACTCAGAATGAGTGATGTATACCTATTTTGGGGGCGTCACAGTTGGTATCAAAGCTTAGGGATATGATCCTTGGCTAAGATGAGAGACTAGAACTAGGAGGGGAGAGGCGAGTAATTCATTCGCTAGTATGACCTACCTAAGTTTATTTGTTATTTAATTGGTCGGTCAGAATATAGGGATAATATGTGGTATGTCAATTAACCCTTGTTTTGTGGCAGTATTTGAAAATGACATCTGAAAAATGTTGAGATAAGCAATGGAGCACAGGAGACCGTTGAGTCACCACATATTAATAACCAGGATAATGTGCATCAGGAAGGCAACAATCCTCATGTAAACAACAACACCGACCAAATGATGAACGATGGGATGTTCAGAGGCTTTCTGTAATTCATGCAACATCAGGCGAGAGAGACTCCTGTTCAAAATGCAGGTGAAAACACTGGCAACTCTCGGATGGTCATTGCTAAGAAATTCAAGGAGCTGGGACCACCTGAGTTTTTGGGAAAGCCAGAACCACTTAAGGTAGAGACGTGGATAAAGCAAATCACCAAGATATTTGATGTCTTGGGATGCTCCGATGAGTAAAAGGTTCCCTTTGCCACCTTCATGTTGAGAGGAGAGGCAGATTACTGGTGGGAATCTATAAAACGTATTTAACCTACTGCACTAAAGATGTCTTGGGAGAAGTTCCAAGAACTGTTCAACGACAAGTACTTTCCCGAAAGTATTCGTCACATGAAGGAGGTGGAGTTCATCAAGCTGGAGCAAAACAATATGATTGTGTCGCAGTACAAGGCTAAGTTTGCCTAGTTATCCCGGTTTGTATCCCATTTGGTAGATAATGAGGACTGTATGACGCGGATGTTTCTAAGAGGTTTGAAACTTGAAATACGTCAATACCTCAATTCTCACAAACTTTGCTTGTATTCAGATGTTGTGAATAAGGCTCAGTTATTGGAGCGCAATAATGAGTCAACCCAACCAAGAGAGAGCAGCCGGAAAATCGATAATACAAGTGGTAGCAGTCATCAAAGCGGTGACAAGAAACATGGAGGGAATCAACATGCCAGAAATGGTAACCACTTCGGTGGTAATCATGGCCAAGACAATAGAAGTGGAAATTTCAAGAAGAGGAGATTCAATAATGATGGAAAGACGTCAACACCAGCACCCATTGTTAAGGAATGAGAACGACCACCGATTGTATGCTACAAATGCAGAGGGGAGGGACACATCAGTCCAAAGCATGTTATAATTACGGAAGAGCAGGTCACCTAGCCCGATTTTATCGTGCAGTGAAGTCAAGAACAGCTGGGATAGAGACACCAAAGGTTGTCTCAGTTAAGTCAAATTTGGTAGTTCAAGGGAGAGCGTTTGTCGTGACCTCCCAAAAAATGAGGAACCCGAACGAGGTTATTGTAATGACCCAAAAATTCATACAATTCAATTATCGACTTCGGTCGTTAATAACACGTCTAACTTCTAATTTTACATCATTATTCGATGTTAACTTAATAAAATACGGAATAATTTAAACTTTTCTAGCTTCTTACTTTAATTCCCTGAATCAAAACCTTTATCATCTACATGTCATTGAATCATATATAATCCATGATTCACTTTATCAGAGTTAACATATATATACTTACATATCAAATCGATATCCTTTATACATCAGACAACTCAAACTTTAACTTTACAACTCAACATAACATATACATCATAAAACATTAAATACATCTCATGAACCTTAATCATGGTTTAAAGAAATAACAATCTTTATCTAAAATATTAATCTTCGTGTATTATTTTTGATCCACGTCATTCAAGTAACACATAGTGTTACCTTCAATCCTTAACCCATAAAAATGGTTATTTGCAAGGTTGAGCTCGATGATTGACAAAATCTAACGATTTTCATGCATCACGTAGTACATAATAACCTGCTCAACATATATCTCATAAACATTGGACTAACATAACATAATGCTACAATTCATATAACAAGTATAAAGATTGAGTTCCTTACTCAATCAGCATGCTTTACTCAATCAATGTAGTCATAAGTTGACTTTAACATTTCATACATTCAACATATATATAACACATCATGCTCTTTGTAATAAAGATTTAAAATAGCTAATCACCAAGTTCACATAGCAAATAGGAACTGAAAGACTTGCCTTAATCGTTGTTTACCAATAACAGTTTAACAACTTACAGATATCTGCACTTCACGTGCCCTACACAATTATATAATCATTCACATTAACTATTAGTCATATAGCAATGCATAGTAGTTATAATGTAAACTTTACTCTACGTCTCATAACCCTTCCTATCATAAATACACAAAGTTCAATTTGATTGTATTAACTTTCAACTTATATCTTACTGTATTTCATATTTGAAGTTCATTCAAATGTTTAAGTCATGCTAGGACTACTTATTGGTTTTATATTAACACTATTCAATATCTTATAATATTCATTTCATTTGATTTAAAATACTTTTTACGTTCATTATCATTTATCACGGTGTTTCGACGTTTATTCGTCACACACCCAATTTGTCTCTCTTGTTTGTGCTTAGTATGCGTATACAACTTATCTAATATATCATTTATTAATGTTAAGCATCATTATACTTCATAATATTCATGTTCTATAACTTATAACAACATCGTTTATCGTCAAGAGCACTACACTTGCATACGTGTATGCCCGACGCCCTCTGATTGCCTCCGAAAACACAATAGTCCTAAAGATGACCATGTTGACCCCTGTTACAGACCTCAAATTGAACAACTTAAAGAATAAAAGTTGTAGGTCTATTCGTCCTCTTTTCGGATCATCTTGAATCACCTCAATCGGAGTTCGTATGAAAACGTTATGACCATTTTTCCAAACTAGGTTAAAGTAGTCACACTTAACACACATTGGGCGCGGCCACGCCCAAATCCTTCATAGTCCCAACGCGCCCGCGCCATTTGTGATCTTTGGCAGCACGCCTGCGTACTCTGGTAGCGGCGTGCTACCGCCTAGACCTCGCCAGATTATTCTGGTGTTTTGCAATTTTTTAACCATTTTCTCCTACTAATCTTCATAACTTGAGTTATACACATCCAAATTAGTCCGTTTTCAATTCTATGGATTCGTAATTCATAGAACTACAACATACTAGAATTCTAACAATTTATAAAAACATTAACCAACCTAAAATTTGACCCAAAACACATGTTCATACTCTATTTTTATGTTTTAAACATATTTAGCGAATTCAATCGCCACGACTTCGTTTCTTAACCAATTGACATGATTCAAACTACGCCGTTTTCGTTTCTTCACATACTAACATAATCTAATACCAATTTACAGATTATAACACATATTAGACATATAATTGTGTACTTTCTAAAGCCATTTCCTATAAACATAAACACTATTTTTTACAATTTCTTCCTACAATCCCAATTCTCACGAATTTGACAAACAAGTATCAATCATATATGATGGTTAACAGATTATACATACCCAATAATTTTTATAAACCAATTCTTTACTCAAATCATGCACCACAACCAATTAAAGAGGAGAAGTTTTGATAAAACATAACTAAAAACTAGGGCTATAATATTACCTTTTAATTTCTCCTTAAGCTTAATTAGATGATGAGAATGGCTTGATTATCCTTCCTCTCCCTTCTTTGATTCTCATAATCACCTCTTTTTTTCAATTTACAAAGAACCTCTTCTTTCTCTCTTCTTCTCTTCTCTGTTCTTCCTCCCTTCTATTCTCAGGCTTAGGCCAAAACTTCTTACGTAAAAAAAAAACAGACGCAAGAATACAAATAAAACGTATAAAACTGTCATACTAATAAATATACTAATTATGTAATATTTATTATATTTTATTATTAATTTTTTTTAATTCAAAAGCCATAAGGCTTTGTTTGGCAAAACCAATTAAAATAATGACTTAATCATTCCTTAAGCCTTGTTTGGAAAAACAATATTACCATAAGAATTTCAAAAGCTATAAGGCTTTGTTTGGTAAAACCAAATTAAAACTCTTTTAATCTATTTTCATAAGTCATATTTATTGTCACACTTTATTTAAATAAATTCCCATTTTCAAATTAAATTAAATCTAATAACAATTTATTAAATCCATTTACCACATAAATCAATACAATTGAATTATAATTTTATTATAATTATAATTTTATTTAATAAATTAACACATCACTTTAATTACAAAAATCAAATTAAATAACATTATCACAAACCATATAATCCTTAATAACTCTCTAATTTAGTTATTAAGTTAAATTAGAGTATTATCTCATAAATTTAATTCATCACTCTTTTATCTTAATTAAGTTATTTTCTATAACTCGTGAATTATTTACTTACTAATAAATAATCCAATAAATATCTACTAAACAACAAACACGTCAATTAAAAATATTTATTTAATTCAATAAATATTTGAAATTATAAATAAAATTATGGATTGTTACAGTTATCACGGGTAAGCTAATCATAAACTCTTGTGAAGTCTACACCTTATTTGATACCGGTTCTACCCATTCTTTTATTTCTCCTACTTGCGCTCAACGTTTAAATTTAACTCCGAAGAAATTAGACTTTGACTTATATGTTGAAACTCTGTTGGGAGAAACCTTCATTACATCCACTGTTTATAAGTCTTGTTTGATTCAAATCGGTACCCTCACATTACCTGTCGATCTTATCTTTTTGAAAATACTTGCATTTGATGTGATTTTAGGGATTGGTTGGTTAACTACTCATCATGCTAAAATTGATTATTTTTGTAAGGTTGTTAGCTTTCATATTCCTAACCAACCTATTATGCGAATTCAAGCAACCAACCCACTAAAGTCAATCACTGTCATATCAAGCCATAAAGCCATTCGTTTATTGAAAAACAGATGTCAAGCTTTCTTAGCCCATGTCACATATTTAAACAAAAATACGTCAAATTTGAATGATATTTCTATTATTAATAAATTTCCTGACATATTCCTTGAAGAACTTTATGGCCTACCTCCATAGCGTGAAATCGAATTTTGTATCGACCTTGAACCCGGTACAAAACCCATTTCCAAAGCCTCATATCGAATAGCTACTATTGAACTTCAGGAGTTAAAAACCCAACTACAGGAATTGTTAGATATCAGTTTCATTCGTCCTAGTACGTCTCCTTGGGATGCTCCTGTTCTATTCGTAAAGAAGAAAGATGGAAGTATGCAACTTTGTATTGATTATCGGGAGTTGAATCATGTCACCGTCAAAAATAGGTACCCGCTGCCTCGAATTGATGACCTGTTTTACCAGTTACAAGTCCAAATTCTTTTCAAAGATTGATCTTCGTTCCAGATATCATCAGTTAAAGATTAAAACCGATGACATTCCAAAGACTTCTTTCAGAACTCGGTACGGGCATTATGAATTAGTAGTCATGTCTTTTGGATTGACTAATGCTCGTGTTGCCTTCATAGATATGATGAACCGAGTATTCAAGGAATATTTGGATCATTTTGTGGTTGTCTTTATTGATGACATCCTCATAAACTCCAAAAGTCGTGAAGATCATGAGCAACACTTGAGGCTGATACTTCAAAATTTTCGTGAAAACAAACTTTATGCCAAGTTGAAGAAATGCAAGTTCTGGCTTGAGGAAGTAGCATTCCTTGGGCATGTGATATCAAATCACAGATTATCTGTTGACCTAGCGAAGATTGAAGAAATACAAAGCTAGGAGCAACCTAAGTTAGTGATCGAAGTACGTAGCTTTCTGGGCTTAGCTGGTTATTATCAGAGATTCGTGGAAGGATTTCTCGAATCGCTACTCCATTAACTCAGCTGATTCGGAAAGATATAAAATTCGGTTGGAGCGAGGAATGTGAGAAGAGTTTTCAAGAACTCAAGAGGAGACTCATTTCATCACCTGTTCTGACAAACCATCTGGTTCAGAGGGATTTGTCATCTACAGCGATGCTTCGGGCAGAGGGTTAGGATGTGTTCTCATGCAACATGGTAAAGTCAGAGCTTATGCCTCACGACAACTCAAAGAATATGAGAGGAATTATCCTACTCATGATCTAGAGTTAGCAGCAGTCATTTTCTCACTTAAGATCTGGAGATATTACCTATATGGAGAGAAGGTGGAGATCCATACAGATAATAAAAGCCTCAAATATTTCTTCACCCAAAAGGAACTCAACATGCGGCAACGACGTTGGCTCAAGCTGTTGAAAGATTACGACAATACCATTCAATATCATCCTGGAAAAGCAAACGTGGTAGCTGACGCATTGAGTAGAAGATCGTATGCGGGTACGAGTGCGATTTTGTTAACATAAAGACCCATTTTGTATGACTTACAAAGAATAGAGATAGAGTTAAAGGCTCCAAGTACCCACGTAATGATATCAAATATACGAGTAGAACCGACTTTAATCGATAAAGTTAAAGCTGCTTAAGCCACAGATCCGGAGCTGATGCGTATGAAGAAGAAAGTACAAGAAGGTGTTATTCTAGAAGCAAGAATCGATGAAGAAGGAATACTTCGAGTCAACTCTAGATTTTGCATTCCTAATGATTCTGACTTGAAGCATAGAATCATGATGGAGGCACACAACACACCGTTTGCAATCCATCCTGGGAGTACCAAAATGTATCATGATCTTCGACATACATTTTGGTAGAGCAATATGAAGAGAGAGATCGTGGAGTTTATCTCGAGGTGTTTAACTTGTCAACGTGTAAAGGCGGAGCATCAAGTGCCAAAGGATCCATTGCAACCACTTGAGATTCTGAAATGGAAGTGGGAACACATTACCATGGATTTCGTTACGGATCTTCCCAAGGTTTCTCAAGGCATAGATGCGATTTGGGTTATTGTTGATAGGTTAACCAAGTCTGCTCATTTCTTGCCGATGTGAGAGACTTATTCCCTTGAACGTTTTGCTCGTATATACGTGAATGAGATTGTGAGATTGCATGGCATGCCAGTATCCATAGTTTCGGATCGTGACCTAAGATTCACTTCACGATTTTGGTTTAGTTTATAGAAAGCTATGGGCACGGATTTACGATTCAGTTCGGCATACCATCCTCAAACGGACAGGCAATCAAAAAGGACTATTCAAACTCTTGAAGATCTATTAAGACTCTATGTCCTAGATTTCAAAGGGAGTTGGGATAAGTACCTACCATTGGTGGAATTCTTCTACAACAATAGTTATCAGGCAAGTATAGGTGTGGCTCCATTCGAAGCATTATATAGACGAAAGTGTCACTCTCCAACATGTTGTGATGAGGTGGGAGAAGCAACGTTGTTGGGACTAGAGTTGGTATGTATGACTACGAAAAAGATTCAAATGATCCGGTAATGTATACAAACAGCACATGATCGACAAAAGAGTTATGCGGATCTTTATCGAAAGGACGTGTAATTTAATATTGGGGATCATGTATTGTTACGTATTGCTCCATGGAAGGGAGTTACAAGATTCGGGAAGAGAGGAAAGCTCAATCCACGATATGTTGGTCCATTTGAGATTCTTGACATAGTAGGAAATGTGGCCTATAGACTCGTATTACCTCCAAGCATGTCTCGTGTTCATAATGTTTTTCACATATCTGTGCGTCGTAAATATGTGAAAGAGCCAAACCACATTATTGAGTTAGAACCAGATGAGATAACCGAAGATTTAACGTACGAGGAGTTACCTGTCAAGATCTTGGATAGGAAGGAGCATGTCCTACGCACAAAGGTTATACCACAAGTCAAAGTTTTGTGGAGGAACCATGCGGGTACGAGTGCGATATTGTTAACGCAAAAGCCCATTTTGTATAACTTACAAAGGATGGAGATAGAGTTAAAGACTCCAGGGACCCATGTGATGATGGCAAATATACGACTAGAATCGACTTTAATCGATAAAGTTAAAGCTGCTCAAGCTACAGACCTGGAGCTGATGCGTATGAAGAAGAAAGTACAAGAAGGTGATATTCCGAAAGCAAGAATCGATGAAGAAGGAATACTTCGAGTCAACTCTAGACTTTGTGTTCCTAACGATTCTGATTTGAAGTATAAAATCATGATGGAGGCGCACAACACTCCAATTTCAATCCATCCTGGGAGTACCAAAATGTATCGTGATCTTTGACATACATTTTGGTGGAGCAATATGAAAAGAGATCGCAGAGTTTATCTCAAGGTGTCTAACTTGTCAACGTGTCAAGGCGGAGCATCAAGTGTCAAAATGTCCATTGCAACCACTTGAAATTCTAGAATGGAAGTGGGAACACATTACCATGGATTTTGTTACTGGTTTTCCTAAGGTTTCTCAAGACATAGATGCAATTTGGGTCATTCTTTATAAATTGACTAAGTCTGCTAATTTCTTACCTATACGAGAAACTTATTCACTTGAACGTCTTGCTCGTATATACATAAATGAGATTATAAGACTGCATGGTATGCCAGTATCCATAGTTTCTGATCGAGACCCAAGATTCACTTCACGATTTTGGCACTAGAAAAAAAATAGTGATTTTGCAATAAACAGTTTTCGTTGCTAAATGTACGAAATTTCATTGCCAAATGTCATTTGCAACGATTTTTCGGTCGTTGGACATTTCGTTGCGAAATGGGCGTTGCTAATTGTCCAGCAACGAAAATATATTTTGTTGCAGAAAGTAGTATATTTCGCAATGAAATTTTGTTTTCGTGTAAAATCATAAATCATTTAGCAACGAAATATTTTGTAGCAAATTTATTAAGAAATTGTTACTGAAAACAATTTTCGTTATAAAATATGTCTAATTGGCAACGAAAAGAATCTTTTTATTTTCCAACGGAGATAAAATTCTATGCATTTGCTACACATTTGCCAACAAAATTTGCCGTTACTGAACAATATAGAAATTGTTGCCTTAATTGGTTTTTGTTGCTAATTGTGTATTTTTTGATAACGATGTTTGTTGCTAAATGTACAAAATAAATCAATTATATATTAATTTGCAACAAAATTTTGCGTTGCCGTTAGTTTTTTTATGGATAATTATGATGAATTAGCAACGATACTATTCGAAGGTTATTGTTTTTAAAGAGCAACAAAAGTTATTGTCAATTAGCAACGACACTATACGTTATCGTTTACTTTTCATGTGCAACGAAATTTGTTATGATTTGCAACAATATAAATATTGCCTTTTCTTTTGTTATGTAACGAATGTCAAAATTATTTTATAAACAAGAAAAATTATGTCTCAATAACCCCATAACAAATTATGACAGAAATACAAAAAAACTATAATATTATTAAATAAATAAAATCATCTGATACATTATCATTCATAATCTTTACAATCAAACTTCATACGACTGAAAACTACAAAGTCCGTCTTAGTTGACACTATCTGCCATCAAGAGGTTAACACTAGTGCCATATATGAAAAAAAAAATCAAGAAAGGAATGTTTATAATAGGAAACAATACTTAAGCTTACACAAGAGTTTCAACCATGGTTCATCCTCCAGGTATTCTGTCAATATTAAAACAACATCAGCCACTACACCAATAAAGAGGTTAATTAAGGAATTTAAAGATATAATTAAGGAATTTACAGACCTTTGAAAATTTCTTGTCCCTCTCACAATTAAGTCATTCTACAAATGCAAGTAAAATTGTGTTCCTCCAAGTTGGTACAAATCCAGGTAACGATGTTTATTGAATTTATCAACTAGGGGAACTCATCCATATTTAAATAGTTTCACTATTTTAAATAGCAATCTGAATTTGACTTTTTTTTTATTTAAAAAAATAAATAGGAAGTCAGTCAAAAAAAAGAAGATATTAATTAATTAGACCATCTATCTTGTTAGAAATTATCTGAATCGGTAGAACAAATCTTGACACGAGTAATTTTTGACTTCAAGATATTTATTGTTCCCTACAAACAAGGATTCTTAAGGTTTTCAGAGGATATACCTCTAAAATACGTCAAGCATACAAGGTTTGAATTTACTGTAATAGCAAATTCACATAAAAGGTGAATTTTGATTTGATTTTAGATAACACTACAGAAAAAAGGTGAAAATTTTCGTAGTGTGCTCAAACTGTTATAATATGCTTGTCAGTACTAAATAAAACTAATAAAATATCAATTATTTAGTCATAATAGCAGAAATTCAAATAGTCCTATTTTAATTTTAGGTGCATTCAATTTGAGTACTAGTCCCAAAAATATAAACTCATAGCTCGGGCGAGACTCTTGTCGATGTCACGCCCAAAGTGCGCCTAAATCACCTATGTAACTTTATGACATTGCGTTATTAAGACTGTTTCCAAGTATTCTATTTAGTAACACAAGTAAATAATATTATTACACATGTTAATATAGCATTAAATAGTATTGTTTAAAAGGTCTCAGTTTCAATTATCAAGTAATTTTTGTTTATCAAAAGAAAATAGTAAGTTGTGTTCCTCCAAGTTGGTCATAAAATTACTCTATACATGATGACAGGAGAAGTCATGTGTTTCTCAAAGTTGGTCATTCTACAAACTTTGAGAACCAACTCAAAAAAAAACTAAAGCAATAAAAAAAACTGAAATTAAAATTAATTTTCAGTTTTCTAATTAAGCTTTAGTACGTACATGTGACCATGTACTCTATCACTGTTGCACAATTGGTAACAGGTCCATCCGAGACTACACCATACAAGGCCACAATATTTGGATGATGAAGCCGACCTAATATGGGGGCTTCCTTCCATAAGTCTGCAACCTATAAAAAGGCAAACAGAATCAACAATCAGTCACAGAATGATGCAGTATAAACTCATGTTCCAATTTCATTAAGGATAGAAGGTAGAATTTTGTGAAAAGATTATTTAACATAAATTTGTGAAAAGATTATTTAACAAAAAAGAAGCCTGAAATAAAAGCTAACAAGAACCCTTAAGATGTGCTCTTTAAGACACTAATTAATCAAGAAGAGAACATCCAGTAAAAAAGAGACTGCTTTAAGTACACAAATCTCAGTATTCAGATGGGCAGAAATAATTCTTTATACAAAAAGAAAGACTAAGTTTTGCTTTTTATCTTTAACATGTGAAAGGAATCAACATTCAAGAAGATAGAAATGTACAATTATTCAGAGAAACCAAAAAGAAAGAAACCAAGTATAAATGCTTATTCAGATATTCATAAGCTTTCAATATCATATTTAAGAAAATGTTCTGTTTACAATTTTATGCTAATGAACCAGATATCCCATATCAGAAATATTTAGGTTATAGTAGGTGAGCAAAAAAACACAGTTTTACCATCTTCTCTCTAAAGGTAGTTACCTCTGGCTCAATATTGATCCCAACTAGAAAAAATAATAAAACAGCCACACCAGAACTAATACAAGCGCAGTAGAAAATAAAACACTAGTGCCAAACCCATGTAGCAGTTTCCTTGGTGGCTGCTACAGCCGTATACGTTATGGCAAGAAAATTAGGAAGGCATATAAAAGATTGGTGGTTGTGCTATGTTGAAGCTTCACCACCTTCCTCCATATTAATGGAAGGTAAGAAAAATATAACCTCCATTTTCTCCATCCTTTTCTAGGAAAAAAGCGCTCCAACACCGTAGTTGGATTCTGCAGTGAGAGTATAAAGATTCACCCAGGTTTAGGACTAACATGTGAATAATTATGCTTTATTTACAGATCAATAGAGGACTATGCCAGCTAAAATTACTTAATCAACCTAACTCCTCTTTGTAACTTGTGTGTTAGTCAATCAGAAATTAGTTACCCATATAAACAATTGCTCTAATTTAATCTTATGCTTGAATTAGACTTCCACCTTCCATACCATGTCATTATCATGTGTTTTCTCCAATGCTTCCACCTTTGCCTTATGAGCTGCGAGGGCAGTTGCACTCTTTCCCCTTCCATCGTGAGCAAGTTCACGAGCCTTACCAATGGACCCAGATCTCAAATCTGCTGGAGGAATAAAACAGTCTACTGACAGGCCTAGAACGTTGAATGCAACCTCTTCAATTGTCCAAGCTTCTTCCATTCTAGTTTTGGTATGGCCCATTGCCATCTCCCCAAACCTGAAAAGAGTCACCACAGAACGGCCAGAGTGGGCAATCATGATTCCTTCCACAGGCCGGTAATCATCCATTAACGAATTAATAGTGGTTTCCCAATAAACTGCATCGCCACCACCAGACCTGTCTTCTGACTGAAGTAGCCAAATAGAACATGCCTTATGATCTCTGCTGGACCTTCACTCCTGACCTTCAATGTCTGACGATCAGCACAAAGTTTAAGGATGAAGCAATCCTCCCCATTGATCTTTTTTTCTCCTATGCACCTCGCATCAACAAACATACTAGCAGTTGTTCTCGAGTCGAGACCCTGCAAATGCAAAAAAGATCAGAAGTAATAACTTCCATCAATTGATTTAATTATCAAAAGCTTTGTACCTCACAAAGGAAATATCCTTGATATAAAAATAATTGGTGCAGCAACACCTCTCTTACCAGAACTCCTTAGGCATGAAACTTAAATGATTAACATGTACAAAAATTTGGAGTTGCTCCAGTACGCTAATATGGTAAATCTAAGGTTGCTAGTTCCAGTACGCATACTTTGGGCCAAAATTACCAATCAAAATATCTAAGAAACCAAGACCAATAGTTAAATTAAGACCCCATAAATTTGGGAAAGCTTAAAAATTTTACTAATACATTAATGACTTTTACATACGCATTGAAGAAGAAGCTCACCACTCAGAAAGAGTACAAGCTAATAGCAAACCTTTGAGCTGAACAAGCCAGTCGTGAATCCCTGGACATCATTCCAGGTCCAATTCTAATAAGTTAACTAAACCAGAAACTGAGTTATGTTCAAAGCAATACAGGACAAACTGAGTTATGTTCAAGAATTTGGACCTAAAAGAATCACCATATGTACATGCGAACACAGACATACAATTAATTGACAATGGGTGTGTGTATATTGTGTGTGATAATGTGTATGTGTGTGAGTATAGTAGTGGGTGGGTGTATGTGTGTGAGTATAGCAGTGGTTGTGAGAGTAACTTACCAAACAACCAAATCAAGCCTCCTTCGTTCGCCTCCTCACGCCCAAATCAAGCCTCCTCCATTCACCTCCTCACGCCCAAATCCTCCATTTTCTCCTCGTTGTGTGTGTATATGTGGGCAATGGAGAGGAAGAGGGAAAGGAAGTGAGAGAGGGAATCATCGCCGATGAAGAAGAAAAAGGGAGTCACCAGTGACGAGGGATAGGGAAAAGGGAATCGCACTTGGGAGGGAATAGAGCGAGCACAGCAAATTTTGGGCAAAAAGGGGGAATAAAAATGTAATGTTGAGCTGGGGCTTATAAACTCTGTTTCTTGCTTCTAACTCTTTTTCCAGACGAAGTACAGAACTCCTAATTAAATAAGGGACTCTCTTTAAAAAAAAAAAAGAGTTTAATTTTAACTTATAAAAATAACTAATATTGTAAATTCTTTAAAAAATAGATTTAAAATTAAAATTAAATTTTAGGATGTCATAAATTAGTTAATAACAAATTGAAATATAACTCTTTTGTAGAACAGAAAAGTAATAATTTAACACATTTGTGATTTGTTCCACAAAAAGAGTCTTAATTATTATAATATTTTATTGTCAATTTATAATATATTAAAATTTGAATTATTGTAAATTAATATTTTAATTAATAAAATATTTAATATTATAAATTATTTAAAAAGTTTTATTAAAAAAATTATTTTAAAAAATTAATTACATTACAATTTCAGTTGTAGGATACCAAAAATTAACTATGAATAAAACTCAAACTTAACTCTTTGTACATAATATGAGTACTTTTTTAGAATTTGTGGTCTATTCCACAGCTTGCCTTATCTTTTTTTTTTTTTATCTTTTTTTTCATGGACAATGTATGAAATTTTAAAGTTTAAATTATTGTAAATTTATTTACTTTGATTAAAGAAATAGTCGATATTGTAAGTTACTTACAAAGTATTATTAAAAATAAATTTTTTACTTTAAAAATTAAATATATTTATATTACAATTTATATTCACCACAATTAATTCTAAAAAAATTATTTAAGACAAAACAGTGACCAATTTTATCTCTCTCAAAAAACCTCTGAACAATAATATATAGTGAGTAATAATTCCTTCATTAATAGTTTTTTTCCTTGCAAATTTTTATTAAATTGGCGCCAAATATACTTCTACCACCTCAAATTTAAGAAAAAAAAAAGTAAATTGTAAAAGATGTTTCTTTCGCTAATAACTAAATTGTCACTGTATTTTTTCCTTCACAATTCCTTCGCTAGAAAACTCCTCATGTGAAGGAATAAATTCCTTCATAAAATTTCCTTCACTACATCCCTAATTTCTTGTAGTGAAACTTTCTTAGAATAGGCTCTTCTCTTAATCAAATTAATTAATTTAAGAACAATTTTTATAAATAAAAAAAACTTTATTTTTTAAAAACAAAAAGCTTTAAATTTTTTAAAATATATATATATATTTAAACGAATATTTTTTAAAAAATAAAAACTTCAACGACTATCGTTTAGAGTAAAGGCACTCACATCTAATTTGAAAAAAACTATTGAACGCCATTTGAAATGGCGTTGAATTTTTGGATATTTGTTTTGGCTAAAAATCAGAAAGGAAACCAACGCCACTTAAAAATTTTTTTTTAAAAAAAAATGATAAAAAAAATTATCTTAATTTTTTTTAAAAGATTTTATTTTTTAAAAGAAATTTGAAAAAAAATAAAAATGTGATCCAATGCCAAACTAACTACCATTGCAAATTTTTTTATAAAGCAAATTTGTAAAAAAGAAGAGTAAGATGTAACATCACTTGAAATGACGTTGGAATCTCTCTTCATTTTTTTTAATTTTTTTGATCTCTTGTACTTGTTTATAAATATCAATATTTTTTTATGTTTATTCTCTATCATCGTCGTTGGAAATGAAGGAGTATATAAGACTTCAGCTATAAAAAATAAAAATAAAAATTCTAACGCCAATTAAAGTTACGTTTCATCTTACTCTTCTTTTTTACAAATTCATTTTTTAAAAAAAATAAAAATAAAATAGGGATAAAATTGATATTACATTAATATGGGTCAAACTAACTTATTAGGAATGACTTATAAGTCATTTTTAAATAACTTTATTCTGTTTTAGTTCATAAAACATAATAAACTTTTCTTCATCTTTTATATTTTCTCTTAGAACTGATAGTATTATAATTTAATTTTATAATATATTTGGAAAAAAGGAAAAGGAGAACTAGCAATAGCTAGGGATATACCATTACTATTCTTCATTTTATGTTTTATTTTTGGACTTAAAAATATGTTCATGATTTAAGTTACTCCCTCCGTCTAAGAATAAAAATTCTTATTATTTTATGTAATTTCAAGTTAAATATCTACTTATATTAAATAATTTATTTTTTTTACAATAATTTGTGCGTAATATCCTTAGTATTAAATATCAAATTTTTATTATTTATAAATATTTATATAATATCACTAGTCATGTATAAAAAAATATGCAATTAGATGAGCATTTAAATATGAATAATTTTATCATTTGATATTTTTTTTAAATTCGCATAAAATCAATCATGACTTTCATTATCGGAGTGAGGGAGTACTTGTAACTATATCCTACTTCTATCTAGAAATAAGAAATATTGGGAAGCATAGATATAATAATCTGGTTTGATGAGGTTGGATTTATTTGGGTCGGAGGCTCGAAATTAACATGTTTGGCAATCGGTTGTCACGGGTACTATTTCAACAACCATAATCTATACCGTTGATCGCAACATTAGATGACACGGATTGAAATGGATTTTCCCCGCTTACATTCTGTCAGTAGCTTATTACGAGAAATTACTCATTTGGCCCTTATTTGCTCACTGTTCATTTTAATCGCTCACCACTACAAGTTATGGCGGTAGTTTAGTTAACTAATAAACTAGAATCGCCTAGTGGTACTTTAATGACCCAATAACCCATAGGTCTTAGGTTCGAAAACTAGCTATGATATTTTTGCTTTTTATATTATATTTTTTGTGTATTAGATAAATTCTATTACCATATATATATATACCCATCTTAAATCTCCACATTAAACTAAATATATAAAGTAACTATGAATATTTATATAACATAATTATGAATATATATATATATATATATATATAAATTTATCTCTAAATATTCATATAAATATTTATAAATAAATATTCATATAATATTTATTTATAAATATTTCATCTAAAATTTATAAATTAGATATGATTATTTTTTATAAATATTTATATGAATATTTAGAGATAAATTTATAAATATTTATATGAATATTTGTTTACATCTATATATATATATTTATATATATAAATATTCATAGTTACTTTATATATATATTTAGTTTAATGTTGAGATTTGTTTAGTCTTTTATTTATTTTATATATATATATATATGGTAGTAAAATTTATCTAATACATAAAAAATATAGCACATGAAGCATGAAAAAAATTTAATAATGACTTATAAGTCAAAAAAAATTAAAATTAAAATTATTGTCAAACACTAAATAATAACAAATGACTTATAACTTAGTTTGACCAACTTATAAGTCATTGTCAAACACCCTCTAATTTAAGATATAAAGAGAAATAAATATTTGATTATAAAAAAAAATTACAAGTCAAGAAAAAGGAGAATTTGAAAAGGGGGAGTTAAAAAAGAACTTACACATCACTGGTGCAACTTAATTGGTTTATGTTGGAACCATTGGCGCGACTTAATCGGTGCAGTTTGGTCAATTTTTTGGTGCAATTTCGGGAGCGTTTTCGATTCCTTGCCCATCCCTAGTCAAAAAGTATATATGTAAAATAACGAGTTACAAGAAAAATTCATATAAATTATTTTAGAAATTAATTATATTTTTTTTTCGAAATTATAAGTGTGTGAATATGATCATTATAAACTACATCCAATTAACTACAAACTATAATTTTTGTAAATTTAGAAAATATATCTATATGTGCTCAATTTTAATTTCAAAAATTATAACTTTACAAAAAATAAAACTAGGCATTTAGTTTGAGACGGACGAAGTGAAACATTTCACTGTATAAAATTGTGTCCAAATAAATAAATAAATTTAAATGAAAAATGATGAGTTTTGGGGGGGAAAAAAGGCATGCTTATTGGGTTTGTCTTAATTTTGGGCAACAATTTACTAGTCGTTGCAAAAAAATGTATTTAATACGCAACAAAAAAAAAATTGTTGTCAATGAATGTTGCCTATATTAGGCAACGAAATATAGCAATAAAAAAGTTTTTGTTGTCGACAATGTGGAGAAATCTCATCGGCAACAAAAAAGAAAATAGGCGATGTAATTTTTTTTCCCGCCAACGATTTGGCAACGAATTTTTGCAACGACTTATGAATCTCGTTACAAAAAATGAAAGCCTTTCATAAACTGCAACAAAAATGACAAATTTCGTTTCTAAACATGCATTTTTGGCAACTGTTTTATAAATCGTTGCCCGAAAAATTATTTCCAAATGTCTATTTTTGTAGTGTGGGTTAGTTTGCAGAAAGCTATGGGCACGGATTTAAGATTCAGTTCGATATATCATCCTCAGACGGATGGGCAGTCGGAGAGGACTATTCAAACTCTTAAAGATCTATTAAGACTCTGTGTCCTTGAATTCAAGGGAAGTTGGAACAAGTTTTTGCCATTAGTGAAATTCTCCTACAACAACAGTTATCAAGTAAGTATCGACATGGCTCCATTCGAGGCTTGTATGGATGTAAGTGTCATTCTCCAGTATGCAGGGACGAGGTGGGTGAAGCAACATTATTGGGACCGAAGTTGGCACGTATGACTACAAAAAAGATTCAAATGATCCGACAATGTATAAAAATCTCACAAGATCGACAAAAGAGTTATGCTAATCTTCATCGAAGGGACTTGGAATTCAATGTTGGAGATCATGTGTTGTTACGTGTTGCTCCATGGAAAGGAGTTATGAGATTTTGAAAGAGAGGAAAGCTCAATACTGGATTCATTGGCCCATTTGAAATCTTCGATCGAGTAGGAACTGTGGCTTATAGGCTCGCCTTACCGCTAAGTATGTCTCATGTTCATAATGTTTTTCACATATCTATGTTACGTAAATATGTGGAAGACTCGAACCACATTATTGAATTAGAACCAAACGAGATAGCGAAAGATTTAACGTATGAAGAGGTACCTGTTAAAATCTTGGATAAGAAGGAACATATTCTACGGTCCAAGGTTATACCTCAAGTCAAAGTTAGAATCTGAAATAAAATTAAGGTATCATCACATCTTCGTCATTCCAGGTACGTACACCAATTTCGAGGATAAAATTTCATAAGAAAGTGAGGTTGTAAGACCCCAACTTTTAAGAATAAAGATGAATTTTTCTCTAAATATCATTTTTGAATATTAAGGTGTGAAGTTGTTATAATGTTATAGTTGTGGGTAATATTTATAAATTTTGCAAATTAAGCAAGTTATTATAAAATATTCGATTGGTCAGAGAATATTCATTTTAACAGGGAATATTCGTATGACGGCACAATCATTGGTGGACCCCACAACAAAATTATTATCGGAGTTAGAAAACGACAGAAATATATTTTTATAAAAATAATGGCGAAATTTTTACTATTAACTGTTGAAATACCCAATGAAAAAAGTACAGTAACACGTGTGGTTGTATAGTAGCACACGGTATTTAATGGTTACGTGAGAAGTCATTCAGTTATACTCAATTATTGCTATAGTAATTTTTGCATAGTATCTCATATTATTGATTCAATTATTGTCACAGTATCATCTGTACAATATTTTATATTATTAAATCAATAATTGAGACGACAAAGTTAATTCATATTATAATTTGCATTATTGACAATGTCTAGAAAGTTCTATCGAGGAAAGAGGTTTAGTCACCTAATTGCACGCCAATAGGGAGAAATCCTTATCGGAAAGCCCCCTTTTTCCTGGGAATGATCTGATTGTTAATATTGCAAGTTATATTATTGATGAATAATTGTTGTTTAAAAATGTGTTTTTTGAAGCCTAGTGAATTGAGATAAAAAGAGGGGATTTTTATGAAGTATTTGTTATAATTTTTACTTATTATATGGACCCCCCACTTACCCATTTTTCAAAACTATCAAGAGAAGTTATCTCGGTTATATATATATATATATATATATATATATATATATATATATATATATATATATATATATATATATGTTAAATAAAGGAAAGTGGGGGGGGATGATGATTCACGGGAGGAGTACTATTTTTGTTATATATATAATAATAATAATAATAATAATAAGTTTTGTTTTTTTTTATAAAAAATAGAATATATTATATTTTATTATACATAGTATTTGCTTAGTGTCTGCATAGTGTTTGCATAGTAAAATCAAAAAATTCTTCACGCGATTATATAGCCACTGAAACTTCTACTGTGTAGTTCGTGATTTTCTTTTTCAAATAGTATCCTGCCATTCTCCTAAAATTAGGATGCTTAGTTTAGAAATGAAAATCACACCAGAATTAGAGAATTCTTCTTCTATAATATTGAGTATATTTCTTTAGAGTTTAAGGAAGTTTTGAGTATAGAAAATAGTAAAAATTTTCTTCAAGAATATCCCCGCCCTACCAGTCAGAAATACTCTCCTCTTAAGGTAAGAGATATTATTTTTGTTCAATATTCATAAGAAATAATATTTTCTTCCATACTCTGTAGTATGTAAGTAATATTATTTCATTTCAGATTCTGAATTCTACACTCATCTTGTTAAAGTATTGCTTCTATACTCCTTGAAATTAGTAGAATATCCTTGAAATTTGCGCTTCATCTAGTATCTTTTTATGAAAATATTATTCTAAGCATTCTTGATAATTTTTAATCTTTTTATGTCGGGGTACTATTCACGGGGTATTATTCATGGGGTACTATTCATGATAAAAATTGATTTCTTTTCGGTCCAAATAATTTTTGATACAATATTATTCTTGAATTTTACTCCACAAAGAAGTATTATGTTGACAATTTGGACATTATTGAATTCTGGATAAATTGAATTTTAAATCTTTAAAATTTATCCTTGCTCTCATTTAATTGAATTCTTATGTCATTATCATCATCATCATGCTTATATTGTGATGAAAGTCATCTTTGGCTCGTAGTGCATAGATGGACTGTTGATTGGTATGATTATGACCAGGGATTATTCGGTATAATCATGACCTGTAATGTTACAAATGATGTGGTAAAAGTCCTCATTGGCCCGTAGTGCATTGATGGACAGTTGTTGGCATGATCAGGACCATTGGTGATAACACGAATATCCTTAGCCCGTGGTGCATGGATAATTCGTGGATTTGATACGTAGTAATGAATATCATTGGCCCGTAGTGCATGGATAATTTAGTGATATGGATTATTTATTGAGCCGAGTCTCAGCGATAAAATTGATGATACATTTTTAAAATCATAGAAGATATTAGATATCATGCTCTATTTGACTCTTCTAATGGATTGCTTGTTTCGTTGCAGTTAAAATTTTTGTTTATTGTATTCTATCAGTTTAACACTGTTGAAGGCTAACGATAATTTATTATGCATTATCTTAGTCATAATATTTCTTACTAGGCTAGTTGAGCTCACCCTTTTGCTTTCATTATTCTCTTCAGGAAATGAGAACGTAGCCAGGACGAGTCGGGGAACAGAGTGATGGTCCAGGATAGGTAGCTATAGTAGTCCTCATTATTATATGAAATAGTGTGATAGTAAATGTAATGAGTACTCCATTTGAGTTTAGATATTTTTTATGAGACATTATTCATGTAAAAACTCTCAGCTACGCTTTTGTCGTATTGTATATATGATGTTTGAATTTAAATTATATACCATGTGTTTGGCGACTCAGAATGGGTGATGTATACCTATTTTGGGGGAGTTACAACTATGATTAGGTCTAAACCCATACTTCATCTCTCAAGTTCATATAGGTTCACAAGGAATTGGTGATCAAGCAATCCATAAATTAAGCATAAACCATAATAGACGAAATTGAAAATAGCATCAATGAATTAAAATAGAAGCATGACAACCTTCACTACGCAGAAAGATTCAACACAGGCTTAAAAAGTAAATTGGTTCATAACGAATCAATTAAAAACTGAAATCCACAAAGAAACAAGCATCCTGAATTCAAAGATGAATTTGAAGAACAAACACGGTAAAAAGAACCACTGCACTTCTTCAATCCCTTTGCAATCTTCGTGCTCCAGCTCCTTACTTCAATCCTCCAAAATCCACACTCCAAAGTTAGGGTTGCTAATTGTCTTGATTGATGATGATTATGATCAATAATTCTCCTTCTCTACTATAGAATAAGCTTTTTATCCTCTTCTAATCATATCCTTAATCCACCAGTTTCACATCACCAGAGTTAGATTTGCATCAGAACACTACCAAACTTGTCGCGTACCCCCACCCCGACGGGCGTCAAATCTGCTTAATGACGTGTATCCCCGCCCCGACAGGTATTTTGACTTAGGGAATGCCTGCCCCAGCGGGTATCTACTCTGGAATGATTTTATCTACTTGAAATGCTTACAGGTAAGTGCGGAGAAGGTACCCAGGGGACCAAACGAAACGACACTTTTGCACTTCTTTTGCTGCTTTGCCATTCATTTCCTGCCTTAGCCATCTCAAACTAACCCTGTAATATAAACACAACAGAACGCATAAAACAATACTAAAACACAAGGATTATCATAGTCTTAAAAAGTATTCAAGAAAATAGGTGTTTGGCAAAACCCTAGTTTTTCTATCTCTATAGAAAAAGTGTACTCTCTCAACTCTTGGAAAAATCATTAACGTGTGTTGTGAAAATATCAACCCTCACCCATAATAAGGCTCCTCTTATTTATAGATGTAGGCAACCCTCCTTAACAATTAATTGTTAAGGAATTGAGTTTTATTTTAATTAATTAAACTCCTTTAATTAATTAGGCTCCTAATCTTATTAAGAATAATTAATTAAACTCTTTTAATTAATTAGTCTCCTAATCGTATTAGGAATATATGTAGAGTACTTTTATTAATTAAATCTCAAACTCCTTTAGGAATTAAATAATAATAATAGTAATAATAATAATAAGACTCGTCTTATTAATTTATATTTAATATTTCTAAAATATTAAAAATAAATATTAAACTATTTAATTTATTCTATCACCATAGATTAAATTAAATACACTTAACTTATTATTACGATTATGTCATTTGCTTCTTATATAAATATTCTTCCTTTTGCGGTGTGATCCTTTAAGTTCTCAATATTAAACCTGTTATGAATAAATCAATTAAAAAAATTCTAATATTATTCAAATAAATAAATTAAACTATTAATTCATTTAAATAAATAGCATTTATTCTACAATAAGGATAAGCCTCAGCGATCAACTACTTTCCAAATAATATAGATTTCAACATTAACCATAAAAGAACCTTTGATTAAATAGTTACCGTACAATTCAATCCTTCCACCATACAATGTCCCAATTAAATATAAGACATGAAATTAGTATCAAGTTTTATTTTATTTAATTAAATGTATTTTGATTCTTAAATGCACAACTCCAAATAATACAAATTAGAAACTCCTTTCTAATTTTATTATGCATTGGCCAAAGACTACTGAGTTGTCATTTATCGAATCACATAGGACATTCTCTTCTTTTACTAGAAGCGGTAGATTCTTTATTGATCATTCATTATCTCCATATATAACTTATTACACCCAAGTATACCTTTGATATACCCTGAGGGTCTTAAGGAATAAGTTAAAGTATAATTCATTATACACAGGATACTATGATGATCTCAAGTCTAAGGATCACTTGTATTACTATCACTTCAGGAATTCTGTGACGCCCCCAAATTCAGGTACTTGAAACCAAAACTCGGTGCTTCACGATACCATTTCTATGAGCGGAATAATAATAATAATATAGATACCAAACTTAATTTATATAAATCAGAGTCTAAATCTCAGGTACGCGACCTTTAAACATTCATTACATCATAGATAATAAATATCATTGTCTTAATAAACTTTAACTATTACACAGAATATTATAAAACTCATTCGAACAGCTTTCCTTTCCCCTTGTTCTTGCCTGAACCTTCGGGTTGATCACGATTGGCTGAAAACATTTAAATTTAAAGCAAGAATGAGCATTTGGGTGCCCAGCAAGTAATAGCAACAATACATATTAGCTGAAAAGATTAAATATTTTCTTTGAATAATACTTCTACAACGAATCAACAATTGTGAAGTAAGTTGAACCAATAATAACAACATATCAATTCTATATCAAATTTTTGAAACTACGTACTGACTATAACTGGAGATCAGTCGACATACTATGAATATTATTTTCTATTTTCAAAAGGTATACAGAAATTCATCTGCAGGCCGTCATAACTTACATGCACGGGGGGTGATCAACCCGTTATGCCCTGTATTGATCAATACTACATGCAAGAACGATATTATTGTTCATCTTATCCACCTTAGGTACACAAAAGTTTTCCCATGTTCGGGATGTTCATACTTAGTCGGGAATCTGAACCAAAATAATCTGGTTGGATACAATAAAGTTCTATCTTGTTCAACAATATTTTTAAGTTTATGTCTAGCCGAATCAAATAGCTTAGACGACTTTTAAGTCATTGTATACATACTGGAAATAAATAAGTATGTATCAACATGTGATTAAATACAATGATTATCCAAGTGAGGACACTTGTATAACCATATTTAGAGATTAAAGAACAGAATAAATATCTGGCACAATAATAATAACTTCTGAAATATTCTTACTCATGTTCATTGCATAAAGTAAATGCAAAGGTAGGATACTTGCCTGAGCTGCTGCTTACAATAACGCAACTTAGTTTTATCTTTTATATCGAAACCTATTATTAATAAGATCATTCGTTCGATTAGAATAATTAATATATCATATCAACATAATCTAATCACATTGTCACATAAGTTTAATAGTCATTGATTCACAAATAAACACTTATTTAGTCCAATTATCTACGTCCGGATTAATTTCTAAAATATTTCGGTGTACCGACGGCTTTATCGGGTAATTATCGAGTCTAAAACCTATTCTGTAGTTCAATATAAGTTTAGATAATTTAAATATCAGTCATATTATCTTTCATAGCCTTATAATAATTTTTAAATAATTATTATAATTTATTATGATTTTTCAAATATTGGAATCATTATTAAATGATTTAAATTTTAAATAATTCTATTATCATGAATATTTAATTAATATTAAATTATTAATGAAACCATTACAAAAATATTAAAGTTATTTATAATAACTCAAAATATTTTAAAACATTTTCATTACCCTTAAATGATTTTTAAAACATTTAAAATCATTTTAAAATAATTATCATTAATATTTAATTATTAATGTATTATTCACCAAAATATTAAAAGTTATTTATTATTACTTAAAATATTTTTAAATAATTTATATCCTTTTTAAATGATTTTAATTCAATAAAATCATTTTAAAACTATTTATTTAATATAATTATTAAATAACTCTAATATCATTTAACATTAAATTATTAATGAAATTTACCTTTAAATATTAAAAGTTATATTTTATAAATTAAAATATTTTAAAACTATTTATTTTCATTTAAAATGATTTTTATAATATTAAAATCATTTTAATTAATTTATTTAATATAATTATTAAATAAATCTAATATCATTAATATTAAACAATTAATGAAATTTGTCTTAAAATATTAAAATTTATATTTTATAACTTCAAATATTATTAAATAGCTTTTTATCATTTAAAATGAATTTTAATATAATAAAAGTATTTTTAATTAATTTATTTAATGCATTTATTAAATAAATAAAATATTAATAATATCCAATTAAATATTAATATTTATGAAAATATGTAAAATTATTAAAAGTAAATTTTTATAACTTAAAATAATTCTTAAAACTATTTTTGGAATTTTTAATAATTAATTTCTATTTATAAATAATTTTTGGAAAATAAATTAATTAAAATTAATAAGTTTGTCACTAAAGCCTTTGGCGGTAAACCGATTGCCTAAGGTATTCTTGAGAAACCCAGATCTTCAAAGTCGGTGTTCGAGTAGTAAATTCTACTGTGAATTCCATGATAATTGTCGATCTAAATGTTTCTGGGTTTGAAATTGATTTAATGTTGTAGTACTGATGTAGTACTACAACTCTAAACACGTTCTATGACTAAATCGTATCACAACAGAAAGATCTAAGTGTCAGAAAAGCTTGTCAGAGTTTTTCTTCACGTTTCTGGGCTGCCCAAAAAATAAGGTCATGACCAGTCAACGATATTGATGGCCTTATAGCAGTCAATCTGTTCATGTTAAAGGTGTTCTAGACGTCGGGCTGTGTAGATAAACTAACATAGAACATGTTTTGAACAATAGTCAAGTCTAAACATCATTAATCAGAAAGATCTAAGCCATTGAACTAGCTGTCAGAGCTGTTCTTCATTTCTGTTTCTAGGTTACCCAGAAATGAAGATGTGTCCTGTAGCCATATTTGGGCTTCCACAACTTAAAATCTGTGTAATGTTTTAGTGATCTAATGGGTCCAGTGTGTAGCGAGCATATAGGGGTACATATCTATTACATAAAACACATATAACTACAACACATCAAGCAGCTATTGTCCGGTCAAACCATGGCAGAGACAATGTTCTTGATTTTCTGGAATTTCCAGAAAATAGATTTCGTGATCATTCCAGCTAGTTTGACCATCCACTGTATTCAACATACTTGATGTTTAGGAGATTTTAAAGCATAAACATGTAGTCTAAACAACATACTATAACTTAGATGCAACAACAATAACAGATCATCAAACCACTGCCAGATCCGAGCCCATGAAGATCTTGTCAGAGCCTTCTGGGCACGATATGAGTTTTTCAGATTTGGAAAGTCATGCTCGGTCAACTAGGTTTGACCAGCCATAACTTTTAACCTGTTCATGATCTGGGCTAGATTCCAGTTTCAGATCAAAGATCTCATAGCATACAACAACTACAAACTTTCAAAACTCAAAAATAATTAAAAGTCACTGAGATCTGAGGTCTGACATTCATTGTCACATAACAAAAATAAATTTTTTCAGATTTTTAAAAACTTCAAATCCGAGCCTCTAGATGTTATGGATATAACATCTAGCAACCCAGATCATCAATATATACTACATACAACATGTTTTAACACAAAATCATAACATTTAACATGACATTCAAGATCAGATTTTAAATTAGGTTTTTACCTTTCTATGAACAAGTTCTTGATTCTATGCTTATGATCTATTACAGGAGATGGTGGGGCTTGTTTCTGAGACTGATATAGCAATATATTTCGGAGGTTTTGAGTTGAGAGAGTTTTAGGTTGAGTGTGATGAACCAATGAAGCAAATAATGACTTTTCTCTCTCTTAGATCTTATCTATAACTTGTATGCAATGTATTTGGATGATTACATGGCTGAGAGCTGGAGTTTATTAGCTCCTAGCTAGACTAGGGTGGTGACTTGCCAAGATTTTGCTAGCAATAATTCAAGAATCGGACAAAAAGGGTATAGTGGTCATTTTGCTAGTAATTTTAATGGTATTCTTGTCCATGGTACTTGAATCTAGGGTTTAATCACTAGATTTTAAACCTTAAGATTTCCCAAATAATTTCTAAGGTTTGAAAAATTAAGTTTAAAGTTTAATAAAATTTTAATTAGAACACACTAATTAAAATTAGGGTTTTTAAATAATTAGGGTTTCTTGATATTATTAGTTTTCCCCAAATTATGAATTAAGGTTTCCTAATTAATATTACAATTTACTAAAATAATAAATAGGGTTTCTAACTTAGCCATTAGGGTTCCTAATTAGAAAATTAGGGTTTCTAATTTAATAATTAGGGTTTATAAGTAATAATTAGGGTTTCCCTAATTATCATTAAATTCCAAAATACTTAACCTTAATTATAATAGCACAGTTATATAACAATCTCGAACTCATAATTGAGTTGCAAAATATGGTTTAACAAATTGATATAAGGGTTTTGACATTATACACCATAATTGACCAACTATTATCAATACACACATACAGTATATATTTATAACACTGAAAAATAATATTATATTTAATATAATATTATTATTCTCATTCATTGCTCAAAATCTAAAATTAGGGTTTGGATTGTATATCTGATTTATCTTTCATATATAACATTATTAATTAAGTTAAAATAATTAACTTAATAATCTGAACTAAAATTCATATGACAAAATAGTAATTATAATAATCCCAATAATCATTTCATATATTATTTACATAATATAAAAATCATATTTTCATAGAAAATAAATAATAATGTCATTTCTACTATAAAATTAATTATTATAAGAATATACTTTATAATGATTAATAATTTTAAAATAAAATTATTTAAAATTATTCATGTAAAATAAATTTTCATTTTATCATAAATATACATACACATTACTTGGCACATATTCCCACCTTTATTAAAAAAACAATTATGTGCAAAATTTCTTATTTATTTATATAGAAAATATCGGGTTATTACAAATTCCTATTGACAGGCAAGTAAAACTCCATTAGGTATTCCTTAGCGAGCCACGTTCAGTGAACTTATTCTCCAATAAGCACCTATATACTTGCTTTAGTGTCTCCACACAAATGATCGTGAGATCAATCATCCTCATCCAATAAGCAAGCAACATATGTACAAAATCTATCTGGATTCACTAATTCCATTTTTAGTAATCTAACGATTGGAAACAATTTTAGTTTTAAGCTATCTAAGAATTTAGATCTCATTAGCATGATCTCATCATGATTCTAAAAGCATTGCTTAAAACTATGAGTTTATCACATATTATAAAAACAGCACCATGTAGATAAATTAAAGCATTTAGTAAATGAATACTTTTATTAATAAATAAATAAGATTGTTACAAAGTATATGCATTATCATCAAAAATATTCCCTTGTGTGCATATTATTTTTAATCTCCCACTTGCTAAAGCCAATCGTCACGGTATCTCATACCCTTATTTTCTAAGTAACGAACATCCTGCTGTTGGATAAGCTTTCGTAAATGGATATGTAATGTTGTTCTTGAGAGTCCACTATCTCAGTAGTGATTTCCCATCTTTCAATGATTCCTCTAATCAAATGAAAGTGTCGCAACACATGTTTAGATCGAAGATGAGACTTAGGAACTATTCCTAGTTCTGTAATGAACTTTTCATCCAAACAATCAACTTGCAGCTTCACTTATAGCTATATACTTTCTCACTTAAACCAACAACTCTTTTCTGTTTGAAACCTTTCCAATTCACTGCACCACCATTCAAGGTAACACTTTACCTTAAAGTGAATTATTTGTCGTCTTGGTCTGTCTAAAAAACTTGAGTCTATTAAGCCCTCTAGTTTTAATTTAGACCCACCATGAATTTGATCACATCCTTAGTGTCGGTTAAGTACTTTAAGATGTTTTCACTGTCTTACAGTGATCTTCTTCAGAATATGACCGATCAACATCAGGTCTCGTACATTTAATTGCATACATGATTGTTACTCATGTGATCTCTCTTTTCAGGAGTCTATAGGGACTATTAAGAGAGATTCACTCCATGACTCATCAACATGAGACATCTCTTCGAGTTTGCCATACTAAATGGCTTTAGCATCAAATAAATATACGTTTCTTGGGTTAAGCCGAGAATCCTTTTAATCTATCTATATAAATTTGTATCCCCAATTAAGATATTCTTCCCAAATCAATCATGGAGGAATGTTTAGACAACTTTATCTTTACTGATTGTAGCATTGGTATGTCATTCTTTATCCGTAGTATATCAACATATAATACTAGGAATGTCACGACGCTCCCACTGAACCTTTTGTACACACTAGGTTCATTCTTGATTTTGATAAAATCTAACTCTTTTGATTGTTTCATCAAAACGAATGCTCCATTTTTGAGAAGCTTGCTTCAATCCATTTCACTGAGTATCTACAACTCTTACCTCATCGTATGTAACTGGATTATCATCTTCTATAATGCGCACCTGATCATCATCATCTATGATGAATCCATACCTCGCAGGTATTTTCGGTACTATTTCAGATTTACGATTCGGTTGTGGTACAATAGGTCTATCTACATGTTCCTCTTATTTGACTTATAGTGCTTTATAGTTTTTGAACCCTTCAAGATCTATTATCCTCTCATTAGCCCCTTCAATGATAAACACTTTTATCATAGAAGGCAGTATGTCTCGCAACAAACACCTTTAGCTAAGTAGGATTATAGAACATTTACCCTAAACATACTTTAGGATGTCTCACAATACTACACTTATCAAATCTTGTCTTAAGCTTATCCTTTGAAACTTTTTCACATAAGCTAGACAACCCTTTATCTTAACATACTTAAGATTTGGAATCCTCTCTGTCCATAACTCTTATGCAGTCTTGGGGCTGGATTTGGAGGTTACCTTTTTCGTAGATATGCAACCATTTCTAGGGCATTACCCCAAAATGATACTAGAATGTCGATAAAATCATTATGGACTGCATGTCCAACAAGGTATGATTTTTTCTTTCTTATACATCAATCAATTATTGCGTATCAGGAGGCGTTCATTGTGACAAAACCATTTGAGATGATCTGAAAACTCATTGCACAAGTATTTCTTCCTCGATCTAATCAAAGAACCCTAATACTTTGCCAATTTGTTTAACTTCTGAATTCTTTAAACTTTTCAAATGATTTAGACTTGTATTTCATCAAATACAAATATTTAACTCTTTGAATGATCATCTCCTTTTTATATACTAGTTTATTCAATTTACAAAATAATTTTCAAGTAAGTCAAGTACACAAATCCATCAAGTAATATTCTAGTTCTATAAAAACATTATTATTATAAATAGAACAACAATTGTTCTTAAATATAATACCAAAGATTTCATTGTCCAACAACAAAATGGAAATAATGTTTTTTAAGATAACTGGAATACAATAACAACTTATTAACTTAATAGACTTGCCCGTAGACAATGTTAAACTATAAGTTCCTATGGCTAATGTAACAACATTTGCTTCATTTCCCACACATAAGATTACTTATCAATTGTTTAGCTTTTTACTTCTACTTGGTCCCTTCATAAATTTATATTTATGAGAACCAACGCCAGTATCCAATACCCAAGTAGAAACTTAACTTATCGAAAGTTTTATTTCAATTATGAACAAACCTGTATCTGTAACAGAAGCTTCACTAAGCTTCTTCTGGTTAGCCTTTGTAAGAGGTTTCTCGCAGTTTCTTTTCTAGTGTCCAGGCTTATTGATGTGAAAGCAAACTCCTTTGCTATCCGTATCAGTTTTGTTCTTATTATCATTTATTTTTTTTTCTTTTCTATTTACCTTCTTAGAATCGTTCTTCTATTCAGAAGATCATTTGGCCCCTACCAATAAGACTTAGTCTTTCTTGGTTGGAAAGTTACTCTCAACATTTTTCAACATATTAAGCAAATCAGCGAGGCTAATATCTAGATTGTTCATATGAAAAATTCACAAAAATTGTGAAAGGAGTCCGGGAGTGAGTGAAAGATCAAATCTTGGCTCAACTCTCCATCCATAACAAAACATGTTTTCCTAATTGTTCAATCAAATTGATCATGTTTAGGACATGTGTCTGTACTATAGTGACGTTGGTCATTCTAGATCAGAAAAGCTCCTTAGATATCTGATAACTATTTGTCTTAATTTTCTCACCATCAACTACTTGATGTGCAGGAGTATAGTATAAGCATTCATAGTCTTATGTTGATGCTGAAGCTCATTACTCATAGATGTGAGCATGATGCATTGAGCCAACTATGCATCATCTTGTCACTTTCTAAAAGTAGCAATGTCTTCCTCAGAGGCATTGTCTGCAACCATTGCAGGGATGGGCATATGAAGGACATAAGATAGCTTTTCAGTCGTGAGAACTATTCCCAAATTTCTTAACCAATCCGTTTAATTTGGTCCGATTAATTAGCATCTAATATGCTTCGTAGTGATAGTAATTTAGAAATTATAAAATTCTGTAAATGAATTTGTACTTAACAACATTTTAGCATAAATTCTTTTATTAATTACCAAAATAAATTAGGTCTTGTTTTAAATTGGTATATCCCACTATTTTCTTCAAACTATATTACCCTAACTTATATAGTTCAGCAAAATCTAATTAAAGATTTGTTAGTGAGAATAAAGATGTGACGCCCCCAAAATAGGTCCATACAACCCATTTTGAGTCGCCAAATACATGGTATAAAATTCAAATATAAACTTCATTTATACAACTATTAATTATCGTGTAAAATATGACAAAAAATAAACTGTGAGTTTCAATACAAATATTGTCTCGTAGACAATATCCAAACTCAAAATAAGTCCTCATTATAATTATTATCACATTATTTTAAAAAATAGTGAGGACTACTATAATAACCATCTTGGACCATTACTCCACTCCCCGACTAGTCCCAGCTGCATTCTCGCCTCTTGAGAAGAACAATGGAACCAAAAGGAAAATGGTGAGCTCAACTAGGCCAGTAAAGAATATTATGACTAAGATAATATAGAACAAATTATACTTAGTCCTTAATAGGGGATAATTTGATAGAACAAGTGTTAGATCAATAACTGCAGCGGAAATAACAATCCATTAGAAGAGTCAAGTAGAGCATGATGTCTACTATTTTCTATGATTTAAAAGTCAATCATCAATATTTTATCCTTGTAACACCAATCAATAATTATTTCAAACCAACGAATTATCTATGCACTACGGGCCAAAGAGGACTTTCATCACAAACCTTTATCTATAAAATTAAAGGTCATGATTATACCAATACACAATTCTTGGTCATAATCATACCAATCAACAACCCATCTTTGCACTACGGGCCAAAGATGACTTTTAGCACAATATAAGCATGAGGATGATGAAAATGATATAAAGAATCAATCAAGTGAGATCAATGATAAATATTAGAGATTTATAATTCAATTTATCCATAGTTCAAGAATGTCCAAATTGTCAACATGATAATAATTGTGGAGTAAAATTCAAGAATGATATTCATGTATCAAAAATAATTTGGACATAAAAGAAACCAATTTTATCGTGAATAGTACTCTGTGAATAGTACCCCGTGAATAGTAACCCGAATGAAAATATTAAAATTTAATAAGAAGGTTCAGACAAATATTTCAGTGAAACGATATTAGAAGAAGCGCAAAACTTAAGTATATTCTACTAATTTCATGGATTATAGAAACAATACTTACCAAAGTAAGTGTAGATTTAGAAATATGAAACAAAATAATATCACTTACATACTATAGAGTATGGAAGAAAATAATAATCCTTACAAATATTGAACGAAAATAATATCTTTTATCTTAGTAGGAGACTAAATCTGACTGGTATAGCGGAGATATTCTTGATGAAATCTTGCACTATTAATAACACTCAAAGTATTCTTATACTATAAAGAAATACGCACAATATTATAGAAGAAAAATTCTCTTATTCTGGTGTGATTTTCATTTCTTAACTAAACATCCTATTTATAGAAGAATGGCATGACACTATTTAAAATATTCACGGGTGAACGAAAAGTTTTTTACGGACGAATTCGGCTGATTTTTCTGATTTTTACTATTCATCACTATGCAATAAAATATTCTAATAAAACAAAAACTTTATATATAATATAATATATTCTAATTATAATCTATTAAAACAAATAAATTTATATATATTATAAAAAGTATTTTGTTTTATATAGAAAGTTTTCTGTTTTATTACTATAATAATAATAATAAAATAAAACTGATATAACTTTCTACCGGTGATTTTGAAAAATGAGTAAGTGGAGGTCCATATAATAAGACAAACTTATAACAAATTCTTCATGACAAACCCCTCTATTTATATCAAAAATTGAATAAATATTTACCATAAATCACTTATCTTCAATAAATACATTTTTAATCTTTCAAAAATTATTCATCATTAATATTATAACTCACAATATTGACAACAAGATCATTTCCAAGAAAGAAGGGGCTTTCCGAAAAGGATTTCTCCTTATTGACGCGCAATTAAATAACCTAACCCTCTTTCTCTACAGAACTTTCTAGACATTGTCAATAATGCAAATAATAATATGAATAATTGTGTCGTCTTAATTATTGATTTAATAATATAAAATATTGTACAGATAATACTGTGACAATAATTGAATCAATAATATGAGATACTATGCAACAACTACTATGGCAATTATTGAATGAAACTAAGTGACTTCTTACGTAAGAATCAATAATCAAAGATACTTTGCAATACCGTGTGCTATTGTGCAACCACGCGTATTACTGTACTTTTATCACCGGGTATTTCAACAGTTAACGGTAAAAGTTTTATCATTATTTTTTATAAAAAGGTTATTTCTGTCGCTTCCTATATTCGACATTTATTCTGTTATGTGGGGTCCATGTGACAACCGAGATTTTATAATTAATTTTAATATTTATTGGATTGAATAAATATTTTTCGATGAATTAATTATTAGGTTAAATGATTAATTGATGAAGTTGTGATAGATTAATTTAATTATATGTGTTACATTTATTAAATTAATATGGAGAATTTTATTATTCGATATATGTAATTATGTGAGCTTATTGTATTAAAAGAAATATTTAATAAGCCTAATGTTATTTTAATTAATTTAATTATTAATTAGAGATTTAATAATTTGACATTTTTATTAAAAGAGAAATTTAATTATATGATTATGTGAATTTATGATAAATTATTATATTTTATTTAAGTTAAATTAAATAAATTAATTGAGTTATTTTATAAAGGGTGTGACATTATTTAAACTATATGATAAAATAGTTATTAAATTAAATGGTATTAAGTTTTTAAAACTAGCCAAACATGGCCTTAGTGGGAGTTATCAGTAGTTACCCATGACTGGGTTAACTGACCATTATGCGCATCAGTTTCTTTTTCCTTTATTATATTATGTATTCTTTTCTTCTTCATTTTTCTAAGTCTGGCAAAAACAGAGAGGAGAAAGGGAGGGAGAGAGTTTGAAAGTTCAGAGAGTGTTAAGAGATTGTGAGAGTTAAGAAGAAATTGGGAAAAGTTTCAATCCTTCTAATCTATGCTTGGGTAATCTCTTCAACCCAATTCCTATTTTACGTCTTTTAAAGTTTTATAAAAATGGCTTTCAAGTTTACTGTAAAGCCTCTCTAAATTGGAAGGAGTATGGATTATGTACATATATGTGTTAAGATGTTGTTTTAATGTGTTTCTCTATGTATTAGATGGTTCTCTATCATCAGTTTGACATTATATTACATCGTATATGATTGCTTCAAAATTACAGAGTTTGGGTTATGGCCATATGGCCCTTATACGTAACTTTAATATGTCAAACATAAATTTTTCTGTAAAATCTCCACTTGTATATGATTATACATGCTAAAACGAACAAATTGAAACTTGAATGGTTGGATTTGGCCTTATAACGAATCCGGGGCGTTGAATTTTAGGAATTTATGTTCAACACTTCAAGAACATCAAGAACAGTACAATTTGCATAATTAATTATGTGATTATGTGTTTTAATGGGTTAAAATCACTCTATAAATGTTGGGTATTGATTATATATGAATTCTAACATGTGGGTATGTTTAATTTGGAGAATTAATGATTATGTAGTGTTTATTTCGCTGAATTCTGTGTTCTTCGCGAACTGGGAATTCAAAGTTCGGAGTGTCATGGCCATGGCTAACTCGTAATCGAAGTCCCGCATCATGGCATGCTTAAGTTTCCAGTACATGACAGCCAAGACCCAGTACAAAAGTGGCGCCGCAGCGCCACTTAGCAGAATGTCCAGAAAATGCATTTTTCCAAAATTCAAGTATAGAAATGTGTTAGTAATCTAGTCTAATGAACATAAAAACTTGTTAGACATATAATGAGATATTAAAATGAATTTTTACCATGTCAAGAAGACAATTACATATTGATTGAATCGTTGATTATGTAATTAACTTGTTGTTCGTGTAGTCTTTACAACTTTCTTTACTTTTCGTCCCGCCTGGAGTTTACTTCGTGGCGGTTGCTTGCTTTTACAGCTTTATTTACATTTCTGATCCCCCATGGAGGTGCTTCGTGGTGGTTGATCATGTCTGTATATATATATTTCTGACTTATATATATATATATATATATATATATATATATATATATATATATATATATCTCTGCCATCGCTATATTATCAATCATCTTGGCGATCTTGTGAGCCTAGGAATCATGTGATCACAGATTCAGTTTACTGGATCTAGATTCGGTTCCCATGATGGACATTTCCAGTTGTAAGCAGCTTGTAAATTTATTCACGGTGTTTGGATTTCCTCAGATGGTTTTAATTCATACCCACGAGGAGTTCGACACTATTTTGTACATTACTTTATCGAAGATGCCTCGCATCTCAAAAAAATTAAAAACAATCAATCCGAACACTTAATAAAAATGGGAGGATAAAATGTCTCAATTACTATTGAGCACAAGGGTTTGAAAAACCTCTTTTACAAAATATCACTGCCATATCTTGTTTAAAACTGAATTTTTACACAAATTCAAACCCTGTGTATATAGGTGCGAACGAGGCCTCACACTAGTTCCAAATAACAGCACATTGACCCACCCACCCACACACATTCATATAACAGTTTCTTAAAATGTGGCGGTCACCGTGGTAACACGGATGTCGAGGGGTGCCTAACACCTTCCCTCCGCATAATCAAGTCCCCGGACCCTAATGAATCTCGATTTCACCGACCCGTTTAGCAGTGTTACATCATTGGGTCAATGTGCAAACCTTTTCTCGGTTGTGTTGGTACAACCATATAAAAAATCAACTGGCAACTCTTAACAGTCCATCGTCGACATGATGTATGTCGGACCTTTTTTACTTGTTTTTTTAAACAAATCTCACCTAACATGAGAACACAAAAGAAAAAGTAACGAAAAGGGACAAATAAAAATCCCGACGTTGACAGGTGGCGACTCTGCTGGGGCCTTCCAGTAAGAGGGCTTAAGCCGCTACTATAAACTTTTCAAAACTGTTATATGCTTGTGTGTGGATGTTACATTTACATAGGAATGAATGTGTACGAATGCATTTACTTATTACATGTTGATTGAAACATTGATTATGTAATTAACTTGTTGTTCATGTAGTATAATATTATATGAAAACAAGTATGGTAATTTAACTAAGTATAGTCATGAATTAGAGTTAGACAAAGAGTAAACTTATGATGTTTAGTACGTTATTATTAACTGGTATTGTGAACATAATTGATATGTAGGATTTAAATCAAAGAACGAGTTTAGTTAAAATGTAATCTACGCACGAGACAAGTTTCCCAACCCTACTTGTTATCGTTATATAAGTTGAATAATTCACCTTTCTACATTGAGCAAGTTCTCATTATTATTGACAAGTCTGTCTTGTATATTAAAGTTATTAATCTTTCAAGCATGATGCTGTTATACAATATTTATTCTATTATATACCTTTTGAGATTCTATTCCAGTTAAGTTATTAATTATTGTTAAACCTTGTTAGACTAGCGAACCCTTTATGATTCGACTAGTCCATAGTTGATGAGTGTTCTAAATTCAGAACCCTTGATGAATTATCCAAACCAAACTTCCTTTGGTGCGAACTCGAATGTCAAACTGAGATGAACAACCTTGTATAGGGGATTACTTATGCGTTAACGTTAAGATATTGTGCATAGTATGGTACTAAGGGTTGATCCCCCTAAGTACGAGAAGAAGAGTCCATAGTCTTATGACTGTTAAAGGTTTCAAGTATAACCCTTGATAACCTAGGACATAGTTCAAGGTCTTATGACCCTCAGAAATCTTTTGATTATTGTTATTCATTCTTGATTAAAAAGTTAAGCTTTTATTTCAGAAGTCTTTTATTTATTCGCATGTTATTATTTCATTATTATATTGTTATACTTGTGGGCAATCGTGCTCACTCTTGCGTAATAATAACATTGCAGTTAAGAACGAAAGAGCAGATGAACCTTTCACTAGTAAAGGCAAGGGCAAGCTTAGCAAGTAATGAAGATTGATTATTTATGTGGTTATGTAATGATAATTAGAATTGATGTTACTTAAGACTTATTTGTTTATGTTTCTGCACAGATGATTTAAGGTTAGAGTAACCTGGGATTTATTTATTATGTAGTTGATGTAACCCCATAAGGGGAGATTTATTATTATTTCTATCTATTGCATGGTTTGCATTTATTTATGGGTAGATAGATGGATGATGTTTGTACAGTGAACACCAAATCCTGTGAAAATGGAAGTACCGAATTTGGGGGTGTCACAGGTTGGTATCAAAGCTATAGGTTATGAACCTTAGGTGGGGGAACAACCTTAGGTAGTAGCCTTATAGAAAGAATATAGTGATGGAAAACTCTTATCGAGTTCTAGGAAATGAATTTTTGTAATTCATTGAAGATAATAAAAGACTTTATGTGCTTATGTGTTAAATTATGTGCTCACTAGTACGACTTAGTAACTAAAACTCAAAAGTTTTTTGTCAGGATGTCGGACGTTGGAGGAACTAGTCGAGCAGGGGAGGAGGAACCCCGAGTACCTACAGAGGAGGAGCCCAGAGACATTCATGTCGTTAGGGAACGATTAGTACAGAGGAGTCATCTCCATTGATCACCGATTGTTGGTCGGGAGCATGAACAGACCGATCACGAGGAGGAATTTGACGAGGAAGAGGAGTTTCCAAAGACTCCATTGATCTTTGAGATGTACGACGCGTTATCTAACCGTAACATGGAGTTTCTGAGATGAGGGTCGTGGATTTGATCGAAGTAGGCGATTATTCAATGATTACTCTTGAGGAAAAGGAGAGGAGACTTAGACTCTTCACTCACGACCGGGAAATGTAGAATGGGATTTGGTCCACGAGAAGGGTCAACAAGAAGATAAGACCTCGAGAGATAGAAAAGTTGAAGAAGGAATCAAGGAAAGCTTTGAAAGGCCGATCATATGCAGAGAAGGTGGGTAAAAATACATCGCGTCGTCGATCTTGCGAGAAGAGACGATCGTGCAAAGAAGGCGAAGCTTGGGGAGACATACTCTACACTTAATTATCTGATGGATGAGGCTCAGATTGAGTTTTGAGGTACCCCATCCGATTCGAAGGACTTCCATCGTATATCTTTGGATCGCGCAGGACGATGTCTCGTATCATGGAAGAGGAGCGTAGCAAGGCTATTCAGCGCCTTGACAGACAGTGATAGAATTTGTTTAATTATGTGAAAGACTTAACTAGTTTGTATATGTAAATTCCGATGTGTTTATGAATGAAGGAATATGTTAATATTTTAAATCCTGTAGATTCTTTATCTCAGGATAGATGATGTAAATAGTAGTGATGCTATCGTTTGAGGTTAAAACTCTTAGTTTGAATGAATATCAAGTTGTTTGAGATGATGTGTTATATAAGTATGTTAAATTGTTGAGTAATGTCTTACCTATTTAGAGAAATAAACAAAGATCTAATAAGCATATATTTTAACAGAATTATTCCGCCAAGAAGAAGACAACAACGTCAACCAGCTCAGGAAGAGTCTACGAATAACAACAATAACGCCAATGCTAATCCTTTTCAGCAATTGGTTAACTTGCTAGCTAGAGCAATGAATAATCAACCTCAAGCTCCACCAAATACTACATTTAAGGATTTCAAGGCGGTGGGACCGCCAGAATTTAAAGGTTCCATGAACCCGATCGAGGCTCAAACATGGGTTATGGAAATGGAGAAGGTTTTCAATGTCGCTAGGGTTAGAGAAGACCAAAAGACCGCCTTTGCAACGTTTATGCTGAAGTCCGAAGCTAGCTATTGGTGGCAAGCAAACAAAGTTCGTGGAGGTGAAGCTGTAATTACTTAGGAGAGATTTAAGGAGATGTTCTTCGAGTTGTATTTCCCGACCAGCTCGCAGAACCAGATGGAGGTTCAATGTCTGGAATTGAAGCAAGGAAATATGAGCGTACCTGATTATGCGGCTAGATTCAACGAGTTGGCGAGGTTAAATCCGATATCAAGTACACATGCAGGCGAGAGAAAAGCCGGAAGATTTGAATAAGGACTAAAGCCTTGGGTATATAGTAAGGTATCAATGTTTTAGATAAACACTTTTTCTTTGGAGTCTTTGGAAAAGGCCATCCTCACTGAAGGTGGAAGCGATGCGGTAACCAAGTATAATCAAGAGTAGAAGAAGAAGAAGAGTGAGAATGAAGGTAATAACAAGATTGGTGGGAGTAGCACTGGGGGTAGTCATAATCAGAAGAGGAAGTGGATGGATAACTCGTCAGCTGGAAGTCAACAAGGAGGGCAGAAGAAGAAGATCGAAACGTGCTCAAGTTGCGAAAAAGCTCATTTGGGAGTTTGCATGAAAGGGAAACGAGTGTGCTACAATTGTGGTCAGGAAGGCCACATAGCACCAAACTGTCCAAACCCAAAGAAGGGTGCTTGTTTCACTTGTGGTTCGAAGGACCATCTGGCAAGAGACTGTCCTAAGAAGGGATCGGGAGGGTCAGGATCAGGAGGAAACCGGGGAAACAACAGTGGAAATGCCTTAACTATCACCTGACCAACCGCAACAAACCGAAGGACCGCAAGGACTTTCAACATGACGGTGCAGGATGCAGTTCAATCTCGTGAGGTGGTGTCAGGTATCATTCCGATCAATAAAATTAATGCTTATGTTTTATTTGATTCGGGTGCTACTTGTTCCTTTATATCCAATGACTTTGCTAAGAATTTAGATTTGCCTAAGGATGAATTGGATTATCCCATGAACATAGAAATTGCGAATAGAGAAATAATCCACATTAAAATGCGTGCATAAGAACTGTAGAGTGGATATTAAGGGTAATATCATGAACGTAGATCTTATCCCTATTCGACTTGGAGTATTTGACGTTATTTTGGGTATGGATTGGTTATCCAATTATGGGCGATGATTATTAACGCCAAAGAAGCGTATTAACCTTATGACTCGTCGTCCAAAGGTTGTGTTTTATGGTAAGAAGTCACCTAGACAAGCGAGTTATCGGCGATGATGATGCAGCCGGAGGTTGTTAAGGCAAGGTTGTGTAGGATATCTAGCTTACATAGTCGATAGTTGTAAAGAGAATCTGAAAATAGATGAGATACCAGTAGTGAGAGATTTCGCAGACGTATTTCTGGATGATTTGCTGGGAATTCCTCCAGATAGAGCAATTGAATTCGTGATCGATTTGGCTCCAGGAACGGCTACAATATTGAAGGCACCGTACCGAATTGCACCGGTAGAGATGAAAGAACTAATGGTCCAACTACAAGAATTACTGGACAAGAAGTATATACAACCAAGTGTATCACCGTGGGGAGCGCCGATTTTATTTATAAAGAAGAAGGATGGGACAATGCGGCTCTGCATAGACTATAGAGAACTGAATAAGGTCACGATCAAGAACATATATCCATTATCGAGGATCGACGACCTGTTTGATCAATTGAAGGGAGCGAGATACTTTTCCAAGATAGACTTAAGAAGCGGTTATCATCAACTGAAGGTGAGACCAGAGGATGTACCGAAGACAGCGTTTAGAACACGATATGGTCACTACGAATTTTTGGTAATGTCATTTGGTCTTACGAATGCTCCTGTAGCATTTATGGGACTAATGAATGGTGTGTTCAAGCCGTTTTTGGACAAGTTCATAATGGTATTTATAGATGACATTTTGGTTTATTCGAAAACCAAGGAAGAACATGAAGAACATTTGAGATTAACATTGGAAGTATTGAGAAGGGAGAAGTTGTATGCCAAGTTTTCAAAATGTGAATTCTGGATCGAAAGGGTACAATTTCTTGGACATGGGATTGATAGAAACAGAATTTCGGTGGATCCCTCCAAAGTCGAAGTTGTAATTAATTGGGATCAGCCGAAGACACCGTTGGAAGTAAGAAGTTTTCTTGGATTAGCGGGTTATTACAGAAGATTTATTCAGGATTTTTCCAAGATCGCAACTCCATTGACGAATTTGACTAGGAAATCGGTGAAATTTGTTTGGACGGAGAAGTGTGAGGAAAGCTTTCAAGAATTAAAGAAGAGGTTAAGTTCAGCACCGGTGTTATCTCTTCCAGATGACACAGGAAATTTTGTTGTTTATAGTGATGCGTCGCATAAAGGACTTGGCTGTGTGCTAATGTAAAACGACAAAGTCATTGTGTATGCATCATGACAATTGAAGGATTACGAGAAGGGATATCCGACCCATGACTTGGAGTTAGCTGCAGTTGTTTTTTCTTTGAAAATTTGGAGGCACTATCTCTATGGGGAGAAGAGTGAAATATATACGGACCACAAGAGTCTGAAATATATTTTCATGCAGAAGGACTTGAATATGCGTCAAAGAAGGTGGTTGGAGTTAATTAAGGACTACGACTGTGAGATTTTATACCATCCGGGTAAGGCGAATGTCGTTGTCGATGCCTTAAGTAGAAAGGGTCGGGAGAAGTTGATGATGTTGACTGCTCAGGAGGAGCTAATTGCAGAAATGGAGAAACTGGAATTGGAAGTGAAGTATCCTATGGAGATTGATGAGAAGCTATTTCAGATGCAATCTGGTACAACCCTACTGGATAAAGTTAAGGAGGCTCAACTTCAGGACGAGGAATGGAAAAAGGTGATAAGGAAGATATCTGAAGGAACCGAACAAAGATTTAAGATGGATAAGGAAGGAATACTGAGATTTGAGAGCAGAATTTGGGTACCGCCAGTACAATAGATTAAGGAAGACATTTTGAGCGAAGCTCATAGTTCACGATATTCGATTCACCCTGGTAGTACCAAGATGTACCAAGATCTTCGATAACATTTCTTGTGGCCGAATTTGAAACGTGATGTTGCAGAATGTGTTGCCAAGTGTCTGACCTGTCAGAAAGTGAAAGCAGAACATCAGAGACTGAGTGGATTGCTACAACCGTTGGAGATCCCAGAATGGAAATGGGAACATATTACAATGGACTTCGTGGTTGGCCTTCCGATGACTCAGAAAGGCTACAATGCAGTATGGGTTATCGTTGACCAACTGACGAAATCCGCATACTTCCTTCCGATCAAAATCAGATTCAACTTAGATCAGTTGGCAAGGTTATATGTGAAAGAGATTGTTTCGAGGCACGGAGTGCCGGTGTCAATTGTTTCTGATAGAGATCCACGCTTTACATCGAATTTCTGGAAACGTCTATAGGAATGCATTGGAACGCAATTGCGAATGAGTACAACATACCACCCTCAAACAAACGGACAGAGTGAGAGAATGATTCAGACATTAGAAGATATGCTAAGAGCCTGTGTGATGGACTTTAAAGGAAATTGGGATGATCACCTACCGTTAGTAGAGTTTGACTACAACAACAGTTACCACGCTAGTATAGGCATGCCGCCTTACGAAGCGTTGTGACAACCCGAGAATTTAGAAAATTTATTAAAATCTTAGATGATTGGTTTAAGGTCAAATAATAGACCTAGACAGAGAATACGTGTATGTGTTTGATGTTTTCAGAAAGGAATTTTGAGGATTTAAAATTTCTTTTAGTGAATTATTCAGGATTAAGGGTATGTGTGTATATATTCGTGATTACGGTATTATGTATGCGAGAATATGGTTAAGGGTCAAGTGTTGACGGATAAATTATATCGTGTCAAAACCTAATATTATTAGAACGTCAACGTTAGGTTATAAAATTATTACGATTTATAAGAAACCCTAGAAATCGGTTCGAAACCCTAATTTCAAAGATCGGAATCAAATCCTAATTAGGTATTTGAAACCCTAATTTGGGAAGTCAAAGGCTAAATATAATGGCTTAAGTATTTTTGATTATATATTAGGGATAACCCTAATTGTTAAATTAGAAATCCTAATGTTTTGTATAAAACCCTAAGGGATTAAAAAGTTATGTGTGTAATGAATATGAATATTATGTGTTTGTTTGTTTATTATATAAACAAATAAAATAAACTAATGTAATCCTAATTATATATTAAGAATGAATGATTGAATAACTTAAGAGTTATGAGTTGGGGGAAATAATAGTATTTAGATATATACTAACTCTAAGAGATTTATTTTATATATCTCAATTAATTAATTTTATAACCTAATTTTAGAAAGTCTAATTGGGTTAAGGAAATGAATGTGCATGAGTAAGGATTTAATTTATAATTGAGGAAAATGAAAACCCTAAATTAATGATTTGGGTTGAAAAAGAATTAATAGTATTGGACTATGTTAATTTAAATGGCCCAAAGAATTAAATTTTAAGTCCAATATATTATTTATTGATAGCCCAAAAGATGGAAATGGTGACCCAAATTTAAGCCCAAATATGGAGGGACATATTGGACATATGGTATGATAAATAAGAATTAAAAAGAAATCATTTATTAATGTGGAAATTACTAGTATACCATTTTGTTTTATTAGTGTATTATTAGTAACATTGTTGATAAGAATCTTCAATTATGCTAGCTAATCAATTGCTTCTAGAAGTCACTCATGTTACTATGCTATTACACCTCAATTATCAAGCAAACTAATGTCTAGATACATTTCTTACATTATTACACTAAATAAAAATCATATTCTTCACTTTTCTCATCTTATTTTCCAACATAACTAAGAAAGAAAGAGAGAGACAAGAGAGAGAGAGGAGAGGGAGAGGGAGTTAGGAAACTCCAAGAAAGAAGGAGAAGAGATTTTGATTTTTCATTCCATCCAAGATCCATCACATAGTTGGAAGAAAAAGATATGTCATGAAGCTAAAGGTAAAAATTTCCTAAACTCAAAACTCTTGTTAGTTTAAAGTGTTATGTTATGGTGTTTTAGATCAAGTGTTGAACTTATGATTTTGAATCATATGAGGGTAGGTCTACATGATATATGATATTTTATGGGTAGATCTAACCATTTTGGTAGTGAAAAGCTTAAGTAAGGAAGGGAAAGAAAACTAATTTTTTTAAAGTGTGAAAACTAGTAAAACTCTTTGACCTAAAAAGGAAATTTTGGGGTTAGCTAGCTTGCTCTAAAAATTCTGGGCTTTTGGTATGTTATATTACATTCAATAAGATTTCCATAGACTCTAAAACGGACTAAATCCGACATCGGAGGAGAGAGTTATGAAATTTCTCCCAAACTACTCAAAGGTAAGAAAAACTGTTAGAGTAACAGTTTGTAACAGCCACTTCCGGGCTAATTTCCGGGAGCTTAACATGTCCAAATATGGATTGTGATAGATGAAAACTGTATTTCGGAAAGATAGGAATCCAAAAAAGTTGACGGATCGTTAATCGGAGTTACAGATCTCATTTTATTTAAGATTTAGTAAAGGACTCCAAAACTGCCAAATGACAAAAAGTTTACATCCAGATCTCATCCGGGGCTGTTTTGGAAACTTAAAGTGTGAAATAAATTCGGCCTTTTGGGAAATGAAAATATATGGTATTAAGTACCTCGTGTCCAAAAATGAGCTAATTCGACTTAAAATGACCGAGTTATGATTTTCAATTTTTGTGATTTTAAATGAAATCGCTATAACTTAGGAGTTCTACAACTCCGATTGCCACGAAATTTAAAATGGAGCATCACGTTAACATATATAAGGTTATGTCAAAAGATGGGCATCTTTGGAGTTAAGCACGGTAGCTAATTTTCTTAAGTCACGCACTAATTATGATTTTTGAAAAATAGTAAAAGAAATTGAAAAATTACGAGAAAAATATTTTTTATGTATGAAATACATGTATATATGTTTGAACAAAGGATAAAAAAATAATAAGTTGATTTGGTATTTTTCGTGAAAAGAATAGTGATTTCGGGATCTTTGAAATAAAATTCGTCTTCTTGAAATGGTATTTGGTTTACTAAGATGTTATCTAATTTACTAGGATAACATATAAAAATGAATAACTTATAAGTACAAGTTATGATGTGATTAAAAGAATATCAAAGTATAATAATAATATTAAGACTTAAAACTAATGTCTAATACTTAACTATATGTTATGACTAAGCAAGAAAGATCTATTATAGGTTTTATATGTTATGGTATCGATAGGATTATGTGTTTAAGTTATTTTATAATTGGTGATGATATTATTCTAATATTGGAGATCTATATTATTAATATTAGGTCTTGGGAGAGAAGCTTATTATATTGCGTTACTAAGTAATCAAGCGGTTCGTGCAAGTTTTTCAAGTTCTTTTACTTAAACTCTTTTAAGAGTGGTTTGAAGACAGAGATATGCTTATGAATTGTACTCTGTATATATTGCATGTATTCATCGGTATGAAAGGTCGATCACCTTCATTACCGGTCGATTCAGAGATATAATTGTTATGTTCATTTTCAATGTTCATTCGACTTTAAAATTTTGTTCATGCTAATTCACAACTACATTGTGAAGGATAGCGACTTATTATTCAAACTCTTTCAATCATGATATATCTTTACTTTTTTTTTAAACTTCTTTGGGCAACTTTCATGCTCACCCTTGCTATATCATGATAAAACATTGCGAGATAAGGCGAATCTGACCAGATCACGGGAAAAGGATAATGCCAAGTTCAGCTTGGGATAGAATGTGAAGTTAAGTTGTAAAGTATGTTGAAGAATAGTATTGTCATGTGTTAGACAGTCACGATTGTGTATTAGTTAAGGTTACTCGATTTTGGGAATAGTGTAATGTATAAACAATCTATGTTTATATCTTCCGCAAACAGTTGTAGAAATAGCGAACCGGATCCGCGGCGATTTGGGACCCGGATTTGGGGCTGCTACAAGCGTTATACGGCAGAAAGTGCAGAACTCCACTTTATTGGGATGAAGTTGGCAAAAGACAATTGCTAGGGCCAAAATTGGTACAGCAGACCGCAGAAATAGTCAAAGTGATCCGAGCACGACTGGTAGCAGCTCAAGATAGACAGAAGAAGTACGCCGAGCCACACCATAAAAATGTTGAGTTCGAGCCAGGTAGTTATGTGTTTTTAAAGGTCTCTCCTTGGAAGGGAAAGATCAGGTTTGGAAAGAAAGGAAAATTAAGCCCAAGATTCATTGGACCCTTTGAAGTTCTGAGAAGGGTCGGAGAAGTTGCTTATGAGATAGCCTTACCTCCAGCTCTAGAGAATGTCCACACCGTTTTCCATGTCTCAGTCCTACGAACCTACAAACCCGATTACAAACACGTGATTGAATATGAACCCCTACATTTCGATAAAGACTTATCTTACGAAGAATTTCCTGTTCAAATTGTCGACCGAAAAGAACAAGTTCTGAGAAATAAAGTAATACCTTCTGTTAAGGTAATTTGGAGGAACCATAACGCTGAAGAAGCTACGTGGGAACTCAAAGAGAATATGATGAAGAATTATCCTCATTTATTTACTTAGATTGTTATAGCGATTACGGAGCGAGAATCTTTGTAGGGGGGGGAGAATGTAACGGGACGAATTGTTTGAGTTGTGATTCTGAGGACAGAATCCTTTTAATAGGGGAAAGATGTGACAACAGAGATTTTGTAATTAATTTTAATATTTATTGGATTGAATAAATATTTTTCGATGAATTAATTATTAGATTAAATGATTAATTGATGAAGTTGTGATAGATTAATTTAATTATTTGTGTTACATTTATTAAATTAATGTAGAGAATTTTATTATTCGATATATGTAATTATGTGAGCTTATTGTATTAAAAGAAATATTTAATAAGCTAATGTTATTTTAATTAATTTAATTATTAATTAGAGATTTAATAATTTGACATTTTTATTAAAAGAGAAATTTAATTATATGATTATGTGAATTTATGATAAATTATTATATTTTATTTAAGTTAAATTAAATAAATTAATTGAGTTATTTTATAAAGGGTGTGACATTATTTAAACTATATGATAAAATAGTTATTAAATTAAATGGGATTAAGTTTTTAAAACTAGCCAAACATGACCTTAGTGGGAGTTATCAGTAGTTACCCATGACTGGGTTAACTGACCATTATGCGCATCAGTTTCTTTTTCCTTTATTATATTACGTATTCTTTTCTTCTTCATTTTTCTAAGTCTGGCAAAAACAGAGAGGAGAAAGGGAGGGAGAGAGTTTGAAAGTTCAGAGAGTGTTAAGAGATTGTGAGAGTTAAGAAGAAATTGGGAAAAGTTTCAATCCTTCTAATCTACGCTTGGGTAATCTCTTCAACCCAATTCCTATTTTATGTCTTTTAAAGTTTTATAAAAATGGCTTTCAAGTTTACTGTAAAGCCTCTATAAATTGGAAGGAGTATGGATTATGTATATATATGTGTTAAGATGTTGTTTTAATGTGTTTCTCTATGTATTAGATGGTTCTCTATCATCAGTTTGACATTATATTACATCGTATATGATTGCTTCAAAATTACAAAGTTTGGGTTTTGGCCATATGGCCCTTATACTTAACTTTAATATGTCAAACATAAATTTTTCTGTAAAATCTCCACTTATATATGATTATACATGCTAAAACGAACATATTGAAACTTGAATGGTTGGATTTGGCCTTATAACGAATCCGTTGTGACGCCCCCAAAATATGTATACATCACCCATTCTGAGTCGCCAAATACATGGTACAGAAACAAATACAACTTCATTAAACTGTGAGTTTAAATACAAATAGAGAGTATAAAAACTCAAAAGGAGTCCTCATTACAATTATTGATACACTATTTTAAAAATTGTGAGGATGCTAAAAAACTTTCTAGAACCATCACTCCGCGTACCCGACTAGTTCTGCTTTATGTTCTCACCTCCACGAGAAGAAAAATGGAACAAAAGGGTGAGCTCAACTAGCCCGATAAAGAATATTATGACTAAGATAATATACAACAAATTATCATTAGTCTTCAACAGGGAATATAATAGACAACAAGTTTTAGATCAACAACTGCAGTGAAAAATAGATTTCCATTAGAAGAGTCAAGTAGAGAAAGAATTCTACTATCTTCTAAGATTTAAAAGTCCATCATCAATATTTTATCCCTGTAACATCAATCAATATACATCTTGAATCAAATATTCATCTTTTCACTACTGAGGCCAAAGATATTCATTTTGTATCACCGATTGGTCATGTTCATCTCAACACATTCATCTTTGTACTACGGGCCAAAGATATTCATTAGGTAATCATTCATCTTTGCACTACAGGCCAAAGATATTCATTTGTATCATCATTTAGGACTGAGGATGATGAAAAATATTTTAAAGAAAACGAATCCAGTGAGATAACAAAATCAAATATTAAGGACTCGTATTATAGTTTATCCAAGTTCAATAATATTCTGAAATAACCAATTTTGAAGCAGAATTCAAAAATAATGATCAAAACATGGATACAATCAAAGATAGTAACCATAATAGACAACTTGGACAAAAGAAGAAAATTTCATTTTTAGGTGAATCTTTGTCAGAGATTCGTGAATAGTGTCGATATCGTGAATAGTAACTCAGACACAAAAAGTTTCAAATTTGATAAAAAGTTCATACCAATATTTCTAAGATAATGATATTGAAGAAAATATCATTTAAGAAGAAGATAATATCCCTTACCTCAAAATATCGATACTTACGATCGGAATATCGGTATAAAGGTGAAGGAAACTTGCAAGCGATTAATGAAACTCACAAATGATCTAAATACTCACAAAATACACTCAATAATCTCTGAGAGAAGAGAGAAAACTTGTTTACGGTGTGATTTTCAATTCTAACATAGCCCTCTATTTATAGGAAAATGTTAAAGACGCAAAAGCAGACTTAAACCGCAACTTTGATGGCTTTACTCGCTACTATTCTCACCAACCACATTTGAATAAAAATCTCAAAGACATTTCTTCACCAACCAAGAGTGGGGCCCACCAATTCTAGAATTTTCCACCAAAATGATTTATAACAGATTTACGAATCAACCACCTCTTAAAATTCATAACAAATCATACGCTCATTTTAAAGGTTCAAAATTTGTGGACATATACTCAACTTATATATGTATAACATATCCAAAAATTACAACGATCCAACTATCGGATTAAAAATTATAATTCCCATGATATATCTCGAAAAAACCTTTGGTTTGATTTTAATACCTCAATCCAGACAAAATACTAATAAAACACCTCAACATTAATTCCTTCATTTATAACCACATAAATAAATCCATCATTTATATCCACATAAAATAAATATTTCCTTATCATATGAATCAATGATTAATTATTCATAAATAATATTATAGAATCACATTTATGACAACCAGGCTGTTCCCAGGAAAGAGGGGGCTTTTCAATAAGGATTTCTCCTTACTGGCGCGCAAGTAGGTGACCAAAACTCTCCTTGACAGAAATTTCTAGACATTGCCAATAATGTTATCTAATAATATTATTCTAAATAATCTGAATTACTGATCTGATAAAGGAGATACTGTGCAGTGACGATAATTGAAACAACAATAATATAAAATAACAATGCAGCAATTATTGAATCAATAAAATAAAATATTGAACAGTAACTACTGTGACAATTATTGAGTAGTGCCTTCTTATGTAAGGATCAATAATTCAACAATACTGTGCATTACCGTATGCTACTGTGCAACAACGCGTATTACTTTACTTTAACCACCGGGTATTCCAACAGTGTTAACGGTAACAACTACGCCGTTATTCAATTTTGTCGTTTTCTTCATTCGACCATTATCCGTTATGGGGCCCACAATTGGTTGCGCCGTCGTACGAATATTCCCCGACAGAAAGAATATTCCACCGACAAAATGAATATTTTATAACCACTTGCTTATTTTGCATAATTTTCACATTTCACCCATAACAAAAGTTATTATATCAAATTAATACCTTATTATTCACAATAATAAATAAAGGAAATTTGATTTTATTCATTAAAAAGTTGGGGTCTTACAACCTCCCCTCCTTATGAAATTTCATCCTCGAAATTGACGTACGTACCTGGTGTTTCGAAAAGGTGAGGATACCTCACTTTCATTTCTGATTCCAACTCCCAGGTCATCTCTTCGATAGCATGGTTTCTCCACAAAATATTAACTTGTGGTATAACCTTCGTCGTGTAGGACATGCTCTTTCTATCCAAGATCTTAACAGTACCTCCTCAGACGTTAAATCTTGAGCTATCTCGTCTAGTTCTAACTCAATAATGTGGTTCGGGTCTTTAACATATTTACGAAGCATAGATATGTGAAAAACATTATGAACACGAGACATACTTGGAGGTAATGCGAGTCTATAGGCCACATTTCCTATTCGGTCAAGAATCTCAAATGGACCAACAAATCTTGGATTAAGCTTTCCTCTCTTCCCAAATCTTATAACTCCCTTCCATGGTGCAACACGTAACAACACATGATCCCCAATATTAAATTCCACGTCCTTCCGATAAAGATCCGCATAACTCTTTTGTCGATCCTGTGCCGTTTGTATACGTTGTCGAATCGTTTGGATCTTCTCTGTAGTCACGCGTACCAAATCTGGTCCCAATAATGTTGCTTCACCCACCTCGCCCCTAAGATATCTTTGGAAGCGACATTTTCTTCCATACTGGCGCCTCGAATGGAGCCACACCTATGCTGCGCTAATAAAAGCATTGTTGTAGGAGAATTCCACCAATGGTAGGTACTTATCCCAACTCCCTTTGAGATCTAGGACACAGAGTCTTAATAGATCTTCAAGAGTTTGAATAGTCCTCTCTGATTGTCCGTCCATTTGAGGATGGTATACCGAACTGAATCGTAAATCCGTGCCCATAGCTTTCTGTAAGCTAACCCAAAATCGTGAAATGAATCTTGGGTCACGATCCGAAACTATGGATACTGGCATGCCGTGCAATCTCACAATCTCGTTCACATACATACTAAAAAGACGTTCAAGGGAATAAGTCTCACGTATGGGCAAGAAATGGGCAGACTTGGTTAATCTATCAACAATAACCCAAATCGCATCTATGCCTTGAGAAACCTTGGGAAGACCCATAACGAAATCTATAGTAATGTGTTCCCACTTCCATTTTGGAATCTCAAGTGGTTGTAATGGACCCTTTGGCATTTGATGCTCCGCCTTTACACGTTGACAAGTTAAACACCTCGAGATAAACTCCGCGATCTCTCTTTTCATATTGCTCCACCAAAATGTATGTCGAAGATCATGATACATTTTGGTACTCCCAGGATGGATTGCAAAAAGTGTGTTGTGTGCCTCCATCATGATTCTATGCTTCAAGTCAGAATCGTTAGGAACACAAAGTCTGGAGTTGACTCGAAGTATTCCTTCTTCATCGATTCTTTCTTCTGGAATAGCACCTTCTTGCACTTTTTTTTCTTTATACGCATCGACTCCATGTAAAGTAGCTTGAAAGCGACTTTAACTTTATCGATTAAAGTCAGTTCTACTCGTATATTCGCCATCATCATGTGGGTCCCTGGAGTCTTTAATTATACCTCAATCCTTTGAAAGTCATACAGAATGGGCCTTTGCATTAACAATATCGCACTCATACTCGCATATGATCTTCTACTCAATGCGTCAGCTACTACGTTCGCTTTTCCAGGATGATATTGAATAGTGTGATCGTAATCTTTCAATAGTTCAAGCCAACGTCGTTGCCGCATGTTGAGTTCTTTTTGGGTGAAGAAATATTTGAGGCTTTTATGGTCCGTATAAATCTCCACTTTCTCCCCATACAAGTAGTGTCTCCAAATTTTCAACGCGAATACGACTGCTGCCAACTCTAGATCATGAGTAGGATAATTTCTCTCATATTATTTGAGTTGTCGTGAGGCATATGCTATGAATTTCCCATGTTGCATGAGAACACATCCTAACCCTTTGCCTGAAGCATCGCTGTAGATAACAAATCCATCCGTACCAGATGGTATTGCCAGAACAGGTGCCGAAATGAGTCTCCTCTTGAGCTCTTGGAAACTCTTCTCGCATTCCTCGCTCCATACAAATTTTGTATCTTTCCGAGTCAGCTGAGTTAACGGGGTAGCGATTCGAGAAAATCCTTCCACAAATATCCGATAATAACCAGCTAAGCCCAGAAAGTTGCGTACTTTGGTTGCTCCCAACTTTGTACTGCTTCAATCTTCGCCGGGTCGACAGATACTCCATGTTTTGACACCACGTGTCCAAGGAATGCTACTTCCTCAAGCCAGAACTCGCATTTTTTCAACTTGGCATACAACTTGTTATCACGAAGCCTTTCAAGATCTCTGGCTTCAAATGGTGCTCATGATCTTCACGGCTTTTGGAATAGATGAGGATGTCATCAATAAAGACAACAACGAACTGATCCAAGTATTCTTTAAACACACGGTTCATCATATCCATGAAAGCAGCAGGAGCATTAGTCAATCTAAAAGACATGACTAAGAATTCATAATGCCCGTCATCAAGAGTTCGAAGGCGTCTTTGGAATATCCTCGGTTTTAATCTTCAAATTTGATGATATCCGTAAGCGAAGATCGATCTTTGAAAAGAATTGTGCTCCTTTTGGTGGTCAAACGGTCATCAATGCGAGGTAGCGGATACCTTTTCTTGATAGTGACATGGTTCAACTCTCGGTAGTCAATACAAAGTCGCATACTCCGTCTTTCTTCTTTTCTGAATAACACAGGAGCACCCCAAGGAGATGTACTGGGGACGAATAAAATCGATGTCCAACAACTCTTGTAGTTGGACCTTTAACTCTGAAGTTCAATAGGAGCCATTCGATATGGGGTTTTAGAAATGGGCTTTGTGCGGGTTCAAGGTCAATAAAGAATTCAACTTCACGTTTTGGGGTAGGCAGGAAGTTCTTGAAATACATCGGAAATTCACTAACAATAGAAATAGTATTCAAATCGGCGTGTTTTTGTTCAAGTCCGTGACATGGGCTAAGAAAGCTTGACATCCGTTTTTCAATAAAGCGAATAGCTTTATGGCTTGATATGAAAGTGACTGATTTAGTAGTTTGGTTGTTTGGAATTCGCATAATAGGTTGGTTAGGAATATGAAAACTAACAACCTTACGAAAATAATCAATTTTAGCATGATGCGTGGTTAACCAATCAATCCCCAAAATCACATCAAATGAAAGAATTTTCAACGAAATAAGGTCGACAGGTAATGTGATGGTACCGACTTGAATCATGCAAGATTTAAAAATAGTAGATGTAACGAAAGTTTCTCCTAATGGAGTCTCAACAGATAAGTCAAAGTCTAATTTCTCTGGAGTCAAGTTTAAACGTTGAGCACAAGCAGGAGAGATAAAAGAATGGGTAGAACCGGTATCTAATAAGGTATAAACTTCACAAGAGTTTATGATTAGCTTACCCGTGATCACCTCGTTTGGGTTCCTCGCGTTTTGGGCAGTCACGACAAACGCCCTTCCAGGAACCACCGACTTTAACTTGTGGGATGACACTTTGAGAGTCACCATCCTGTTGAACTTGGTTTTGCAACTAGACAATCTCTAGCTATATGACCTTCCTTTCCATAGTTATAACACACCTTGGATTGTTGTGGGCAGTTTGGGCTGATGTGTCTGTGACGACCCCAAATCCAGGTACTTGAAACCCGAACTCGGTTCTCCACGATACCATTTCTTTAAGCTGAATAATACTAAATAATAATACATTCGAACTTAATTTACATACATCAAAGTTTACTTCCTGTGGTACATGACCTTCAAATACATTCCTTACAATACTTGAATAGATACCAATACAACTATAACCATTAACTCATAATACACACTTATTCGATCGACTTTTCCTTTTCCTTTGTTAGGTACTCGAGCCTTCAAAGTTGCTCATACATAAGCGAAAACATTTAATTTAAGCAAGGATGAGCATTTAAATTGCTGACAAGTAATAGCAATTATATATAATTTGAAAGAATATAAGTATTCTCTTTACATAACACTTCTACAACGAATTGAAAGTTGTGAAGTAATCAGATCTTGATAAAAAATTCACATAACAACTCTCTTTCAAATTCTTTAAATTTGGCTCGCTCTACCCTTAAATAGGGTTTAAGAAACATACTATGAACATTCTTTTCATTTTTGAAAAGGTTTAGCGGAATTCTATCCTCAAGCAAACCGTCATAACTTTACAGACGCGGAGGGTGATCACCACGTTGTACCTGTATTGATCAATACTACATAACTTGGCGAAATTCATCGCTTCACTCTATCCGCCTATGCAAAAAATCTTCCCATATAGGGATGTTCATACATGCCCGGTTCCTAACCCGAAGGTTTTAATCTTGCTCAACAATAGTATGTAATTCAACATATATATACGGGTAATTGACAAAGGTGTATCAACATGTGAACAAATGCCATGATTATCCAAGTGGGGACACTTGTATAACCATTTATAGAAATCAATGAAGCAGAATATATATCCGAGCTAACATGTCGGTAATCAAAAGAGTACATAATGCATGCGGGGGATAGAATAATCTCAAACTTCTTACTCATGTCCATTGCATAAAGGAAGTGCAAAGGTAGGATACTTTTTTGATTGGCGATTACAAATCTCAACTTAGGTTTTATCTCTTTATCACAACCTATCAATAATCGGATCATTCGTTCGATTAGAACAATATATCTTAACACATAGTAATCTTTATCTATTACGATTGATACATAGTCAATCACATAATCACGGTGATCATACTTTTAGTTCTATTCTATACTTGAAATATTTTTATACATTTTTCAAATATCTCATCCATGCTCTTCTGGTAGTCTTTTCTTTCTTTTATAAAGTTCGACATTTTGTCGCGTCAATGAAAGCGACTTTATTGGGTAAATCGAGTCTAAGACTCTTTATTCTATACCTCAACATCTCGTAAATATCGGACATCTTATTTTTAATCATTTTCGCAATTTCGAGAAATTGAAAAATTTAAAATAATTCAAATCATCACTAAAGGGCCTATAGTGATATAAGCACATTACTATAGGTGTTCTTCTTCAAATTCGAGAACTTCATAATCGGTTCTCAAGTCACTAGTTTGGTAAATTTATAACTTTCAAATATCGAATCATAATTAAATGATTTAAACATTAAACAATTCCATCATCATTAATAGTTTAATTAATACTAAACTATTAATGAAACCATTGCTAAAATATAAAAGTTATTTATAATAACTCAAACTATTTTTAAAAATTTATATTACCCAAATAATTACCATTAATATTTAAATATTAATGTACTATTTATCCAAATATTAAAAGTCATTAATTATAACTTAAAAATATTTTTAAATCCTTAATATCCTCTTTAAATGGTTTTTAAATAAGTAAAACCATTTTAAACTATTTATTTAATATTAATCATTAAATAAACTAAATATCATTAATATTATCTTAATATCATTAATATTTAATTATTAATGAAATTATCATTTAAATATTAAAAGTTATATTTTATAACTTAAAATATTTTTAAATACCTTATTTTCATTTAAAATGATTTTATAATATTAAAATTATTTTTAAACTAAATTATTTAATATAATCATTAAATAACTTTAATATCATTAATAATTATTAATTAATGAAATTCATCACAAAATATTAAAAGTCATCACAAATAACTCATTTACATAATCAATTTCAAGCCAAAATAAATATAGTAAACTAACTAGTTTATTAACAACACTAACTAAACTTCAAAAATTCAAACTTTAACTAACAATTAAAAATAATAACATTACAAAAAATTAAATAAGAAACATACTAGGAAATCTGAATTCCCACAGTGAATACGTGACTTCCACGCCAAAATTTAACTAAGGAGATCTTTATAAAAAATTCTCCCACAACAAAGTCTTTCTCAAAAATTGGAGGCCTTATTGTTGGTGAATGAAACAAAGGCCAAGCCCTTCTATTTATAGGTTTAGAAAATGGTGAAGTTCTCAATTTAGTCGATGTGGGACTTGGTTTATACTAATTTTTCAATAGCTCACTTTGCGATTTTCTAACGCATTGCTCATAACTTCGATTAATCTGATTTTTGGATATGTTATACATGGTATGTAAGACTATTTTAAAAAAATACGAATTACCCAATTTGGGTTCATTAGGTAGCCCAAACAGTGCGTCAAAAGTGGACGTTCATAACAGTTTTCAATCTCGTTTCAGCTTTACCCTCTTCCGCTAAAACAGTCATAACTCTTTCATTTTAAAACATTTTTGAGCGATTCTTGAGCCCACACGAAGCTAACTTGGGGCTACAACTTTTATTCTTTGACCATTTCCAAATTCAACACATCAGCCCAGAAATTCCGTTCAAATGGACTGCACCGCACTTGTTGGGAAGTTTTGACACTACTACTTTGAAATGTCATAACTCTCTCCTCCGTTATCGGATTTAGTCCGTTTTGGAGTCTATGGAAAGCTTATTCGGTGTACTATAACATACCAAAAGCCCAGAAGGTTTTGGAAACATTAATTGATCGAAACAGTGTCCCGAATAGCACATCCTGCTGCTGACTTTCGATTTTGAGAAATTTGACACATTTCCTTCCAATCATAGTAATTCCCTCATCCGAGGTCGGAATGAGGTCATTCCAAAGCCTATGGCTTCCTAACTCGATGCAATACAACATATCAAAAGCCCGGACCTTTTAAAGCACAAAAAGTGGATGAGAATGCCCCCATTACAATTTGCCCAAAAGCGGTTTATCATGATCGATCAACCATGTTTGACCATCTATAACTTCTAATCTATACATGATATGTACTTGATTCTTTTGCGATTAAAGACCACATATCGGGCTACACATAACAACTTTTGAAGAACAAAACTCATGATCGAGCAAAGAGTTATGGCCTCTGACATTTGGTAAAAAATAACAGAATTCGGTTTTTCCAACTTGCTTAAATCTTCAAATTCGTGCACTTTGATGTTATGGGTCTTTAATTTATCAACTCATATCATCAATTAACATTCTATTACACAACTTTAAACAATCAATTGCATCAAATAACATCGAATCAAAGGATTTCTAGGTTTAGTGTTCTTATACCCTTTTTGCCAAAAATTCTTGATTCTTGCTTCTGATTTGTTATGGGTGATGGTTGGGCTTTGTTTAAGAGTGTATGGGTAGTCTTGTACAAGGCAATTAAATGTAATAGTTAATCACTAGATTTAATTCTTATAATTTACCAATTAACTTCTATCCTTTGATAAATTAAAACACTTATACAGTAACATCGAAATTAAACCCGGTAATTAAAATTAGGGTTTCTCAACGTCATCAATTAGGGTTTTTAATTGACCATTAGTGGTTCTTTAATTATCTGTGTATGTTACTAACACAGTCGTTACGGTTTCTAACTTCAACCGATTAAGGTTATAATAATTAGGGTTTGTCCTAATTATCGGCGTAAAAATAGTAATTAGGGTTTATTCTAATTACCGACATCCTTATTCACAGTAACTTCATATACACAGTTACTACTCAGAAATATCTCATAACTGAGTTTAATAATTAGGGTTTCACAGACGGTAATATGCTATGACCTAATTGGACCGTCATTGCTTTCAATATTATCTCTGTCACAAGCACATACCGAGTACATAATTATGGTCTTTGTAAAATAATATAATATTATTATTCTCATCTCTTGATCATAATCCCAATCTAGGGTTTGGATCTCATATACGACTTATTCTTCGTACACATCATCAATAATCAAGTTAAAATAATTAACTTAAATATTCTGAACAATTCATATAATAAAATATTTATTATATAAATCTAATTATCACATCATATATTATTTCCAATCATGCTTTCATGGAAAATAATTAATAAAAACATTTCTGCTTACAGAAATTTATTACCATATAATTTGTGGTAATTAATAATTCCAAAATTATTTCTAATTTTTCAAGTAATAAATGTATTCGCATTTATCGTTCACTTTACTTGACACTTAGTCTCGTCATTAAATAAAAAAAAAATTTATACATAAAATTTCTTATTTATTTTATATAGAAAATCTCGAGTTATTACGGTGTCCCTCTTCAAAGCATTTGTAACATATACGTAGGTGGTCGTTCTCCTCCCTAGAAATAGTTGATGTTGGTCTTTGGCGTCTTTACGCTTATCATTGTTGTACCTTCTCCTTTTGAAATCTCCTCCCACTCGCTCCTTCTATTATCACGTACGATTACCACGGAGTGGTTACCGCTTTTATCCGAATGCTTTCCTTCCCTCTGGTTGTCATTTCTCCGATGACCGCTGCCACCGGTATGACCCTGATTGTGTTCCCTCGGTTGAACATACTCATTATCTCGCTCTAATAATTGAGCCCTGTTTACAACATCTGAATATAAAAAAAATTTATGAGAGATAAGATATTGTCGAATCTCGGGCTTTAGACCTCTCAGAAACATCCTCGTCATTCGTTCCTCATTTTCGACCAAATGAGGTGCAAACCTGGATAACTCTGCAAACTTCGCCTCGTACTAGGACACCGTCATGTTGTTTTGTTCCAGTTTGATAAACTCCACCTCCTTCATATGATGAATACTTTCAGGAAAGTACTTGTCATTGAATAGTTTCTAAAACGTTTCCCAAGACATGTTGAGTGCGGCTTGCTGGGTACGCTTCACAGACTCCCATCAGTAGTCTGCCTCACCGCGGAACATAAAGGTGGCGAATGGAACCTTCTGTTCCTCCGTGCATCCCAAGTCATCGAATATCTTGGTAATTTGTTTGACCCACGTTTCCGCCATGATCGGATCCGGCTTTCCCTTAAATTCTGGTGGTCCTAACTCTTTGAACTATTTGGCTGTGACAAGCCGCGCATTGCTAGCATTTCCACCCGTATTTTGTGCACGAGTCTCCCTTGTCTGGTTTTGCATGAACTGGAAAAAGCTTCTAAACATCCCATCATTCATCATTTGTTCGGTAACGTTGTTTATAGGAGGATTATTGCCTTCCTGTTGCACGTTCCCCTGGGTAGTGATCAAAGGTGTCTCCACGGTCTGATTCATTCCATTATTAACGTTCTCAGCTGCCATTCTTAAATACTGCCATAAAACAAGGGTTAATAGTCATGCAACATATTATCCCTATACCCTGACCGACCAAATAAATACCAAATAAACTTAGTCAGGTCATACTAGCGAAGGAATTCCCCGTCTCTCCCCTCCTAGTTCTTGTCTCACATCTCAACCAGGGATCATATCCCTAAGCTTTGATACCAACTGTGATGCCCCCAAAATAGGCATACATCACCCATTCTGAGTCGCCAAATACATGGTACAGAAACAAATACAACTTCATTAAACTGTGAGTTTAAATACAAATAGAGAGTATAAAAACTCAAAAGGAGTCCTCATTACAATTATTGATACACTATTTTAAAAATTGTGAGGATGCTAAAACAACTTTCTAGAACCATCACTCCGTATACCCAGAGCTAGTTCTGCTATGTTCTCACCTCTAAGAAGAAAAATGGAACAAAAGGGTGAGCTCAACTAGCCCAGTAAAAAATATTATGACTAAGATAATACACAACAAATTATCATTAGTCTTCAACAGGGAATAATCTGATAAAATATAATAGACAACAAGTTTTAGATCAACAACTGCAGTGAAAAATAGATTTCCATTAGAAGAGTCAAGTAGAGAAAGAATTCTACTATCTTCTAAGATTTAAAAGTCCATCATCAATATTTTATCCTGTAACATCAATCAATATACATCTTGAATCAAATATTCATCTTTGAACTACAGCCAAAGATATTCATTTATATCACCAGTTGGTCAGTGTTCATCTCAACACTGTTCATCTTTTGCACTACGGGCCAAAGATATTCATTAGTAATCATTCATCTTTGCACTACTGAGGCCAAAGATATTTATTTGTATCATCATTTAGGGTGAGGATGATGAAAAATATTTTAAAGAAAGCGAAACCCGGTGAGATAAGCGATCAAATATTAAGGATTCAGTATTACGGTTTATCCAAGTTCAATAATATTCTAAAATAACCAATTTTGAAGCGTAATTCAAAAATAATGATCAAAACATGGATACAATCAAAGATAGTAACCATAATAGACAACTTGGACAAAAGAAGAAAATTTCATTTTTTCGGTGAATCTTTAAGTATTCGTGAATAGTGTCTTATACGTGAATAGTGCCGTATACGTGAATAGTAACTCCGACACAAAAAGTTTCAAATTTGATAAAAAGTTCATACCAATATTTCGGCATAATGATATTGAAGAAAATATCATTTAAGAAGAAGATAATATCCCTTACCTCAAAATATCAGTACTTCTGATCGGAATATCGGTATAAGGCTGAAGGAAACTTGCACTGATTAACAGAAACTCACAAATGATCTAAATACTCACAAAATACACTCAATAATCTACAGAGAGAAAGAGAGAAAACTTGTTTCTGGTGTGATTTTTAATTCTAACTTAGCCCTCTATTTATAGGAAAATGTTAGCACGCCGAAGCAGACTTAACCTGCAACCTGATGGCTTTACCTGCTACTATTCCCACCAACCACATTTGAATAAAAATCTCAGCACATTTCTTCACCAACCAAGAGTGGGGCCCACCAATTTTAGAATTTTCCACCAAAATAATTTATAACCTGATTTCCGAATCAGCCACCTCTTAAAATTCATAACAAATCATACACTCATTTTAACGGTTCAAAATTTGTGGACATATACTCAACTTATATATGTATAACATATCCAAAAATTACAACGATCCAACTAGTCGGATTAAAAATTATAATTCCATAATATATCTCAAAAAAACCTTTGGTTTGATTTTAATACCTCCAATCCAGACAAAATACTAATAAAACACCTCAACATTAATTCCTTCATTTATAACCACATAAATAAATCCATCATTTATATCCACATAAAATAAATATTTCCTTATCATATGAATCAATGATTAATTATTCACAAATAATATTACGTAATCACATTTATGACAACGGTTTGTTCCCGGAAGAGGGGCTTTCAATAAGGATTTCTCCTCATTGGCGGCGCAATTAGGTGACCAAACCTCTCCTTGATGAGAACTTTCTAGACATTGCCAATAATGTTATCTAATAATATTATTCTAAATAATCTGAATTACTGATTTGATAAAGGAGATACTGTGCTGTGACGATAATTGAAACAACAATAATATAAAATATCAATGCAGCAATTATTGAATCAATAAAATAAAATATTGAGCAATAACTCTTGTGACAATTATTGAGTAGTGCCTTCTTACGTAAGGATCGATAATTCAACAATCATGCAATACTGGTATCTTCTCTTGCAACAACGCGTATTACTTTACTTTAACCACCGGGTATTCCAACAGTGTTAACGGTAACAATTACGCCATTATTCAATTTTGTCATTTTCTTAATTCGACCGTAATCCGTTATGGGGCCCACAATTGGCTGCGCCGTCGTACGAATATTCCCTGACAGAAAGAATATTCCATCGACAAAATGAATATTTTATAACCACTTGCTTATTTTGCAAAATTTTCACATTTCACCCATAACCAAAGTTATTATATCAAATTAATACCTTATTATTCACAATAATAAATAAAGAAAATTTGATTTTATTCATTAAATAGTTGGGAACTTACATCCGTGGCGTTGAATTTTAGGAATTTATGTTCAACACTTCAAGAACATCAAGAACAGTACAATTTGCATAATTAATTCTGTGATTATGTGTTTTAATGAGTTAAAATCACTCTATAATTGTTGGGTATTGATTATATATGAATTCTAACATGTGGGTATGTTTAATTTGGAGAATTAATGATTATGTAGTGTTTATTTATTTGAATTACGTGTTCTTATGAATCGGGGAATTCAAAAGTGAGGAGTGTCGTCATGCGACGCCAACTCCAGAACTAAAGTCCCTTGTTGTGGCGCCACCGTCTTCTTGGCTTGAGACCCGATACAAAAGTGGCGCCATATTTCCTTAGCGTAATATCGAAAATGCATTTGTTCAAAATTCAAGTATATAAATGTGTTAGTAATCTAGTCTAATGAACATAAAAACTTGTTAGACATATAATGAGATATTAAAATGAATTTTTACCAAGTCAAGAAGACAATTACATGTTGATTGAATCGTTGATTATGTAATTAACTTGTTGTTCGTGTAGTCTTTACAACTTTCTTTACTTTTCGTCCCGCCTGGAGTTTACTTCGTGGCGGTTGCATGCTTTTACAACTTTATTTACATTTCTGATCCCCCATGGAGGTGCTTCGTGGTGGTTGATCATGTCTGTATATATATATATTTACAACTTTTATATATATACCTACTTACTGCTTTATTAGCAATTGCGGCATCATTTGAGCCTAGGAATCATGTGATCACAGATTTTGTTTACTGGATCTAGATCCGGTTCCTGTGATGGACATTTCTAGCTGTAAGTAACTTGTAAATTTATACACGCTGTTTGGATTTCCTCAGATGGTTTTAATTCATACCCACGAGGAGTTCGACACTATTTTGTACATTATTTTATCGAAGATGCCTCGCATCTCGAAAAAATTAAAAACAATCAAGCCGAACACTTAATAAAAATGGGAGTATAAAATGTCTCAATTACTATTGAGCACAAGGGTTTGAAAAACCTCTTTTACAAAACATCACTGCCATATCTTGTTTAAAACTGAATTTTTACACAAATTCAAACCACAATATATATAGGTCTTGACGAGGCCTCACACTAGTTCCAAATAATAGCACATTGACCCTACACACACACACATTCATATAATGATTTCTTAAAATGTGGTGGTCACCGTGGTAACACGGATGTCGAGGGGTGCCTAACACCTTCCCTCCGCATAATCAAGTCCCCGGACCCTAATGAATCTCGGTTTCACCGACCCGTTTAGCAGTGTTACATCACTGGGTCAATGTGCAAATCTTTTCTTGGTTGTGTTGGTACAATCATATAAAAAACCAACTGGCGACTCTTAACAGTCCATCGTCGACATGATGCATGTCGGACCTTTTTTACTTGTTTTTTTAAACAAATCTCACCTAACATGAGAACACCAAAGAAAAAGTAACGAAAAGGGACAAATAAAAATCCCGACGTCGACAGGTGGCGACTCTGCTGGGGACTTCCAGTAAGAGGGCTTAAGCCGCTACTACAAACTTTTCAAAACTGTTATATGCTTGTGTGTGGATGTTGCATTTACATTGGAATGAATGTGTACGAATGCATTTACTTATTGCACTTAGTGCTTCGCACCATATCTGCTTGTGATATTAATGCTTCGCACATGTCATCATTTCCATACGGTGAGACACGTTGTATGTGAATGTATGTTGTGTGGTTCCTCCACCAGGAGGCTATCCTGTCGGAGTTTGATTACTGGACTCGTAGGAAGACTAATTCTAACGAGGCTTAGGAAAGGCACCACCCAAATTCGCTCCAATTAAAAGGCTGGATTAACTTCCCATCAAGTAAATTGCGATGATTTTTGAACTTTCATGCCAAAAAGCCGCGAGAGTAGCCTAAGATAGGTCAGCCTCTGATAAACCAAACGCGAAGGAAAGTCTCTTCATACTTTCCCATTTCAATTGCTTGTAATTACAATTACTTGTAATTTCATTTCCATGTAAATCTTAATGTAATGGAAAATATGAAGGAATATGTGTACATGCCTTCCCTTTATATCAAAACCTGACATGCTATCTTGTCAAATGACATCCGTTTCGCAAGACGATACTCCTAAATGGACACATTACGTAATATTGCTATATTCACTAAGACTAAACTACATAAGTCTTTTTGTAGGGATATAATTGGTCCAGTAACCCGTTCGAAATCTAAAAAGGCAACGAGCCTACAGCCAAGCATGGCTTCATCTGGCCAGCCTAGTTCTACTCATGTCTATCGCTAGAAGTTTGAAGGACTAAGCAACCAAATTATAGAGTTGGATGTTCTGCTTAAAGAACTGCACAAATCCACTCAGGGTCCACGAATGCCCATACATACAGAATCCTCTGCACAGGGAGGAACTCAGGGACCGGACAAAGAAATTCCTGTACCTAAATCTCAGTTGGACAAAACCAACAAAACCCCTAAAATTACCCCTCTTAAAGAGAGCATACACCGGTTCCTTCATCTTCAAGGCGATTGCCTACAGGAGCTGGATCTATACAGACTTCAATAAGGGGTCCTGCCCATGTGATTACTATGTTATTCCCTAAGCTAATATCGGTCAAAGGAAAAGAAGTCTTGATACCGGATCCGAAGGCAGAGGAAAAGGACAGAGGCGTAAGCAGGACATTGTTAGGCGCTTATCAAATATACGCATCATAGTCCACACGGACAATACAAACAGAGATACCCTAGACGATGATTGTCCAGTCATCATTCGGGAAATGAAGGACGATAACATCCCCTTCATCACAGCCGTCCACCAGGAGTTCACCCTTGGCAATTGGAGCAGCACTCCTTGCATTTGCCGACGAGGGTAAAAAGGGAAGAAACTCTCTCTGCCTTGTAGATAGAAATACCTGCTTACTTTTTCTGTACAGTATTAACAGTTATTTTTGTCATTACATGCTAACACTTTGTATGATTCAACAGTTTCATATATTAAGTGAAAGCATTTTGTTTTAGGACTCTAAAGTTAGATATGCCTAAACTTGCTGATGAGCTACCTATTCTCCACAAGGATTGTAACTTTGATGTAAAGTTGAACTCAAACTTGATGGAAATACAAGAGGACTATGAGATACCTCAGGAGATCGAAGAATGGGTCAAAGACAAACCCAAGCCAAATCTTGATCAAACAACCTCTTTTAACCTCGGAACCATAGAAACCCCAAATAAATCTAGATTGGTACGGACCTCACTCCAAACCAAAGGAATGACATGGTTACTCTATTGTGCTGTGTATCTGTGATACGAGTCTCGAGATTAGTCAATTTGTATATTGACTAAGAAATAAGAGTAGAGTTGTGCTTAATAGATTTAGAAACCCTAACCCTAGTTACGGATATGGATTCGATAGAAAATATAATTAAAATAATTATATTAATGAGTACGTGTTTGTACTGTTTAGAATTATTGATCAATGATTGATCGAGTCGGGTATAAAATTAGTAAATCCTAATAAGGGATTAGAAACCCTAATCTCCAGATTAGAAACCCTAACGTACCGTTAGAAACCCTAATCGAAGGCCGAGAAACCCTAATTTTAAATTCTGGAATCCTAAACCCTAATTAGGAAACCCTAATCCTAATTAGCAAGCCTAAAGTGATTAGTATGTGTTAATATAATTAGGAAACCCTAATTATACTTTAAAAATATTAATTTCTATTTAAAACCCTAATTTTATTTTAGAAATCTAAATTTTTCTTTTTAGAAACCCTAATTAGAAAATTCTAGAATTAGATATTTTAAAACCTAAGGGTTAGAACCTTAGGGTTACCCTAAGGGTTAAACCCTAAGGGTTTGGGCAATTGACAATCAAGCCATTAAATTACAAGGACAAAGACCAAAATGCCCTTTTTGTATATTTTTATTATGTAACTTGTATAAGTTGCTAAAGCATTAGTTGGTGAACAACTCAATTGACTTTGTGGCTTAAGAAATCTCAGTAAATCTATTCAAATCATCAGCTATATGTATTATATCACATTATATAAAGCTCTCACCAACTCTCTCTCTCTCTAACCCTCAGAAATTATCAAGTAGATCAGTCCCATAAACAGCCCCTAGATCACCTAATATCAGATTGGAGAGCTAAGATCAAGGATTGGATTTAGAAGGTATAAAACCCTATACTCATTTTGATCTTGTATGCTAATATAGAGTTAGTGTTTTTGTGTTTATATTTGTGTTAAAGATATTTTTAGATGATCTATGGTGATCCATCATGGATCCATAGCATCAAAGTGCCTTAAAATGGTGTTTTTCAAAAACTGTTCTTGAGCTTGAAATGTGGTATAACAAGCTAATGTCAGGAGCCACATATTCTTCTCTGTTTATGATTTTTGTTGGCCGTTCCATGTCCATAGTGTAAGATATTCATGGTCAAAGAGAGTTGACCGAGCATGACAAACACTTTCTGGGTAACCCAGAAAGTGTGAATCCGAGTCTGACAAGATTTTTGAAGCCCGAGATATGTCAGGTTTTATATTGTTTGGTAATGTTATGATATCTAGATTATAGCCTGATGTATGGACTCAAGATCCATGTTTTTATAAAAGTAAAATAGTTAACAGATCGAACGGAATAAGTGGTCAAAATAGGCCAGTCGAACACGGATCACGTTTCAGGATTTCGAACCAAGTATGAACAAGTCGTGTCGACAATGTTTCAATAGAATGACAACTTATGATTGTGTTCTAGTTGGATTGACCTGTGGTTATATATATATATATTCTATGACATGAGGACTACAGATTTGGTCCATGAGAACACTTAAGTAATGACCAGAACTAAGCTAAAATCTAACCACAAAGTGGTACCTCGCGACTGTCTGGGTTTTTGGGTTACCCAGAAAACCCAGATAATATCTGACAGCTACTTTGAAGCTCTGGATCTTGCACCTATGATGTTGTATGAACGAGATAAGGATTGATTCGTGTAGTGTTACATAAACACTACATGATCAATGTTTATGATGGCTGAAAACATGATTAAGCTGATAATTAAATGTGGTTAAACGTTGACCCATGAACACTGACTGTCAGTGTTCTTGAGCACCAAGAACACTTACAGTGACAGAATGTGTCGCTATAGTCATTAGCGACGGTTTAATTATTTTTATTCTCTGATTTTTCGGAAAATAATTAAAAATAGAAAATAAATTCTAAAGATTACAAAAATGGTTTTAAAAATTATTTTAAATTCTGAAAAATAACTTTTAATTATTTGGGCCATTTTTCATTAATATTTATAAGTATTTGGATATTAATTATATTTAATTTATTTAATTAGTGTATTAAATAAATTAGAGAAAAATGATTTTAATATTATAAAAAGCATTTTAAATAAAAATAAAGTGTTTAAAAATATTTGAAGTTATAAAATGTAACTATTAATATTTTTAGAGAATTTTCATTAATAATTTAATATTATTGATAATAGATTTATTTAATTATTATATTAAATAAATAAATTAAAAATGATTTTAATTGTATAAAAATCATTTTAAAGAAGAATTAAGTGTTTAAAAATATTTTGAATTATAGTACGCAATTTTCAATATTTTTGGAGAATTCTCATTAATAAATTAATATTAATGATATTAGATTTATTTAATTATTATATTAAATAAATGAAATAAAAATGGTTTTATTGATTTAAAAATCAAATTAAAATGAGAAAAATGATTTAAAAATATTTGAAGTTATAATTAATGAATTTTAATATTTTGATAATAATTTCATTAATATTTAAATATTAATGGTGATGATTTAAAATGATTTTAATTATTTTAAAAATCATTGAAGTAGAATATTGATGATTTAAAAATATTTGAAGTTATTAACAAGAACTTTAATATTTTGACAAGAATTTCATTAATATTTTTATATTATTAAATATTAATGATAATGGAATTAATTAGTATTTAAATCATTTAAAAATGATTTGGTGTTTGAAAAATTATTATAAATTATAATAATTATTAGAAAATTATTAAAAGCTTAGAAAATATTATAAATGATATATGACTTATCTAAAATAATATTGGAGCTTTGAGACCAAGAGTTTAAGTGACAATAAATGTGTTAATTGTGGGATAGATAACTGTAGAACAGAGAATTGGATCAAGTCCAACAAGACACCAAGACCCCGAATTTTATGAAATAAAATTATTCAATTTTTCTTATAATTATTATTAAGTAAATGTTAAAATTGATAAAAGTTTAAAGTTATAGGTGAAATATGCAAATTTTACAAAACACACAGTGGCTATAAAATATTCATTGTTATTCGGAGAATATTCGTTTGGTCGTGAAATATTCTTTTTCATGGGAATATCCAAATTTACCAGTAGCGATCATTTGTGGGCCCCATAATGGAATAAGCTGTCGGATGAAGAAAATGACAAGTTTGAGTTTTACTGATTAACACTTGTTGGAATACCCGGTGGTTAAAATAAAGTAGTAATGGCGTTGTTGCACGGTAGAACTTTACGGTATTACACAGTATTTTTGAATTATTGATTCTTATGTAAGAAGGCACTACTCAATAATTGTTACAGTAATTATTGTTCAATATTTTATTTTATTGATTCAATAATTGCTGCGTTGATATTTTATATTATTATTGTTTCAATAATTGTCTTTGCCTGATATTTTCTATTATCGGATCAATAATTCAAATTATTTGAATAATATTATCGAGATAGCATTATTGGCAATGTCTAGAAAGTTACATCGAGGAGAGGTTTGGTCACCTAATTGCGGCTACCAAGTGAGGAGAAATCCTTATTGGAAAGCCCCTCTTTCCTTGGAACCGCCTTTGGTTGTTAGTAATGTGATTCTATAATATTATTTGTGAATAATTAATTATTGATTTATATGATATTGATTTTATGAGGATATAGATGGAGACAATTTTTAATGTGACAATTGTTGAAAATTAATATTTTATCTTTTTCTAATAAAATAATTCATTTAAATATATTATTTTAATAATATATTAACGGTGATATTTTATAATGAATGTGGGATATATGAGTATATGAGGAGGTAGAGTATTTTGTGGCATTAAATGTTTAACATATGTTTTGTGTGTCGGTGGACACAATTCTTGACCAAAATTGATTATAGGCGTAAAATCGCTCATTTATGGATTTCGGATAATTTGCATTTGGAATTTGAAAAACTTCCTTCGTAAAGTTGTAGAGAATTGAATTTCCTATAAAAAATCGTGTGATTCAATTTTTACGATAAAGGGTTATTTATCATGAATTATTGAAGTTACGGAGTTCAAATAATTGATTTTTGGAAGTTTTAATTATTTTATATAAGAAAAACGTTTTTTTGTGGTTGTTGGCACATGGGTGGTGATGTTTTTGACCAAAGAAGGCATGCTAGAGTTTTCAAAATATGTGGGTAGGAATTTTTAATAAATAATAATATATTTTATTAATTTAGTCTCCTTTGGCGTTCTAGCATTTTTCTATAAATAGAAGCTTAAGTTAGAATTAAAAATCACAATTTAAACTGAAGTTTTCTCTCTATTTCTCTCTTTATATTATCAAGTGTATTCTTGTATCTTGAGTGTTGCTATCTGATTGCAAGTTCGATTCGGCGTTATTCCGAATAAATATCGCTTCTTTTCGAGGTAAAGGATTTTAAGGGTTGTGATGTTTTTCATGTTTCGTAAATTTTCAGACCTTTAAAAATTCTGGAAAAATTTGGAATGATAATTTGATGAGTTTTATTGATTGTGTCCAAAAATGACGATTTTTGGATGTATAGATTATGAGTTATGAATTTTATGGGAAAAGACTATTTTAAAAGAAAACCCTTATACCTCCTTGTGGTTAACTCCAAAATTGGTGAAATTTTTATTGGGAGTACATATATATAACATGGGTATATTCTATAAATTTCAGAATTTTTGGATAAAAGTACAATTTATGATAAATGTTTAAATATTCGGTTGTTTTAGCCATGTGAAAAATAGTAAATGACTTTTAAAAATTCTGATAAAAATATATGTTCAATATAGGACTATATTCTGCTAAATCCCAGAAAAGAAATATTTTTGGAACTGATTTGTTATTTTTCATGAAAATAGACTAGTTATGAGTAAATGAATTAAATATGTTATGTGAGGTAAGAAGATTATAAAATAGGATTTTATGGCTTGAGAATCCTACATGAGGTATATCTGATTTTTGATGAGGATTTTGGTTATTGGTGATGAAATCTTATGAGTTTGGCATTTTAGAATGATTAAATGCATTATTTAGTAAAGTGTAAACAATTAAAATAAATTGTTTATAAGCTAAAAAATATATTATTCTTTTAATATCATTATATAGAAATATTGGTATGGATTTTATTGTGGAATTTCTACCTTTTTGAGTCGGGTTTACTATTCATGAGATACTATTCACGAGTTACTATTCATGAGTTACTATTCACGAAGTTACTATTCATGAGTTATTATTCATGACAAAATTGGTTTATTTTTCTAACCAAATTATAGTTGATTTATGAATATTACTACGGAGATTAAAACTATATATTGATTATATTGATTTTATTATCATATATAACATTTTATAACCACGATGTTGAAATTCTCTTTCACTGGAGTGTAAAGAGGATAAATTATTGGTATGATCATGACTAGGGTTCTCTTTGGCTAGTAGTGAAAAGTTGAATTGTGACTGGTATGATCATGACCATTGAATATATAACTGAATATCTTTAGCTTAAGTGCAAAGGTGAAATGATCAATATGGTTATAATTATTGTTTATATAAATTCTGAAATGATTATATATTTCTTTGAGATAATAATATATTTGGCCTATAGTGCAAATATGAACTGTTGAGGAATATCTTTGGCGTGTAGTGCAAAGATGAATTATTGATGAATAACTTTGGCATGTAGTGCAAAGATGAATTATTGATGAATATCTTTGGCCGTAGTGCAAAGATGACATGTTGTTGAATATCTTTGGCCAGTAGTGCAAAGATGAACATGTGTTGTGATGAACATGACCAATTTGGTGATACAAATGAATATCTTTGGCCGTAGTGCAAAGATGAAATTATTAGTATGATTATGAACAAGAAATGTGATTTGGTGTAACCATGATCTTTGATGTTTCGGTAAAGATAGGTGATGAAAATTATCTTAGATCCGGATGAGAAGAGGAATTTAGAACTACAATTATGATTATGAGTTATTCATATGATTGTGGACGTAATTGTTGATTGATGTTACTGAGGAATAAAACATTGTTGGTGGATTTTTAACATGGAGAAGATAATAGACTTTATAGTCTATTTGACTCTTCTAATGGATTGCTTTCGTTCATTTGCAACTATGGTTGAAATTTTTATCATCTACCATATGTTCTAAATCTCTGATTTATTATTGATGGAGGCTATTGATAATTTAATTATCTTTAAGTCATGATATTCTTTACTGAGCTAGTTGTGCTCACCTTTTGCTTCACAATTCCTTTCGTAATAAAAAAGTGTATTTGGGACAAGCGGGAATAACAGGGGAATAGAGCGGTGGTCTATAGATGTTGAGGGTGAGGTGAATTCAACTTTGGAAGGGTGTTTTGTCCTTTGTTATACAAGATATTTAATGACATACAACCTCGAGTCATCATAAGACACGATTGTGCTCATCCACTTCTTTGAGTATATCTACCAAAGACTACCTATATAATCTTGGTGTTTGTTTGAAGTATAATTCTCAATTTGAGATAGTGGAGATAATGATATGTCAAGAGAAGACTTACCATTGGGAAGAATATGATAGTAATCTTCTTGTTTTTTCTTTGGGGTCTATTGGGTCAACCAAGGATAATTACGTGGCCATATGATATCTATCATAACCCTGGGCGCATGGTCTCCCATGTACGAAGGTTTCTTGAGCACTTCCCAAAGATTTTAGTTTCTAAAACATGTCTTTGACTATACCTTTATGTAAGGTGTCACTGTGAGGTGTTGTCCACGGTTGGGACATGTGTCACATTTGGTATATATTTGTATCCAAACTCACAGTATGTATTGTCGTATTTCACACGACATTTGTATTATTGAAGTTGTAGTTATTTCTGTACCATGTATTTGGCGACTCAGAATGGGTTGGGTGGAATGGACCTATTTTGGGGTCGTTACAAGACCGAACTAGTTAGACTTGATAAGTGTTTATATAAGTTATAAACACTATTGTGGCTCTGTGGTAATGTGCCTAGGAGAAAGTGTGACTGTAAATTACAATGATACATGTTATAAATGATTGTGCTAATTGTGAGAACGATATTGTGATTATAGGTCTTACGAACGCAAATAAGTATATTGTGTAGCAGTTGTAGGGTTTCGACACAGAAACGCACAGCGAAAATAGAACAATTTAAAGCAATTTCGAAACTTTAAACAAGATCCATGCGAAAAATAATTAATTCAGTGGTTAGAAAATATACCGATTAAGAAAGCTAGAAACGATGCGGTCGATTTTCAGAACTGTTTCTCTCTAGTCTCTCTTTAAGAGCGGCTAGGGTTTTAGTTAATGAATAATCCCTAAAATGGCTGCTACATATCATATATATAGCGATTAAAAAGAATTAATCGAAACCTAATTTAATAAAATCTGAATTTATATATATATATATATATATATATCTTAATTAAGTCTTACTTAATTAATATACATATATATATATATATAAATTATCCTATTAATTTAAATACTATCAATCATATTGACATATTTAAATCTTTACAATTTAAATTAATTTCCTTTTAATTATGTTCTATGTGTGTGGCCCTATAGGTTATTATTACGTTGGCAATAATTTTAAATCATATTATAAAATTATGAACAATGAGCAGCATCTAGTAATGCATCACTGCTACGCAAGTAATAATAAGATCGATGATTCGATGCAACCTTTTCGTGATCAATGTTTCAATGTAATTTAATCTTTTTAACCTTGATATCCTAGATTAAACTCGAGTCATGGAATATGTCATACTCTTCATAATTTAATCTGAGTTTTTCTTGATCAATGAGTAGACTATATGAAACAAATCATTATTTAAGCATGGCCATGCATTTCATAGTCCTACTCAATCAGGAGGCCTATGGATATCACCCCTAATATATAGGAGGGTTAAATTCTATCTAGATCACTCATATTCCTCACACGATTCATGATGTACCCAATAATCACCTTTATAGTCCACCATATTAAAGGTGACTGTGAGACCCCAGATTTTATGAATAAAGATTTTATTTTCTCGAAATATATTTTTGAATATTATGGTGTGGATTTGATATAATGTTATAGTTGTGGGTAGTATTTATAAATTTTGCAAAGTATGCAAGTTGTCATATTATATTCGATTGGTCGGGGAATATTTGTTTCATCAGGGAATATTCGTGCAACGACACAATCATTAGTGGACCCCGCAACGGAATTATTGTCGGATTGAGAAAATGACAAAAATATTTTATTAAAAATAACGACGGAAGTTTTACCGTTAATAATATTGAACTACTCGGTAGTAAAAGTACACGATGTCGTGAGGGTTGCATAGTAGCTTTACGGTATTGATTATTGATGCTTATGTGATAAGTCACTCCGTTTTTGTTTTATTGGTATTATTAATGTAATAAAATAGAATACTTTTATAAAGTTATTCTATAAATAGAATATATTATATTATATTATGCATAGTGTTGTATAATTATGCATAGTATTTTGCATAGTAAAATCTTTTTATATAAAACAAAATACTTTTATAAAGTTATTTGTTTTATTAGACAATAATTAGAATATATTATATTTTATTATGCATAGTGTTTGCATAGTACCTGCATAGTGTTTGCATAGTAAAATCTTTTATAAAGTTATTCATTTTATTAGATTATAAATAGAATATATTATATTTTATTTAAAAGATTTTGCTTTAAATATAGACCGTCAGATTAAAGTAAATCTATCTAGACCGTTCATGAGTTAGTTACTATGCAGTCCATTTTTCTATAAATAGAAGCTCATTCATTCATTATTTCTTATGAATTCACTGAAACTCTAGAGAGAGAAACTATAGAGAGAAAGAAAAAAAGTGTTTTGCTACTTCACTACTTTTATATCCAGTACTCTTCTTTCTAAGGTAGGGAATATTATTTGTTGTACTCGTAGGGGGTATTATTTCTTTTGTATTCATGAAGAGAACTTCTGTTATTCCATTCTTTATCATTCTGTTGGGATAACCTGTATACGCGGGCTACCCTATACTTGGTGAAATTCTTCTGTTATTCCATTCTTTATTATTCTGTTGGAATATCCTGTCTGTGCATTTTACGTCGGACTTGGTTCTATTCTTTATTATTCTGTTGGAATATCATGTATGCATGCGTTTTCTGTGGGACTGGTTCCGTTATTTATTATTCATTGGAATATCTTGTCGCTTGGTGCGTATTATGCCCGATTCGGTTCCGTTATTTAGTATTACGTTGGAATAACTTCGTCTATGCAAGCACCGCATGCATGGTGATTGCTATTCCATTCTTTATTATTACATTGGAACATCACATCGGTGCAATTTACTTTGACTGGTTCCGTTATTATTATTCATTGGAATAACTTTTGCTCATATCTGGCACCGCATGCATGGTGATTTCTTTTGTTATTCCATTCTTTATTATACTCGGTTGGTTAAAGTTTTGACTTACATCTCCATGAAATTAGTGGAATATCCTTGATATTTGCGCTTCATCCAAAGATCTTTTCATGGAAATATTCTTGAGCATTCTTGAATTTTACTCTACAAAGCGTTATCATGTTGACAATTTGGACGTTATCGGTTCATAGATAAATTAATTCTTGAACTTATTTTATTGAATTCTTATATCATTGTCATCATCCTCATGTTTATATTATGTTGAAAGTCATCTGTGGCCTGTAGTGCATAGATGGACTTGGTATGATTATGATTAGGGATTATTCGGTATAATCATAACCGTAATGTTATAAATGATGTGGAAAAAGTCCTCATTGGCCCGTAGTGCATTGATGGACAGTTTTTGGTATGATTATGACTATGGATTCTCTTTGGCCGTAGTGCAAAGATGAATTGTTTTATGGCATGATCATGACCATTGATGAAAACATGATTATCTTAAGCCGTAGTGCATGGATAATTCGTGGTCGTGATACTAAAGAATATCCTTGGCCGTAGTTCAGGAGTGATTCGGTGATGGATTATTTATTAATTGTTGAGTCCCAAATGATAAATATGATGAAAAACCTTTTAAATCATAGAAGATAGTAGATTTTATTCCCTACTTGACTCTTCTAATGGATTGCTTGTTCCTTACTTGATTAAACTTGATGTTTATTATATTTTATAAGTTTAACCTTTGTTGAAGGCTAACGATAAATTATTACGCATTATCTTAGTCATAATATTTCTTCTTTCGGGCTAGTTGAGCTCACCCTTTCTTTCCTTTGTTCTCTTCAGAAATGAGAATGTAATGGGACTAGTCGGGGAGCAGTGATGGTCATAGATGGTGCATTAGTAGTCCTCACTATTCTGTGACATAGTGTGATAATAATTGTAATGAGGACTCCTTTTGAGTTTGTATACTCTCTAGTAGACATTATTTGTATTCAAACTCACAGTTTATGTTTTGTCGTATTATACACGACAGTTGTATTATTAAGTTTATTTGAATTCTGTACCATGTATCTGGCGACTCAAGATGGGTGATGTATACCTAATTTTGGGGGCGTCACAGTGACATTTGATGATATCAAAGTACATAAATTCTCGTAAAGTAATATAGGGATTTCATGTCAGAGGATCATTACATCATTGTCACTATGAGAATCGCTAATGACACTTCGCATAATGCTCCATATAGAATTCTCACGGTGGGTCTGTTCAGTACATCGTTCTCTAACACATACCTATGCATTGACTTAATATCTCATATATTTATGACCAATGAGATTTGGTCATCAGTCAATCCACATACTAGCCTCAATGCATCATTGGTGTCCTATCAACAATGATACTCGACTAGGGACATTTAAGAGCAATGATACTAATTGTAATTATATAATCTCATGTTCAAGTCACATACTTGAAACTATATAATTTGTATCACTATTCTAAGGAATTTTATTATGTTAACATTTATATAACACAGTAAATAAAACCATAATAAAATCATTCATTTATTCAATCAAATATAATATCAAAATGTTAAGCAATTATATCAAATAATTGGCCTCTAGGGCATAAACTCTAACAACAGTAATCCACACAGAAGGCAAGTTTCCTTAACTCAACCATGAGTTATATTTGTTCAATTATTATGGTGGTTAATTATTGTTGATTAGACCACGCTCGAAAATTTATTGTTGATTATTCGCAGTTAGTGCATGTTTATTAATTCAAATTGAATTAGTGAATTATGAGAATATAATTAGAGAATAACTATTGTTGGATACTTACATCCGTAGAAGCTATTATTGACAGTACAGATAATTCCTGTTTATTGTCAAATTGTGTTAAGATATGTCTGAGCTAATTATTCTAGCTAGACGAACAATTGTTAGAACTTGATAGGTTCGAGAAGATAATTCAATTATTATTGATAGATCGATGCCAATTATTTCAGCTAGATCGAGAAGTGACTAAATATTGAAATCAAAATATTTCATTGTTAAATCAAATTCTGATTCAAAGACTGAGAAGAACAACCTTTTATATAAAGGGAACATATTTGGTCGTATATCGACTTTTGCGCCCGTTTTAAGTATTATGCATAATATAGGGTATAATAAAGCTGATCACTTGTTATACTTGCAGAGGGGTATGATTTAATCGTTATGGTTATCTGATACACCTGTGTATATATCAAAGTAAATCTTTGATAGATACCTGAGAAGAGAAGTTCTAGATCCAATGGATCGCTCAACATAAATCTGGAAAACAATCCACTTTGTTATTGCATATAATTGATTCTTGATTATTCAATAGAATATCGTAGAAACTTTGAAAGCGTTGTACTATTTCATTATCAAATTATTGTGTTGCATAGATTGTGAGAAGACTTGTTAGTAATTAGAGATTTGTTCAGCTATTTCAAAGTTCCCCGAACTTTGGTGTTATTCTATCAAATTAGATAGTTTGTTATTCTTGATTCTTATACATTTATTGTATGTCTTAACTTGCGGGGTAAATCTGTTGCTCACCCTTGCTAAATAAAACATTTCAGCTAAGGAAGAAGAGGCCAGCGGGTCTAAGAAGAACAAAGGCAAAGGCAAAATGCTGGAGTAGTTATAATGAACTTATTATTATGTTGTATTTGTAAACCCTTTTTGTATATCTAAGGGGTATGTTTGTAATGTTAAAGTTAGATGACCTGGGACTAATGTATTAACAATCTCTGTTAATGACTTATGTATTACTATTTCTATATGAATGGGTAGTTAGATGTTATTATTTTGTGAATCGTGAGCACTAAACTCGGGGGTCAGGTAACCCGGATTTGGGGGTGACACAGGTTAGTATCAAAGCTGTAGGATATAAACCTTAAGTGGGGTGGGGAAAACCCTAGGATTATAACCATAAGCGAAATCTAGAATACTCATTTAGAGTACTAAGTGAGGGATTGCCGAAGCGTATCGATAATGAGATATTTGGACACATAATGTGAAAAGTTTGTACTAACTATGTACTAATCAAGTTATTTACACTGATTGTAGGATGTCTGGAGAAGATGAAATGAGTACGGAGATGCTAGCGGCTGTTGCACCAATGCCAGTAGCCGAGGTGCCAGCACAAAGTGAATCAGTTGAGAAGGTGGGAGAAGATGAACCTATGATCAATCTAGGGAGCGATCATGACGATTATCCTGAGATGTATCTGAGTGGTGATGAAGAGGCAGAGTCTGAGCAAGCTAGGGTGGAGAAAAATAATAAGACCAAAGTTGGAGAACAAGATCAACTATCGGCAGAAGTTCAAGAACTCTGGAGTAAAGTGTTTCTCTTAGAGGAGTTATGGAAGACGGAGCGAGAGTTATTCGAAATTACAGAAGAACGGAATGAGCTGAAGGCGCAGGCGAAAAGGATGAAGACTGAAGGTGGTGGATCATCTGAAGGAACAATCAAGCAGCAGAAAGACAAGAATAAGCGAAAGAGGGACAACGACAACCCTAATTCTAAAAAGTCAAACCCGAAGAAGCAATTCTGTAGCAAGTGTGGAAAGACTCACGCGGGAGAATGCATGATGTGGAAGAACGTGTGCTTCAACTGGAAGCAGGAAGGACATATTTTCCTACATTGTCCTAAACCGAATATGAGAAAGTGTTATTCATGTGGGAGAACGGGTCACAGATTCAACAGGTGTCCCATCAAGAAGAAGATTAGTGAAGGGAGTGGACGGTAGACAACTTAGATATAAGTGGTAGTAACTTTTGGTAGTAGGTTATGATATTAATGATTGTAATATCGAGAATAGTGTGTAAGCATATATAAATATAAATATGTTTGTATAAATGAAATCTTTATCTTCTATATGAATATAAGATTAATATTAATTTGTGTGTTCTTAAAACTCATACTTATGGTAAGTTAATGACTCATAATTATATGAAATGTTTTGAACTCCTCAGCGAATGTACACCAAAGGTCTGACTAGGATAAGTTCATACACTCATATAATTGTGGCAAGTTCATGAACTCATAAGTGTGGTAAGTTTGATGAACTGTTAATAACTATGTGAAAAATAGAAAATGGCAAATTTTTGTGTAAAGTTGGAGAATTGCAACCTTTTGTGTAAAGTTGTGTTGTTAATCCTGATATTATTTAAAAAGGGATAGTAATATGTGTTAATTACTAAGTGTGCTATAAGGTATTTGAATCAATATGCGATTATATGAGAATTATGTGTTGAATTCTTATTATGTTAAGAATTTGTGTAGAGTAAGAGAATTAATGTAAGATTTTTATTTAAATCAGAACATGCCGCCTAGACGACAGAATTGAAATCAAAGAGAAGAGCAATCGATGAATAATGAAGGAGGTCAAGCTGACCCGATGCAAAATTTTGTAAATATGATAGCCGAAGCTATGGGGAATAGAGCTCTAGCAGCAAGAGGAAGAGCGAGAGAACAGCCAGCTGATAAATTGGCTAATTTCAAGGACTTTAAAGAGGTAGGACCGCCAGAATTCAAGGGAACCACATATCCGATTGAAGCCCAAACTTGGGTGAAAGAAATGGAGAAAGCATTCATTATTGCACGAGTGGCAGAAGAACAGAAGACAGCTTTTGCAACATATCTGATGAAGGGAGAAGCCAATTACTGGTGGGAGACTAATCAAGCGAGAGCGGGTACAACTGTGGTGACTTGGACAAGATTCTAGGAGTTGTTCTTTGAGAACTACTTTTCGCCGAGTATGCAGTCCAGGATGGAAGTCAAATGTTTAGAACTGACGCAGGAGAATATATCGGTTTCAGAATATGCTGCCAAATTCAACGAGTTGGCTAGATTTGCACCTCATCAGGTGGACATAGAGGCGAGAAAGGCGAGAAGATTCGAGAATGGACTGAAGCCAGGGATATTTAACAAGGTAGCGATATTGCAGATCAATACATTTGCGACTTTAATGGAAAAAATGTTAATTGTTGAAGGAGGGAGCGAAGCTGCATCTCGATTTCATCAGGAGAAGAAGAAGAAGACAGGTGATGGAGGAAGCAGTGGTGGTAGGAACCCTAACAAGAGAAAGTGGAGCGAGAATACCTAGTCGGGTAATAAGACAGAGGAGAATAAGAAAGGGAGGAAACCATGTGCAACTTGTAGGAAAAATCATTCTAGAGTTTGCCTGAAGAAGAAGGGAGTCTGTTACAACTGCGGGCAAGAGGGGCACATGTCGCCCAATCATCCCAATCCGAAGAAGATACAAGGTTGCTTTGCGTGCGGATCGACTGATCATATGGTTAGGAACTGTCCAAAGAGGAATGTGGCGAAGGAAAGTGACAACAAGTGAACCAGTAGTGGAACCCTGGCGATTCAAGGACCTGCTCAGCCAGGAAGACCATCGGCCCGTGCATTTAACATGATGGTGCAAGATGCAGGGGTTGTCCAGGAGGTGGCGACAGGTAACGATTTCGCTTAATACTTAAATTACGCGAGTAATATTTAGTTAGATAATTACTGTGAATTGTTTTCTTTTATAGACCCAAGTCACATATTAGAATATGAGACACAAAATTAATATTGTGTTGATAAGAATGAATTGATGATACAACTTTAAAAGATTGTAGAGAATAAGAAAGCGATGATTCTGAGGACAGAATTCTTTTAAGGAGGGGTGAATGTAATAACCTGGGATTTCGAATAATCTGAATTTTTCGAATTTTTTTTATTGTTAATATTAATATTAATTATCAATATTGTGTTGTGTATCTATGATACGAGTCTCGAGATTAGTCAATTTGTGTATTGACTGAGAAATAAGAGTAGAGTTATGCTTAACAAATTTAGAAACCCTAACCCTAGTTATGGATAGGGATTCGATAGAAAATATAATTAAAATAATTATATTAATGAGTACGTGTTTGTACTGTTTAGAATTATTGATCACTGATTGATCATGTAGGGTATAAAATTAGTAAACCCTAATAAGGGAATAGAAACCCTAATCTCCGGATTAGAAACCTTAACATACTGTTAGAAACCCTAATCAAAAATCGAAAAATCTTAATTTTAAATTCAGGAATCCTAAACCCTAATTAGGAAACTCTAATCCTAATTAGCAAGCCTAAAATAATTAGTATGTGTTAATATAATTAGGAAACCCTAATTATACTTTAGAAATATTAATTTCTATTTAAAACCCTAATTTTATTTTAGAAATCTAAATTTTTCTTTTTAGAAACCCTAATTAGAAAATTCTAGAATTAGATATTTTAAAACCTAAGGGTTAGAACCTTAGGGTTAAACCCTAAGGGTTTCGACAATTGACAATCAAGCAATTAAATTACAAGGATAAAGACCAAAATGCCCTTTTGTATATTTTTATTATGTAACTTGTATAAGTTGCTAAAGCTTTAGTTGGTGAACAACTCAATTGACTTTGTGGCTTAAGAAATCTCAACAAATCTTTTCAAATCATCAGCTATATGTATTATATCACATTATATAGGAGATCTAAGAGAGAGAAAGTGCATGTATTTGACTTAGTTTCTATCCAAGCTCTCACCAACTCTCTCTCTCTAACCCTCCAAAATTATCAAGTAGATCAGTCACATAAACAGCCCCTAGATCACCTAATATCAGATTGGAGAGCTAAGATCAAGGATTGGATTTAGAAGGTATAAAACCCTAGACTCATTTTGATCTTGTATGTTAAGATAGAGTTAGTGTTTTTGTGTTTATATTTGTGTTAAAAGATGTTTTTAGATGATCTATGGTGATCCATCATGGATCCATAGCATCAAAGTGCTTTAAAATGGTGTTTTTCAAAAACTGTTCTTGAGCTTGAAATGTGGTCTGACAAGCTAATGTCAGGAGCCACAGATTCTTCTCTGTTTATGATTTTTGTTGTTTTATGCTTTGGATCTGTAGTCTGACATGAGGTCTTCGATCTGGAAGTGGAATCACGGCCATTCCATGTCCATAGTGTAAGATATTCATGGTCAAAGAGAGTTGACCGAGCATGACCAACACTTTCTGGGTAACCCAGAAAGTGTGAATCCGAGCCTGACAAATTTTTGAAGCTCGAGATATGTCAGTTTTTATGTTGTTTGGTGATGTTATGATATCTAGATTATAGCCTGATGTATGGACTTGAGATCCATGTTTTTATAACACTAACAGTTAACAGATCGAACGAAATAAGTGGTGAAAATAGGCCAGTCGAACACGGATCACGTTTCAGGGATTTCCAAAAACCGTATGAACAAGCTGTCTAACAATGTTTGACCGAATCACAACTTATGATTGTGTTATAGTTGGACTAATCTGTGGTTATATATATATATATATATATATATATATTCTATGACATGAGGACTACATATTTGGTCCATGAGAACACTTAAGTAATGGCCAGAACTAAGCTAAAATCTAACCACAAAGTGGTACCTCGCGACTGTCTGGGTTTCTGGGTTACCCAGAAAACCTAGATAATGTCTGACAGCTACTTTGAAGCTCTAGATCTTGCAGCTATGATGTTGTATGATCGAGATAAGGATTGATTCGCGTAGTGTTGTTACATAAACATTACATGATCAATGTTTATGATAGCTGAAAACATGATTAAGCTGATAATTAAATGTGGTCAAACGTTGACCCATGAACACTGATTGTCAGTGTTCTTGAGCACTAAGAACACTTACAGCGACAGAAAGTGTCGCTATAGCCATTAGCGACGGTTTAATTATTTTTATTTTCTGATTTTTCAGAAAATGATTAAAAATAGAAAATAAATTCTAAAAATTACAAAAAATGGTTTTAAAAATTATTTTAAATTCTAAAAAATAACTTTTAATTATTTGGGCCATTTTTCATTAATATTTATAATTATTTGGATATTAATGTTATTTAATTTATTTAATTAGTGTATTAAATAAATTAGAGAAAAATGATTTTAATATTATAAAAATCATTTTAAATAAAAATAAAGTGTTTAAAAATATTTTAAGTTATAAAATATAACTATTAATATTTTTAAATTTTTTTATTTATAATTTAATATTATTGATAATAGATTTATTTAATTATTATATTAAATAAATGAAATAAAAATGATTTTAATTGTATAAAAATCATTTTAAAGAAGAATAAAGTGTTTAAAAATATTTTTGAATTTATAGAATGTAATTTTCAATATTTTTGGAGAATTCTCATTAATAAATTAATGATATTAGATTTATTTAAATATTATATTAAATAAATGAAATAAAATGGTTTTATTGATTTAAAAATCAATTAAAAATGAGAAAATGATTTAAAAATATTTTAAGTTATAATTAATAACTTTTAATATTTTGATAATAATTTTGTTAATATTTAAATATTAATGGTGATGATTTAAAATGATTTTAATTATTTTAAAAATTATTTAAGTAGAATATTGATGATTTAAAAATATTTTAAGTTATTAACAATAACTTTAATATTTTGACAATGATAATGGAATTAATTAGTATTTAAATCATTTAAAAATGATTTCAGAGTTTGAAAAATTATTATAAATTATAATAATTATTAGAAAATTATTAAGAGCTTCCGAAAAATATTATAAATGATATATGACTTATCTAAAATAATATTGGAGCTTTGAGATCGAGTTTAAGTGACATTAAATATGTTAATTGTCGGATAGGGAGACCAGAACACTGAGAATTGACCGAAGTCCAACCAGACCGAACTAGTTAGACTTGATAAGTGTTTATATAAGTTATAAACACTAATGTGGCTATGTGATAATGTGCCTAGGAGAAAGATTGACTGTAAATTACAGTGATACATGTTATAAATGATTGTGCCAAGTGTGAGACCGATATTGTGATTATAGGTCTTACGAACGCAGATAAGTATATTGTGTAGCAGTAGTCCACGCAAAAGACAAGTTTCCTTAACTCAACCATGAGTTATATTTGTTCAATTATTATGGTGGTTAATTATTGTTGATTAGACCACGCTCGAGAATTTATTATTGATTATTCGCAGTTAGTGCATGTTTATTAATTCAAATTGAATTAGTGAATTCTGAGAATATAATTAGAGAATAACTATTGTTAGATACTTACATCCGTAGAAGCTATTATTGATAGTACTTATAATTCCTGTTTATTGTTGAATTATGTTGAGATGTGTCTGAGCTAATTATTTTAGCTAGAAGAACAATTGTTAGAACTTGATAGGTTCGAGAAGATAATTCAATTATTATTGACAGATCGATGCCAATTATTTCGGCTAGATCGAGAAGTGACTAAATATTGAAATCAAAATGTTTCATTGTTAAATCAAATTCTGATTCAAAGACTGAGAAGAACAACATTTTATATAAAGGGAACATATTTGGTCGTATATCGGCTTTTGCGCGCGTTTTAAGTATTATGCATAATATAGGGTAAAATAAAGCTGATCACTTGTTATATTTGTAGAGGGGTATGATTTAATCTTTATGGCTATTTGACACACCTGCGTATATATCAAAGTAAATCTTTGATAGATTCCCGAGAAGAGAAGTTCTAGATCCAATGGATCGCTCAGCATAAATTTGGAAAACTTTCCATTTTGTTATTGTGTAGAATTGATTCTTGATCATTCAATAGAATATCGTAGAAACTTTGAAAGCGTTGTACTCTTTCATTATCAAATTATTGTGTTGCATAGATTGTGAGAAGACTTGTTAGTAATTAGAGATTTGTTCAGCTATTTCAAAGTTCCCCGAACTTTGGTGTTATTCTATCAAATTAGATAGTTTGTTATTCTTGATTCTTATACATTTATTGTATGTCTTAACTTGCGGGGCAAATCTGTTGTTCACCCTTGCTAAATAAAACATTTCAGCTAGGGAAGAAGAGGCCAACGGGTCTAAGAAGAATAAAGGCAAAGGCAAAATGCTGGAGTAGTTATAATGAACTTATTATTATGTTGTAATTGTAAACCTTTTTTTGTATATCTAAGGGGTATGTTTGTAATGTTAAGGTTAGACGACCTGGGACTAATGTATTAACAATCTCTGTTAATGACTTATGTATAACTATTTCTATATGAATGGGTAGTTAGATGTTATTATTTTTTGAATCGCGAGCACCAAACTCGGGGGTCAGGTAACCCGAATTTGGGGGTGTCACACCATTCAGATGGAAGCTCAGGTGATTAAAACTTGAGTGGAGGTTAAAAGTTAAAGAAGAAATTTTGAAATAATTTCAAGCCGGCATCATCATGGTGTCAACATACCCTGAATGGCTATCCAACATAGTCCCCGTGCCGAAACCCGGAGGAGAGATGTGAGTTTGCGTGGATTACAGTGATCTAAACAAAGCTTGTCTCAAAGATAGCTTTTTCGTCCCATTCATCCACATACTCATTGACAATACAACTAAGTATGACATGTACTCCTTTACGGATTGCTTTTCGGTGTACCATCAAATCATGGTTGCTGAAAAAGGATCGTTAGAAAACTGCATTCATCACTCCTTGGGGAACCTTTTGCTACAGATGATTGTCATTCAGCCTCATCAATGCCGAAGCTACCTATCAGTGAGCCATAAGTCTCTTTTTCACGATCTAACTCATAAAAAAAAAGTAAAAGAAAAAAAAAGAAAAGAAAAATAAAAGAAAAAAGAAAAAAAACTCTTCAACAGGTTGCGTAAGTACAACATGAAGTTGAATACAGCCTAGTGCACCTTTGGCATTAAATCAGGTAAGTTGCTAGGATTTCTAGTCTGCCACAAAGGGATTGAGCTAGATCCCTCAAAAATCCAGGCCATCACGGAAATGCCCATTCCTCGAACAGAGAAGGAAATACGAGAATTTTTGGGAAGGATCAACTTCATCAGCCGATTCATTTCCTAACTCACCGCAACCTGTGAGCCTATTTTCAAGTTGTTAAGGAAGAACTCCTCCATGAAATGGAATCCCTTAGAGTATTGATAGACGTTCAGCTAGATGAAGACCAATGGTTACAAGATAGGTATCACCAATTGTTTCTAATAGACGAAAGGCGAACCACGACTATCTTTCATGGTCAGTTATATCAACAAAGGATCGCCAGATCCTACAACAGAAAAATCCGGCTACGGCAGTTCAAACAACATGACTTGGTTTTGAAGAAGATCATTGACAACCAAGATCAGTCTAAGGGAAAATTCGCCCCAAACTGGGATGGCCCATTTGTTGTCAAGGAGGTATTGATAGGAGGCGCTCTCAGATTACAGGAAATGGATGACGATGAATTTCCACAGCTCATTAACTCGGACACCATGAAACGGTACTATGTTTAAAAGTTACCATCAAGCAAACATTCTAGTTTTGGATAACCAGATCCCCAGTTAATCCATGGTTTCTCAAACCCTTCACTACATACAACCTTTTTCACACCCATTTGCCCCATCAGAGAGAATCACACTTTCCAACCAGCAGCCTGGTTTCGGATCACTAGATCCTTCACTCCCCGCAGGTTTTCAAGACCTTTCACACTTTCAGTTTATCCCACCAGGGATTAAACCTTTCACACCTTCAATTTATCATGTACATGGGATTAAAATTTTCATCTGCAATCTGCCCTTTACATGGGGTGAACTACGCTGACCTGATCTCCCCAATACACGGGAGTACGTAGGCAGCCATGTTATATGGTCCGGTCTCACCACAGGAAAAACAAAAACAAACACACTCCTATCCATAACCACATACAGAAACCAATCCCAAGACACCAAAGATGGTGGGGAATACACACAGATCAACGATCCATTCTAAAATATCTTGAGACATCTCAATGTCCATCCATCAAGGAGAAGTTCATAATACATCAAGATCACAAGCCCTGGAGGACAGGAAACTATCAAGCAAGTAACAAGGCATAACTAAAAGGGAAGTGAATCAAAACATATTTCCCTGCCATATAATACTGTTTGATATATACAATGTTTCATGTGCATGACAAAAATGGCTAAGCTAGTCTATGCAGAAAAATCAAAGCTAATCTACAAACCAGTGGATAAGCGAGCCAGTAAATCTAACGTGGTAACCCTCTCGAAAGAAGGAGGTAATGCTGTGATCTCCTGCCAAAGGGTCTCTATACGAGCCAACAAATCTACAACCAGCTGCAGGCGATATCTCGGGTAGATATAGCATCATCCCGCTCAGCAACATCGGTATCCCTATGAGTTAGAGCATCATCTCTCTAACAGAGCGACATCTCTACCAGAAAGAGCTGTTAACATCAAAGCCCAAATACACTACTTGTTCATCATCTAGTACAAAGGTAAATGCGTCTTGCAATCTCGGCATCTTATCAGCCCATCTGTCAAAGCAACTATCCCAGACAACAAGCCAGGCGAGGGCAATTTCAAAATTAGCGATTACCCGATATTGGAACTCGTATAACAAGACTGGGGCAATCTCAGGAACAACGACAACTCAACACTGGGGCATTTATCAATTATCCTAAAGAGGAAAATGCGCCAGTCAGCACCATCAACATAGTACATCATCATTAGAGCTTTCCTCACATCAGTTCACTGGCGATTCGGTATGATCGTTTGGTCTTTTCCAATCATACTGTTCTCAGAATGAACAATCCATATGTGAGGATATTACTCACTCGCGACTTGGTTAACAAAGAGAGTTCCTTATATGAATCCCCGAAAACATGTGAAAGGATTGGGACATTTTTTAATTCCCGAAAAGGGAAGGAGTTTAAGGCAAGATAAAGCCTCTCATCAAAAGAAGGGGAAAACTCTTAAGAAAGTCCTTAACTTAAAAGCAGAAGGCTAATGAAAAAAGGTCTAGCGAATGAAATTCTCATCATCAAATGTGCCAACCGGCGACAAATTCTCACAAGTCGAGACCTCTACACCGAAGTTCAAATTTGGGCAGCGAAAGAATGAGCTGCACCCTCTAGGGATGTTAGCGGTATTTAGGTCATCAGTTCAGCTGGGTTGCAAATCAAACGATCAAGGAAATGAGGCACAAGTACCCAATAGCGAAAGGAGACTCCAAGCCACCTCAAAAAGGGTGAGGCGCTACATCAACGTACATCTCTATCAAGGTAGAGTCTGGTGAAGTAAACCTTTGAATATTACTTCAGCGAAGGTATCAGAGGCTACAGTATTCTAAACCATTGGAATCAATTCAGTGCAACATTAAGCCAGTTCAGTGATGAAAGCTTTGCATACCAATGTTCGAGTGGGAACCGAAATAGTTTGGCGATGTCAGCGTATTCAACTACTAGCAGGGTAGGATCCGTTGTCAAAACACCATCAGGGTAGGCACCATTGTAAACTACCAGCGTATACATCGAGAAGGTTCGGTTATGTTAGAACTCCATCCCCAATAAAGATGTAGAAAACATCTCAATTTCTCTTCATCAAACAAGCATCGGCGACACCGACAAAAAGCTAAACCGTTGGAGTCAACACCAACATAGGCATCAGCAATGATCGGTAAAGGTAAAGTGATCTGCAAAAACATTTTAACATGCATCATAACATTCATTACATTGCGATTTACGATATGTGAAATGCAATGTGCGAGTTGCGAAGTGCGATTGGCCAAATGCGAAAAGTGAAGGGTGAAGTGCGAAATGCGATGTGCAATTTGCAAGCTGCAATTTGCAAAAACATTTTAACATTCATCATAACATTCATTACATTGGGATTTGCATCATTGAAAATACCTTGTCATATTTTAAGTGTCTACTAATCTTTATCATGTCCATTCCATTGCATTGCATGAACATGATAAAGAGGGGTATCTGTAGACACTCAAAATTTTCTTTTCTTGTTACTAACTATGCAGGAGGGCAAAAGTGTCTTTTTCACACTCCAGAGGTAACCCTGGAGGACCACAACATCAATTCTAACCTCAGAGATAACCCTGAGAAAATAATGCTACAACTGCGCGAACACCGGATTGCCTGATGAAAATCAAATACACTCATATCAACTCAAATTTCTTCAAAAGAAGTCCCACAAGAACCATATCTTAACTTCGGAGCGCAAACTACGTAAAACAGCTCACCAGATTGCCTGATAGAAACCCAGAAATGCTATTTCGGTCATGGACCCATCTTCCCAGAATCAAAAAAGGTCCAATCCTATGTCATTGTGTATCTCTAAGAAGAGCTTTATGGAATGGTATGGCACGCTTCCATCGGACTCCCGGATTGAAAGTTATGAATGTCCGAGCGAACAACGCATTGTCCGAGTGTACGTACTTCGACATGGCGGGACCCACATCTTTGGGCATCCTGGCATCCGGGGTACCAAGTAGACTTGAAAGCACCCCTCTATATATAGAGGGCTTGGGGTGGCCTTATTTGAAAGAGAAAGAGGCGAGGAAGCCCTATCCAATTTGCTATGTACTCACCCTATATTGAGTGCTTTCTCATTTTAAACACTTGTGAGCTCACATATAGTTACTTTTTGTATCGGTGGGAGCCGAGTGCTCATCCCTTTAAAGATATAGAAGTCTTCTTTGGCAGCCCACTGTAAGCCTTCTCACACACTTTAAAGCCTTTTTCTTCATCTTTGCACACACCAATCTTCACGTTGAGAGTCATGTTGTGTGTATACCCGGACTTCGGTCCGTGGTTTCATTTCAGTTTGTACACATATATATATATACTTATATATATATATACTTATATATATATATATATATTTTATATATGGACTAACATTATCGAGTTATGCCTCGATTGAGCCTAGACTTCGGTCTGGAGCGTTTATTTGATTTCGTATATATATAAATATATATATTTATATATATGAACTGTGTGTCAAACTTTGTTCGATGAGCCTGGATTTTACATCCGAAGCGTTTACTGCTTTAATATATATATATATTTATATATATCAACTGTTGTCGAACTTTGTTCGATGAGCCTGAATTTTACATCTGGTGCGTTTATCGCTTATATATATATATATATATATATATATATATATATATATGTAAGTTTAGTCCTGCCTGGAGTTTACTTCATGACGGTTGATCGTCTTTATAGCTTTCTTTACTTTTCGTCCCGGCTGGAGTTTACTTCGTGGCGGTTGATTTCTTTTACAGCTTTATTTACATTTCTGATCCCCCATGGAGGTGCTTCGTGGTGGTTGATCATGTCTGTATATATATATATATATATATATATATATATTTACAACTTTTATATATATACCTACTTACTGCTTTATTAGCAATTGCGGCATCATTTGAGCCTAGGAATCATGTGATCACAGATTCTGTTTACTGGATCTAGATCCGGTTCCCGTGATGGACATTTCTAGCTGTAAGTAACTTGTAAATTTATTCACGGTGTTTGGATTTCCTCAGATAGTTTTCATACGCACGAGGAGTTCGACACTATTTTGTACATTATTTTATCAAAGATGCCTCGCATCTCAAAAAAATTAAAAACAATCAAGCCGAACACTTAATAAAAATGGGAGTGTAAAAGGTCTCAATTACTATTGAGCACAAGGTTTTGAAAAACTTCTTTTAGAAAACAACATTGCCATATCTTGTTTAAAACTGAATTTTTACACAAATTCAAACCCTGTGTATATAGGTGTGAACGAGGCCTCACATTACTTCCAAATAACAGCACGTTGACCCCCCCCACACACATTCATATAACAGTTTCTTAAAAAGTGGCGGTCACCATTGTAACACGGATGTTCGGGGTGGTTCCAAACACCTTCCCTCCGCATAATCAAGTCCCCGGACCCTAATGAATCTCGGTTTCACCGACCCATTTAGTAGTGTCACATCAATGGGTCGATGTGCCAACCTTTTCTCGGTTGTGTTGGTAAACCCATATAAAAAACCAACTGGCGACTCTTAACAGTCCATCGTTGACATGATACATGTCGGACCTTTTTTACTTGTTTTTTCAAACAAATCTCACCTAACATGAGAACACCAAAGAAAAAGTAACGAAAAGGGACAAATAAAAATCCCGATGTCGACATGGGATTCATGTAAAATATCCCAACACTTTGTTCACTTGGAATTTTTTAGAAATTATAGAAAAAGTAATTCATTAGGTTACGTTTATGAAAATATATTTTTACTTGAATGGTTAAAGAAAAGGTTGGTTTTATTACGTAAAGGGCCAAAATTTATAGTCGGTAGTTGGTAAAGTATGAAATAGATGTATCAACTCATCTAAATTTATGTTTTTAACTAGAACGTCCCTTAAATGTGACTTCATAATTTTTGGTCTTATGAAACCTAGATTTGGATATTTGCTTAAGCGAAGAGATAGTGTTAGATACCCTCAAAATTTCATGATTAATAATGATTATTGTGTTCACTAAACTATTTTTTACCTAAAAAGATTGCCTAAAACAATCGTATGTACAAGTGTGTGGTTTGTGTCTGTTACGGAGTGATACCCCTAACTACCTGTAGACACTTGAAATTTTCTGCACACCTTCCACTAACATTGTAGGAGGGCAGATTCGTATTTCAGAAATAACCCGGGAAGATAATGCAGTTCCAATACCAAAAATTCCACAGGAGAGGACAGTTCTGTCTCGGAGATAACCCCGAGATGCTCAATTCTAGTCCCGAAAACAACACCGGGAATAGCAGTGCTAGCCTTGGAGATAACCCCAAGAAGTGCAGTTGCAGTTTCGGAGATAACCCCAGAAATGCTTGTTTCAAATGCATGTAGTCAGCTTCAACCTCGGAACTCACACCGAGGCACTTAGTACAAGACCCGGAGATAACACTGAGAAGACAGGCACACCTCAGAGATAACCCTGAGGACCTTCAGTACTTGCAACAGTCCAATCTCAGAGATAACCCTGAGCAATGTCTGCTTTATCAGCCCAAACCGGAGATAAATCTGGTGAGGGGTAAAATCGTCATTTTGCTACCTCGACCTTACACTGTGCCGTCTCAACATCTCATACAGACATTTCTACACAGAAATGTTGTGACGCCCCCAAAATAGGTATACAACACCCATTTTGAGTCGTCAATAACATGGTACAGAACATCTACAACTTTATTAATACAACATAAAAACTGTGAGTTTAAATACAAATATTGCCATCTGGACAATATTCATACCCAAATAAGTCCTCATTACAATTATTGGTACAATATTTTACAAAAATGGTGAGGAATACTAAAACAACTTCCTAGAACCTTCATTCCATACCCCAACTAGTACTCGCTACATTCTCGTCTCCTGAGAAGAAAAATGGAACAAAAAAGAAAAGTGTGAGCTCAACTAGCCCAGTAAAGAATATTATGACTAAGATAACATAGAACAAATTATCGTTAGTCTTCAACAGGGAAAAATCTAATAGAATACAATAGACAACCAATTTTAAATCAGTATTCGCAGCGGAAATAATAATTCATTAGAAGAGTTAAGTAGAGAATGCAATCTACTATCTTCTATATATGAATTTAAAAGTTCATCGTCGATGTTTTATCCCTGTAACATCAATCAATATATATCTGGAATTAAATATTCATCTTTGCACTACAGGCCAAAGATATTCATCAGTTGGCCATGTTCATCTAAACACATGTTCATCTTTGCACTACGGGCCAAAAATATTCATCAGAAAATCATTCATCTTTGCACTACATGCCAAAGATATTCAGTAATATCATCATTTAGGACTGAGGATGATGAAAAATATTTTAAAGAAAATGAATCTAGTGAAACAAAAGAATAAATATTAAGGATTCGTATTTCAGTTATTTCATGTCCAAAAATACCTCATAAAGAATCATAGTGGAGTAAAATTCAAGAATGATCAAAACATGGATACAATCAAGCTAGTATCCATAATAGATATTTTGGACGAAAAACAAAAATTTAATTTTTTTGTGAATAGTGCCGTATACGTGAATAGTAACCCCAACACAAAAAGTTCTAAATTTGATAAAAAGTTCAAACCAATATTTTGGCATAATGATATTGAAGAAAATAATATCATTTAAGAAGAAAATAACATCCCTTACCTCGAAAAGATAATACTTCTAGCTGGAATACCGGATATAATGCTGAAGGGAACTTGCACCGTATAACAATACTCAAAGTCTCAAAATACTCACAAGAATACGCTCGATAATATAGAGAGAGAAAGAGAGAGAAAACTTTAGTTTCTGGTGTGATTTTTAATTCTAACCTAAGCACCCTATTTATAGGAAAATACTTAGAACACCGAAACAGAAAATTTAATATAATAATATTATTTTTAATAAAAATTCTTACGCACACCTTTGAATCTGATTTCAGCCATTGAACACATTTATATCACATGTGGAACACTCACCAAAAACGTTTTTCTTTAAAAAAATAATTAAAACTTCAAAAATCAATTATTCTGGAACTTCAGAACTTCAATAATTCATCATAAATAGCCCTTTTATCAGAAAAATTCGAACCACATGACCTTTCCATAGAAAATTTCATTCTCTACAACTTTGCAGAAGAAAAGTTTTCCAAATTCCAAACAGAAATTGACCGAAATCTACATACGGGCAATTTTACAGGCTATAATCAAATTTCTGTCAAGAAATGGGGTCCACCGACACACAAAACATGTGTTTATCATTTAATGCAACAAAAATACGCTTCCTCCTCATATAGTCATATATCCCACATTCATTGTAAAAATATCACCATTATTATATTATAATAATATAATAATATATTTAAATGAATTATTTTATCAGAAAAAGATAAAATATTAATTTTCAATTGTCACATTAAAATTTTTCTCCATCTATATCCACATAAAATCAATATTTTCTTCATCATATAAATCAATAATTAATTATTCACAAATAATATTACAGAATCACAATATCGATGACTGTGCAGCCTTAGGAAAGAGGGGGCTTTCCAATAAAGATCTCTCCTTACTGGCGCGCAATTAGATGACCAAACCTCTCCTTAGACAGAACTTTCTAGACATTACCAATAATGTTATCTAATAATATTATTCAGATAATATGAATTATTGCTTCGATAATGGAAAATACTGTGTAGTGACAATTATTGAAACAACAGTAATATAAAATATCAATGCAAAGAATTATTGAATCAATAAAATAAAATATTGAAGCAAGAATTATTGTAACAATTATTGAGTAAAGTGTCTTCACGTAAGAATCAATAATTGGTGCAATACCGCAAAGCATCGTGTTTTAACCACGGGTATTCCAACAAGATTAATCTGAGTAATAACTACGCCGTTATTTATAAACAACTTATACTTGTCGTTTTCTTTATCCAATCGCTTTCCGTTATGTGGCCCACACAAGGTTGTGCTGTCGTACAAATATTCTCGGACAACACGAATATTCCACGACCAAACGAATATTCCCCGACAAAAATGAATATTTTATAACCACCTGCTTATTTAAGATATTTGCATATTTTACCCATAACTAACCACATTAATCAAATCAACCCTTACTATTTCAAAATAATAAATAGAGAAAATTAAATTTCATTTATTACTAATTTGGTGTTTCGAAAAGGTGAGGATACCTAGCTTTCATTTCCGTTTCCAACTCCCAAGTCATTTCCTCAATAGCATGGTTCCTCCACAAACTTTGACTTGTGGTATGACCTTTGTGCGTAGGACATGCTCTTTCCTATCCAAGATCTTGACAGGTACCTCCTCGTTCGTTAAGTCTTCGGCTATCTCGTCCGATTCTAACTTAATAACGTGGTTCGGGTCTTTCACATATTTACGAAGCACAGATATGTGAAAAACATTATGAACACGAGACATACTTGGAGGTAACGCGAGTCTATAGGATACATTTCCTATTCGATCAAGAATTTAAAATGGACCAATAAATCGTGGATTGAGCTTTCCTCTTTTCCCGAATCTTGTAACTCCCTTCCATGGAGCAACTCTCAACAATACATGATCCCCAATACTAAATTCCACGTCCTTTCGATGAAGATCCGCATAACTCTTTTGTCGATCCTGTGCCGTTTGTATACGTTGTCGAATCATTTGGATCTTTTCCGTAGTCATACGTACCAACTCGGGTCCCAATAATGTTGCTTCACCCACCTCATCCCAACATATTAGAGAGCGACACTTTCGTCCATACAATGCTTCGAATGGAGCCACACCTATACTTGCCTGATAACTGTTGTTGTAGCAGAATTCCACCAATGGTAAATACTTATCCCAACTCCCTTTGAAGTCTAGGCCACAGAGTCTTAATAGATCTTCAAGAGTTTGAATAGTCCTCTCCGATTGTCCGTCCGTTTGAGAATGGTATGCCGAACTAAATCGTAAATCCGTGCCCATAGCTTTTTGCAAGCTAACCCAAAATCTTGAAGTGAATCTTGGGTCACAATCCGAAACTATGGATACTGGCATGCTATGCAATCTCACAATCTCATCTACGTACATACGAGCAAGACGTTCAAGGGAATAAGTTTCCCGTATCGGTAAGAAATGAGCAGACTTGATTAATCTATCAATAATAACCCAAATAGCATTTATGCCTTGAGAAATCGTGGGAAGACCCGTAACGAAATCCATGGTAATATGTTCCTACTTCCATTTCGGAATCTCAAGTGGTTGCAATGGACCCTTAGGCACTTGATGCTCCGCCTTTACACGTTGACAAGTTAAACACATCGAGATAAACTTTGCAATCTCTCTCTTCATATTATTCCACCAAAATATATGTCGAAGATCACGATACATCATGATCTTGTACTTCAAATCAGAATCGTTAGGAACACAAAGTCTGGAGTGGACTCGAAGTATTCCTTCTTCATCGATTCTTGCCTATGGAATAACACCTTCTTGTACTTTCTTCTTCATACGCATCAGCTCCGGGTCTGTGACTTGAGCAACTTTAACTTTTTCGATTAAAGTTGGTTCTATACGTATACTTGACATCATTTCATGGGTCCCCGGAGTCTTGAATTCTATCTTCATCTTTTGTAAATCACACAAAATGGGCCTTTGTGTTGATAACATCGCACTCGTTCCCGCGTATGATCTTCTACTCAACGCGTCAGCTACCACGTTCGCTTTTCCAGGATGGTATTGAATGGTATGTGTGAGACCCCAGATTTTATGAATAAAGATTTAATTTTCTCAAAATATTTTTTTCAAAATTTTGGTGTGGATTTGAGATAACGTTATAGTTGTGGGTAATATTTATAAATTTTACAAAGTACGCAAGTTGTTATATAATATTCGATTGGCCTGGGGAATATTCGTTTTAACAGGAATATTCGCATAACAACGACACAATCATTGGTGGAAACCACAACGGAATTATTATCGGATTGAGAAAACGACAAAAATATTTTTATGAAAATAACTATTGGAAGTTTTACCGCTTAAAACCGTTGAACTAACCCAGTAGTAAAGTACAAAGAATGTCTGGCGTGGTTGCATAGTGGCACACGGTATTGGTTATTGATGCTTACGTGAGAAGTCACTCAATTATACTCAATTATTGCTACAAGAATAATTCGATCATATCTCTCATATTATTGATTCGATTATTGTCATAAGATCATCTCGCATAATATGTTATATTATTAAATCAATAATTAAGACGACAAAGTTATTCATATTATTGAATTGCAATATTTACAATGTCTAGAAGTTCTGCCAATGAGAGGATTGGTCACCTAATTGTGCGCCAATAGGGAGAAATCCTTATTGGAAAGCCCCCTCTTTCCTGGGAATGACCTGGTTGATAAGTATTGTGAGTTATAATATTAATAATGAATGTTATTTAAAATTGAAGTTGTGTTCGGAGTTGAATTTGGAGACGCGGACGTGATATTTGAGTCCGGAACGATGAAATCAGTAAAAATAGACTATAAACACAAAATTTTCCGGCTTTTACTATTTTGTCAAAAAGTCAACAGTTGACTTTTTCAAAAAAAGTCAAACTTTAAAATTTTAAAATTTATATTTTTGATAAAAATATTTTCATTGTGTTGGAATTATTTGTGTTAGTGAAAATCGACATTTATTTCGATAATAATTGATGTCTGGAGGTTATATTGACCAATTGAAGTATTTAACTTAGGATAAATGAGCAATTGATTGCTATTATTTCACATGATTATAACTATTGATTCACATAATTTACTATTGAATCACATTATTTACTATTAGGGGAGGTGGTGCAAGTTTGATAATACTTGCATGACTAAATTAAAAATAAAGAAAAAGTTGGAGGTATTGTACTGTAATTTTTTGAGCCCCAAAACGTGCAATTATTGAAACTATATTTTTCTATAAATAGAAGCTCATTCTTTCTTCATTTCTCACTAATTCACAAAAGCTTTAGAACGATTATTATAGAGGGAAATTATAGAAAGAAGAAGAGAAGTCTGCTACCTCACTATTCCAGTGTCCAGTTTTTCTAAAGGTAGGGAGTATTATTTCTTTCTTATCCATGAAGAGAACTTCCATTATTCCATTCTTTATTATTCTGTTGGAATAACCTGTATACGCGGGCTACCCTATACTTGGTGAAATTCTTCTGTTATTCCATTCTTTATCATTCTGTTGGAACATGGTACATAAATAATACAATTGTACAATTGTCGTGTATAATACATGGTACATAAATACAAATAAAACTTAATAATACAATTGTCGTGTATAATACGACAAAACATAAGCTGAGAGTTTATACAAGAATATTGCCTTCTAGACAATATCCACACCCAATGGTGCCCTCATTGCATTTATTATTACACTATTGCACAGAATAGTGAGGACTACTAATGCACCATCTAGGACCATCACTCTGTTCCCCGACTAGTCCCATCTACGTTCTCATTTCCTGAAAAGAACAATGAAAGAAAGGGTGAGCTCAACTAGCCCAGTAAGAAATATTATGACTAAGATAATGCAGAATAAATTATCGTTAGCCTTCAACAGTGTTAAACTGATACAATATAACAAACATCAAGTTTAACTGCAGCGGAACAAGCAATCCATTAGAAGAGTCAAATAGAGAATAAAATCTACTATCTTCTATGATTTAAAAGGTTTTTCATCACTTTTATCGCCGAGACTCAGCTTAATAAATAATCCACATCATCAAATCATCTCTGCACTACAGGCTAAGGATATTCTTTAGTATCACGACCATGAATTATCCATGCAGTACGGGCCAAAGATAATCGTGTTTTCATCTACGGCCAAAGAGAATCCATAGCCATAATCATACCAAAAACTGTCCATCAATGCACTACGGGCCAATGAGGACTATTTCCACATCATTTGTAACATTACGGTTATGATTATACCGAATAATCCATGGTCATAATCATACCAAGTCCATTTATGCACTACAGGCCACAGATGACTTTCAACAAAATATAAACATTAGGATGATGACAATGATATAAGAATTCAATAAAACAAGTTCAAGAATTAATTTATCTAGAACCGATAACGCCCAAATTGTCAACATGATGACGCTTTGTAGAGTAAAATTCAAGAATGCTCGGAAGAATATTTCCATGAAAAAGATCTTGGATGAAGCGAAAATATCAAGGATATTCCACTAATTTCATGGAGTATAAGTCAAAGTTTTAACCAACCGAGTATAATAAAGAATGGAATAACAAAAGAAATCACCATGCATGCGATAGAATCCACGTGTAGGTTATTCCACAATTTAATAATAAATAACGGAAAAGGGTCCGGCGTGGTAAACACATAGGTTATGGATATTCCAATGTAGGAATAATAAAGAATAGAACATGAGTCCATGTAATAATAACGTGGAAACGTAAAATGCATGCATGTGATATTCACGTAATAATAAATAATAAATAACGGAACCGGAGTTCTAATAATAAAAATAATGGAACCAGACAAGATATTCCAAATGTAATAATAAAGAATGAAATAATAGAAGAATTTCACCAAGTATGCGGTATTGCTTACATATGGCAAAGTTATTCAACATAATAGTAAAGAATGAAATAATGTAAGAATTTAACCATGTATGCGATTACTTTTGCATGCAAACAAAGTTATTCCAACATAATAATAAAGAATGGAATAATAAAAGAATTTCACCAAGTATAGGGTATCCCGCGTATACTGGTTATTTCAATAAAATAATAAAGAATGGAATAACAAAAGTTCTCTTCACGAATAAGAAAGAAAGAATACCCCTTACGAGTATAACAAATAATATCCCTTATGAGTACAACAAATAATATCCCTTACCATAATAATATCCCTTTACCTTTAAAATAAGAGTATTCCGACTAGTAGGGCAAGGATATACTCGAAGAAAACATGCACTACTCTCAAAGTTTTCTTAAACTCTAAAGAAATACGCTCAAGATTATAGAAGAAGAATTCTCTCTATAGTTTCTCTCTCTAGACTTTCAGTGAATTCATAAGAAATAATGAATGAATGAGCTTCTATTTATAGAAGAATGGACTGCATAGTAACTAATTCATGAACGGTCCAGTTTGATTTACTTTAATCGGATGGTCCAGATTTAAAGAAAAATCTTTTAAATAAAATATAATATATTCTATTTATAATCTATTAAAACGAATAACTTTATAAAAGTATTCTGTTTTATATAAAAAGATTTTACAATGCAAAACACTATGTAGGTACTATGCAACACTATGCATAATAAAATATAATATATATTCTATTTATAGAATATCTTTATAAAAGTATTCTGTTTTATATAAAAAGATTTTACTATGCATACACTATGCAAGCACTATGTAAACACTATGCATAATAAAATATAATATATTCTATTTATAGAATAACTTTATAAAAGTATTTTATTTTATATAAAAAGATCTTACTATTAAAACATTAAACCAACGATCTATATTGATTTACTATTATAATTTCAACCAACGGTCTGAAAAATTAGCACATCTCTTCATGGAATAATATTGTACCCAAAAATGATTTAGACCGAAAAGAAATATATTTTTCGGGTGAATAGTATCCCGACACAAAAAGTGTCTCAAATACCCGAGTGAACAATACTAGAGTGAATAATAATTGGGTGAATAGTAACCCGTGAATAGTAATTCGTGAATAGTACTCCGACACAAAAAATACCGCAAATACTCGAGTGAATAATATTCGGGTGAATAATAATTTAGGTGAATAGTAACCCGTGAATAGTAACTCATGAATAGTACTCCGACACAAAAAGTACCCCAAATACTCGAGTGAACAATACTAGAGTGAATAGTAATCGGGTATTTTATGACAACTTGTCTACTTAAATTTTTTTTAAATATCACCCTTAACTTTAAACTTTTATCAATTTAACTATTTACCAAAATAGAAAAATTAAATACTTTTATTTAATTAAATTCGGGGTCTCACAATCTCCCCTCCTTATGAAATTTCGCCCTCGAAATTTACGTACGTACCTGATATTCGAAGAGATGAGAATACCTTGCTTTCTTTTTGGATTGTACCTTCCCGGTAATTTCCTCTCTATCATGATTTTCCATTTCTCATCTCTTGTATTTCAAATATCATTCTAGAATATAGTTTCAAAATAAGGGTTAATTGATATACCACATAATACCCCTATATTCTGTCCGACCAATTAAATAACAAATAAACTTAGGTAGGTCATACTAGCGAAGGAATTCACCAATCTCCTCCCTCCTAGTTCTTATCATCACATCAGGATCATATCCCTAAGCTTTGATACCAAGCTTTGATACCAACTGTGACGGTATACATCACCCATCTTGAGTCGCCAGATACATGGTACATAAATACAAATAAAACTTAATAATACAATTGTCGTGTATAATACGACAAAACATAAGCTGGGAGTTTATACAAGAATATTGCCTTCTAGACAATATCCACACCCAATGGCGCCCTCATTGCATTTATTATTACACTATTTCACAGAATAGTGAGGACTACTAATGCACCATCTAGGACCATCACTCTGTTCCTCGACTAGTCCCAGCTACGTTCTCATTTCCTGAAGAGAACAATGAAAGAAAGGGTGAGCTCAACTAGCCCAGTAAGAAATATTAAGACTAAGATAATGCAGAATAAATTATCGTTAGCCTTCAACGGTGTTAAATTGATACAATATAACAAACATCAAGTTTAACTGCAGCGGAACAAGCAATCCATTAGAAGAGTCAAATAGAGAATAAAATCTACTATCTTTTGTGATTTAAAAGGTTTTTCATCACTTTTATCATCGAGACTCAGCTTAATAAATAATCCACATCATCAAATCATCTCTGCACTACAGGCCAAGGATATTCTTTAGTATCACGACCACAAATTATCCATGCACTACGGGCCAAAGATAATCGTGTTTTCATCAACGGTCCGATCATGCCATAAAACAATTCATCTTTTGACTACGTCAAGAGAATCCATAGCCATAATCATACCAAAAATTGTCCATCAATGCACTACGCCAATGAGGACTTTTACCACATCATTTATAACATTACGGTTATGATTATACTTTGAATAATCCTCGTCATAATCATACCAAGTCCATCTATGAACTACAGCCACAAATGACTTTTAACATAATATAAACATGAGGATGATGACAATGATGTAAGAATTCAATAAAACAAGTTCAAGAATTAATTTATCCAGGAACCGATAACGCCCAAATTGTCAACATGATATCGCTTTATAGAGTAAAATTCAAGAATGCTCAAAAGAATATTTCCATGAAAAGATATGGATGAAGCGCAAATATCAAGGATATTCCACTAATTTCATGGAGTATAGAAAGTAAAAGTTTTAATAATATTATATATGAAAGTATAATAAAGAATGGAATAACAAAAGAAATCACAATTTAATAAGGAATGCGACAAAGGATCATTCACCATGCATGTGGTAATCAACATAGTGAGTTATTCCAATGTAATAATAAATAATGGAACTGTGTCCGGCTTCAAAACGCATATGAATAGATCGCATGATATTCCAATGAATAATAAAGAATGGAACCAGTCCGACGTGAAAAAACGCCGCACATGATATTCCAACAGTAATAATAAATAACGGAACCAGTCCCGGCGTAGCAAAAATGCATGAGATAGGATATTCCAATGTAATAATAAAGAATGAAATAATAGAAGAATTTCACCAAGTATGCAAATCACGCAGATGTGATAGTTATTCAAACATAATAGTAAAGAAAGGAATAACAGAAGAATTTCACCATGTATGCAGTACTTTGCATAGACAGGTTATTCCAACATAATAATAAAGAATGGAATAACAAAAGAATTTCACCAAGTATAGGGTATCCCGCGTATACAGGTTATTTCAATAAAATAATAAAGAATGGAATAACAAAAGTTCTCTTCATGAATAAGAAAGAAAGAATACCCCTTATGAGTATAACAAATAATATCCCTTACGAGTACAACAAATAATATCCCTTACCATAATAATATCCCTTTACCTTTCAAATAAGAGTATTCCGACTAGTAGGGTAAGGATATACTCGAAGAAAACTTGCATTACTCTCAAAGTTTTCTTAAACTCTAAAGAAATACGCTCAAGATTATAGAAGAAGAATTCTCTCTATAGTTCTCTCTCTAGAGTTTCAGTGAATTCGTAAGAAATAATGAATGAATGAGCTTCTATTTATAGAAGAATGGATTGCATAGTAACTAATTCATGAACGGTCCAGATTGATTTACTTTAATCGAACGGTCCAGATTTAAAGAAAAATCTTTTACATAAAATATAATATATTCTATTTATAATCTAATAAAATGAATAACTTTATAAAAGTATTCTATTATATATAAAAAGATTTTACTATGCAAAATACTATGCAGGTACTATGCAACACTATGCATAATAAAATATAATATATTCTATTTATAGAATATCTTTATAAAAGTATTTTATTTTATATAAAAAGATTTTACTATGCAAACACTATATGCAAACACTATGCATAATAAAATATAATATATTCTATTTATAGAATAATTTTATAAAAGTATTCTGTTTTATATAAAAAGATTTTATTATTAAAACATTAAACCAACGATCCATATTGATTTACTATTATAATTTCAACCAACGGTCTGAAAAATTAGCACATCTCTTCATAGAATAATATTGTACCCAAAAATGATTTAGACCGAAAAAAATATATTTTTTGGGTGAATAGTACCCCGACACAAAAAGTGTCTCAAATACCCGAGTGAACAATACTAGAGTGAATAGTAATCTGATGAATAGTAACCCGTGAATAGTAATTCGTGAATAGTACTCTGACACGAAAAATATCCCAAATACCTGAGTGAATAATATTCAGGTGAATAGTAATTTAGGTGAATAGTAACTCGTGAATAGTACTCCGACACAAAAAGTGCCCCAAATACTCGAGTCAACAATACTAGAGTGAATAGTAACCGGGTATTTTATGACAACTTGTCTACTTAAATTTTTTTTTACATATCACCTTTAACTTTAAACTTTTATCAATTTAACTATTTACCAAAATAGAAAAATTAAATACTTTTATTTAATTAAATTTGGGGTCTCACAATCTCCCCTTCTTACGAAATTTCGCTCTCGAATTTTACGTACGTACCTGATATTCGAAGAGATGAGAATACATTGCTTTCTTTTCGGATTGTACCTTCCCGGTAATTTCCTCTCTATCATGATTTTCCATTTCTCATCTCCTGTATTTCAAATATCATTCTAGAATATAGTTTCAAAATAAGGGTTAATTGACATACCACATAATACCCCTATATTCTGACCGACCAATTAAATAACAAATAAACTTAGGTAGGTCATACTAATGGAAGGAATTCCCCATCTCTCCCTCCTAGTTTCTTCTCACATCACATCTCTGCGGGGATCATATCCTAAGCTTTGATACCAACCTGTGGACGCCCCCAAAATTAGGTATACATCACCCATCTTGAGTCGCCGATACATGGTACATAAATACAAATAAAACTTAATAATACAATTATCATGTATAATACGACAAAACATAAGTTTGGGAGTTTATACAAGAATATTGCCTTCTAGAAAATATCCACACCCAATGGCGCCTCATTGCATTTATTATTACACTATTTCACCGAATAGTGAGGACTACTAATGCACCATATAGGACCATCACCTGTTCCCGACTAGTCCCAAACTATGTTCTCATTTTCAAGAGAACAATGAAAGAAATGGTGAGCTCAACTAGCCCAAGAAGAAATATTATGACTAAGATAATGCGAATAAATTATCATTAGCCTTCAAACAAATGTTGTTAAACCGATACAATATAACAAACATCAAGTTTAATCTGCGGTGAACAAGAAATCCATTAGAAGAGTCAAATAGAGAATAAAATCTACTATCTTCTATGATTTAAAAGGTTTTTCATCACTTTTATCGCCGAGACTCAGCTTAATAAATAATCAACATCATCAAATCATCTCTGCACTACAGGCCAAGGATATTCTTTAGTATCACGACCACGAATTATCCATGCACTACTACGCCAAAGATAATCGTGTTTTCATCTACGATCATGCCATAAAAGAATCAAGAGAATCCAGCCATAATCATACCAAAAAATGTCCATCAATGCACTACGGGCCAATGAGGACTATTTCCACATCATTTGTAACATTACTTAACCATGATTATACCGAATAATCCTTGGTCATAATCATACCAAGTCCATCTATGCACTACAGGCCACAGATGACTTTCAACAAAATATAAACATGATGATGATGACAATGATATAAGAATTCAATAAAACAAGTTCAAGAATTAATTTATCTAGGAACCGATAACGTCAAATTGTCAACACGATACTTCGCTTTTTGTAGAGTAAAATTCAAGAATGCTCAAAAGAATATTTCCATGAAAAGATCTTTGGATGAAGCGAAAATATCAAGGATATTCCACTAATTTCATGGAGAGAAACTAAAATAACCAAAGTAATAATATATGAAAATCAAGAATGGAACCCGAGTATAATAAAGAATGGAATAACAATGTAATAATAAAGAAAGAAATTCACCATGCATGCGATAGATCGCATTGTGAGGTTATTCCAACGAATAATAAATAATGGAACCAGTCCCATAAAATGCATGCACGCAGGATATTCCAAATGAATAATAAAGAATAGAACCGGTCCCGTAAAGCGCGCATGCATGGGATATTGTAATAAATGAATAATAAATAATGGGACCAGTCGGCGATAAAAGCATTGCAGAGAAGATATTCCAATGAATAATAAAGAATGAAATAAATAAAGAATTTCACCAAGTATTCTAGAATTAGACAGAACAAAGTTATTCCAACATAATAATAAAGAATGGAATAATGAAGAATTTCACCATGTATGCAAAAGTTATTTTTGCATAAAAGCAGTTATTCCAACATAATAATAAAGAATGGAATAATAGAAGAATTTCACCAAGTATAGGGTATTATGCATGATATACAAAAGTTATTTCAACAAAATAATAAAGAATGGAATAACAAAAGTTCTCTTCATGAATAAGAAAGAAAGAATACCCCTTACGAGTATAACAAATAATATCCCTTACGAGTACAACAAATAATATCCCTTACCATAATAATATCCATTTACCTTTCAAATAAGAGTATTCAACTAGTAGGGATGATATAGGATATACTACGCTCAAGATTATAAAGAAAGAAGAATTCTCCTATAGTTTTCTCTTTATAGTTTCTCTCTCTAGAGTTTTCGTGAAGAAATAATGAATGAATGAGCTTCTATTTATAGAAGATGGACCGTATAAGTAACTAATTCATGAACGGTCCAGATTGATTTACTTTAATCGGATGGTCCAGATTTAAAGAAAATCTTTTAAATAAAATATAATATATTCTATTTATAATCTAATAAAACGAATAACTTTATAAAAGTATTCTACATTTTATATAAAAAGATTTTACTAAGCAAAACACTATCTGTGTACAATGTAACACTATGCATAATAAAATATAATATATTCTATTTATAGAATATCTTTATAAAAGTATTCTATTTTATATAAAAAATTTAACTATGCAAACACTATGCAAGCACTATGCAAATACTATGCATAATAAAATATAATATATTCTATTTATAGAATAACTTTATAAAAGTATTTTGTTTTATATAAAAAGATTTTATTATTAAAACATTAAACCAACGATCCATATTGATTTACTATTATAATTTCAACCAACGGTCTGAAAAATTAGCACATCTCTTCATGAAATAATATTGTACCAAAAAATTATTTAGACCGAAAAGAAATATATTTTTCGGGTGAATAGTACCCCGACACAAAAAGTGTCTCAAATACCCGAGTGAACAATACTAGAGTGAATAGTAATCGGGTGAATAGTAACCCGTGAATACTAATTCGTGAATAGTACTTTGACACAAAAAATACACTAAATACCTGAGTGAATAATTTTCGGGTGAATAGTAATTTAGGTGAATTGTAACCCGTGAATAGTAACTCGTGAATAGTAACTCATGAATAGTACTCCGACACAAAAAGTGCCCCAAATACTCGAGTGAACAAAAATAGAGTGAATAGTAACTGGGTATTTTATGACAACTTGTCTACTTAAATTTTTTTTCACATATCACCCTTAACTTTAAACTTTTATCAATTTAACTATTTACCAAAATAGAAAAATTGAATACTTTTTATTTAATAAAATTCGGGGTCTCACATGACATTTTCAAAATTCTGCATGTAAAAAGACAATATTTTAGCAAACATTCATTTAATTAACTACCAAAGTAAATTAGGTCTTATTTTATATTGGTATCTCCCACTATTTTCTTCAAACTATATTACCCTCATGAATATAGTTCAGCAATATCTAATTAAAGATTTGCTAGTGAGAATAAGGATCCCATTTCAAATGTATATAGCCTTGTGTGTGTACAAAAAATTATATATAAATAAATAGGTAGACAACTCTTGTCGATTACATCATCATGTTACTCCTTATATTTTGCCTCTTAAATCATAATGGTCAAGTGTGTGCACATCCGAACTAAAATGATTTAAGTTAAGTCGTACCCAGCATTTTCATATAAGTGAAGAGAAAACTACAGCCCTTGTGTGTGCACACCAAAGCGGCAATGTTCAATTCCTTATAAACATCAAATGTAATAAAAACAATATTTAAAATATTTAATACTTGCCTTGTGTGTGCACAAAAAACTCATATTAAATATTTAATACTCTATTATTTTTATCATGCTAGAAGGCGACGTTCGATATTCCAAATATCTTTGAACGTTACAACTTAATATAATTTCATTGAGGGGTTTGTTATTATTAGTCTCATCTTGTTTAGCGCGTATGCAAATACATATATAAAATACGCGTCATATTATTAAACATGCGAAGCATGTTTGCATAATATATAATATATATAATACTAGCATGCACATATAGAATACTATATTCTACCCGGATTGGTTATGGACTTTTATTCTAGTTTGGTTCACTAGAGCCACCAAGTGAACCAAAAGGTCAAACCCTAGGGGTGCAAGAATAAACATTTAAATATAACTATTACATTTAAACCTGGGCTCCATTACAAACGGGTCTTCGAGCGCTCCTTTGTCCTTGATCTCCGATTCTTCAAAAATTCTAACTAATTCTATTACATTAAACTATTTAATTTAAATAGAAACCTTAATCAGCAGTCAAGGGGAAGTACATAGGAGAGAGATAAAATTTACATCAGAAGAAAACCAGAAAAGACGAGGTACACAGACCCCATTTAATAAAACACATTTATTCAAACATCCAACCAAAATAAATCCAATCACATTGGTCAATAGTCCATAATCAATCCCATTTCTTAACATACATATCATCATATGTATCAATAAATAAAATCATTCCATATATATATGAATATCATTTAATGGGCATTTTTAAATTGCATGAAATCCAATTTCAAGATTAAAATAAACTTTTATTTAAATTATAAAATTATTATTGATATATATATATATATATATATATATATATATATATATATATATATATATATATATATCACATGAATGCTACTATTAACCATATGAATATTATGACTAGGAGATGATTACTAATAATATACTTATAAATCTATCACTGTTAAGTAATATCATATATATATAATAATCATACATATCCGTATGATAAATAAGTTTAGATCAAGAACATCCACACGGATTCAAGTTGGAAAAAGACTCAGGGTTTATTTGAAACTTTTTTTTTTAAAATGTGATTTCATTTGCATAATATAATATTATATATATAAACCGTTTAGCGAAAAAAATAGCAACATGTTAACGCCATTCCCCCCCTCCCCCATAAAATACTAATTTTATACAACAAATTATGCCCAACAAATTATTTAAAATACATACCCATACATATATGGAATCAAAATAATTAATAATTCGCATAAAGTTTGGCTGTGATACCACTGAAAGGTTTTAGGAAAATCAAAGTAGCAATCAAATTGCGAAAATAGCGTAAGCAAAATAAAATCAGATTTTAAAATTTTTCACAAAATAATTACCCGGATCATCCTTTATGCATATTATTAATTAAAACGAAGAACAATAAGTTATGGAATCATACCCTTGTAGATACGAGCTTCCTCAGGTACGAGTTCACCTCCTACTTCTCCGCGATCTCCTTGAATCTCCGAGTAGATTCTTTCCTTTGATCAATGTAAGCCGCCCAAGTGTATGACCTCTAGAGGTGATCCACCAAGGAAGAAAAATTTTCAAGAAGAAGTATTGGCTCAAACCCTAGTTTTTCCTATCTCTATAGAAAAGGGGGCGTACTCTCCAACTATTGAAATTATATATTTTTGATATCTGATATAAGACTCCTCTTATAAAGATATCAGGTAACCCTATTTAATTAAAATAAGGTATTATTTATTTAATTAAACATTTTTAATTAAATGGGCTCCCTAATCTTATTAGGGATAATTAATTAAACTCCTTTAACTAATTTTCCTCTTAATCCTATTAGGAATAAATGAGAGTACTTATATTAAATTAATTCCTAAACTCTTTTAGAAATTAAAATAATAATAATTGTAATAATATTAATAAGACTCCTCTTATTAATTTATATTTAATATTTCTAAAATATTAAATAATAAATATTAAGCTATTTAATTTATTCTATCACCATAGATTAAATTAAATATACTTAACATATATTATTATGATTATGCCATTAACTTCTTAAATAATTATTCTTTCTTTTTTATGGTGTGACCCTTTAGGTTCTCCATATTAAAATAGGTTGTGAATAAATCAATTAGAACAATTCTAATCTTATTTAAATAAATAAATTAAACGATTAATTTATTTAAATAAATAATATTTATTCTACAATAGGATAAGTCTCCTAGCGATCAACGACTTTCTAGATAATATAGATTTCAACATTAATCATAAAAGAACCTTTGAGTTAATAGTTACTGAAATAATTCAATCCTTCCACCATACAATGTCCCAATTAAATATAAGACATGGAATTACTGGCAAGTCTTATTTTATTTAATTATATGTATTTTGATTCCCAAATGCACAACTCCTAATGAATGCAAATTAGAAACTACTTTCTAATTTCATTCCACCTTGGCCAAGGATTCCTAGGTTGTCATTTATCGAATCACATAGAACATTTCTCTTCTTTTACTAGAAGTGGTAGATTCTTTACTGATCATTCATTATCTCCATATATAACTTATTACACCCAAGCATACCCCTTTGATATACCCTAAAGGTCTTAAGGAATAAGTCAAAGTGTAATTCATTATATATAAGATACTATGACGATCTAAAGTTTAAGGATCATTTGTACTACTATCACTACAGGAATTCCTATTGACAGGCAAGTAAAACTCCATTAGGTATTCTTTAGCGAGTCACGTTTAGTGAACTTATTCTCCAATAAACACCTATATACTTGCTTTAGTGTCTCCACACAAATGATCATGAAATCAATCATTCTCATCCAATGAGCAAGCAACATATGTATCAATCTATCCGGATTCACTAATCCCCTTTTTAGTAATCCATCGATTGAGAACATTTTAGTTTTAAGCTATCTAAGAATTTAGATCTCATTAGTATGATCTCATCATGATTCTAAAATCATTGCTTAAAACTATGGGTTTATCACATATTATTAAAACAGCACCATATTGATAATAAATGCCTTTAATAAATAATTCTTTTATTAATAAATAAATAAGATTGATTACAAAGTATATGCTTTATCATCATACATGATTGGCTTGTATGCATACTACTTTCAATCTCCCACTTACACAAAAGCCAATCGACGTGGTATCTCATACCCATCTTTTCTAAGTGACGATCGAACTGCTGTTGTGTTAACGCTTTAGTAAATGGATCTGCAATATTGTCTTGAGATTCCGCACGCTCCAGGGTGACGTCTCCTCTTTTAATGATCTCTCTGATCAAATGAAACTGCCGCAACATGTGTTTGGATTTCTGATGAGACCTGAGTTCCTTAGCCTGTGCAATAGCTCCGATGTAGTCACAGAATAAAGGTACTGGTACTGTAATGCTAAGAACCACACTAAGTTCGGTAATGAACTTCTTCATCCAAACAACTGCCTTTGTAGCTTCAGTTGTAGCTATGTACTCTGCCTTTGTCGCTGAATCAACAACTGTTTGCTGTTTGGAACTCTTACAACTCACTGCGCCACCATTCAAGGTAAACACATACCCCGAAATGGATTTACTGTCATCATGGTCCGTTTGAAAACTTGAGTCTATGAAGCCCTCTAGTTTCAATTTAGACGCACCGTAGATAAGAAATACATCCTTAGTTCTTCTTAAGTACTTTAGGATATTTTTCACTGCCTTCCAGTGCTCTTCTTCGTGATTCGACTGATATCTGCTTGTTACACTAAGTGCATGAGCGACATCCGGTCTAGTACATATCATACCGTATATGATAGATCCTATTACTGAAGCATAAGGAATCTTACTCATACGGTCTCTCTCCTCAGGTGTCTTTGGTGCCTATTTCTTGGAGAGATGTATTCCATGGCTCATCGGCATGAGACCTTTTTTGGAATCTTCCATGCAAAACCTCTTTAGCATCGAGTCAATGTAAGTTCCTTGGGACAAGCCAAACATCCTTTTAGATCTATCTCTATAGATCTTTTTCCCAAAAATATAGGATGCTTCTCCCAAGTCCTTCATGGAGAAGTGTTTAGATAACCAGATTTTACTTGATTGTAGCATAGGAATATCATTCCCTGTCAGTAATATATCATCAACATATAATACGAGAAATGAAACAGAGCTCCCATTAACCTTCTTGTACACATATGGTTCATCTTCATTTTTGATAAAATCAAACTCTTTGATTGTCTCATCAAATCTGATGTTCCACCTACGAGAAGCCTGCTTCAATCCATAAATGGATCGTTGTAGCTTACGGACTTGATTTATTCCAACCTTTGAAACAAATCCCTCTGGCTGTGTCATATACATATCCTCCTTAAGTTTCCCATTGAGGAAGGCCGTTTTCACGTCCATCTGCCAGATTTTGTAGTTATGGTAAGCTGCAATCGCAAGCAAAATCCGAATGGACTTGAGCATTGCTACTGGTGAGAAGGTTTTATCATAGTCAACTCCTTGTCTTTGTTTGAAACCTTTTACTACCAGTCGGGCCTTATAGGTCTCTACCTTGCCGTCTGCTCCAGTCTTTCTTTTAAAGACCCATTTACACCCAATAGGCTTAATGCCTTCAGGTGGTGAAACCAAAGTCCATACTTGGTTCTCATACATGGAATCCATCTTAGATTTCATGGCTTCTTGCCAATTCTCTGAGTCTTTACTACTCATAGCCTGTTTGTATTCAATGGATCATCATCATCTATGATGCGTACCTTATTGTCATCTTCTATGACAAGTCCATACCTATCAGGTATCTTTGGTACTCTTCTAGATTTCTGAATAGGGTGTGGTACACAAAGAATCTTTACTTGGACAGGTTCATCCATTTGATCTGTAGTGGTTTGTGGTTCTTGAATTTCTTCAAGATCTATTTTCCTCCCACTGACCCCTTCAAGGATAAACTCCTTTTCCAAGAAGGCAACATATTTGGCAATAAACACCTTTTGTTCAGTAGGATTGTAGAAATAATATCCTAAACTTTCTTTAGGATATCCCACAAAAGTACACTTATCAGATCTTGTCCCAAGCTTATCATTCTGAAACCTTTTCACATAAGCTGGACATCCCCAAATCTTATCATGCTTAAGACTAGGCTTCCTCCCTATCCACATCTCATATGGAGTCTTAGGGACAGATTTCGAGGGAACCTTATTTAGTAGATATGTAGCCGCTTCTAGGGCATATCCCCAGAATGTTACCAAAAGATTGGTAAAACTCATCATGGAACGAACCATGCCCAACAATGTTCAATTTCTCCTTTCAGACACACCATTCAGCTGTGGCATCCCTGGTGTAGTCCATTGTGAGATTATACCATTTTCTTTGAGACAATTGAGAAACTCACTACTTAAGTATTCACCACATCGATCTGATCGAAGAATCTTAATACTTTTGCTCATTTATTTCTCTACCTCACTTCTGAACTCTTTGAACTTTTTAAATGATTCAGATTTGTATTTCATTAAATACACATATCCAAATCTTGAGTGATCATCAGTGAATGTAATAAAATAAGAATACCCTCCTCGTGCATTCGTTGTCATAGGTCCACATACATCCGTGTGTACCAACGCTAACAACTCTGTAACTCTTTCTCATTTTCCACTAAAAGGAGATTTAGTCATTTTTCCCATGAGACAAGATTCACAAGTTGGATATGATTCATAATCTGATAGCTCTAGGAGCCCATCTTTATGTAACTTGGATAATCTTGTTTCATTATTATGACCGAGTCTACAATTCCACATATAGGTATTATTAACATCATCTCTTTTCCTTTTCTTAGTTTGTTCAATTTGAAGTATATTTTCATCCAAGTCAAGAATGTAAAGTCCATTTCGTAAATTACCAACACCATATAAAACATTATTATTATAAATAAAACAACTATTGTTCTTTATTATAATGTCAAAACCATCCATATCCAATACATATATTGAAATAATGTTTCTAATAAGTGACGGAACAAAATAACAATTATTTAAACTAATGAATTTGCCCGTAAAAAGTACTAAACAATAAGTCCCCACAGCTAATGCAACAACCTCTGCTTTATTTCCCACTCGTAGGACGACCTCATCCTTGCTCAGCTTTCTACATCTGACCAGTCCCTACATATTATTACATATGTGAGAACCACAGCCGGTATCCAATACCAAAGTAGAAGATTGACTTTCAGAAAAATTAATTTCAATCATAAATAAACCTTGATTAGGATTCGAAGCTTCTTCTGCTTTTGTTCCGCAAGATAATCTTTGCAATTCCTCTTCCAGTGACCCGGCTTGTTGCAATGGAAGCAAATTCCTTTGCTAGCTGGATCAGGTTTCTTTTGATCTTTCACTTTCGCCTTTCCCTTAGCCTTCTTGGATTTTTTCTTTTCAGAAGATACCTTGGGCCTCTTCCTTTTCTTGGAAGAATCATCCACCAGTAAGACATGGTTCTTCTTGGATGGGAAGTGACCTTCATCAGTTTTCAACATGTTAAGTAACTCAGGCAAGTTGACGTCCAACTTATTCATGTGAAAATTCACAACAAATTGTGAGAAGGTGTCAGGGAGTGACTGCAAGATCAAATCTTGACTCAACTCCCCATCCATGACGAAGCCAAGCTGTCCAAGACGTTCAATCAAATTAATCATCTTTAGGACATGAGTCTCAACAGTAGTACCCTCGGTCATCCGAGATCGGAAGAGCTCCTTAGATATTTCATATCTAGCAGTCCTACTTTGCTCACCATATAACACTTGAAGGTGTAGTAACATAGTAGGAGCATCCATGGTTTCATGTTGACGCTAAGGCTCGTTACTCATAGATGCGAGCATGATGCATTGAGCCACAGATGCATCATCTTGCCACTGTTTAAAAATAACAATCTCTTCCTCAGAGGCTGTCTATGCAACTTTTGCAGGTACGGGGGAATTTAGGACATAAGAAATCTTTTCAGCAGTGAGAACAATTCTCAGATTCCTTAACCAGTCCATGTCATTTGGTCCGGTCAGTTTGTTAGCATCAAGTATGCTACGCAGTGAAATTAGTGAATGTGACATTTTCAAAATACTGCATGTAAAAAGATAATATTTTAGCAAACATTCATTTAATTAATTACCAAAATAAATTAGGTCTTATTTTATATTGGTATCTTCCACTATTTTCTTCAAACTATATTACCCTCATGAATATAATTCGACAATATCTAATTAAAGATTTGCTAGTGAGAATAAGAATCCCATTTCAAATGTATATAGCCTTGTGTGTGCGCAACAAACTATATATAAATAAATAGGTAGACAACTCTTGTTGATTACATCATCATGTAACTCCTTATATTTTTCCTCTTAAATCATAATGGTCAAGTGTGTGCACATCCGAACTAAAATGATTTAAGTTAAGTTGTACCCAACATTACCATATAAGTGAAGAGAAAACTACAGCCCTTGTGTGTGCACAACAAAGCGGTAATGTTCAATTCCTTATAAACATCAAATGTAATAAAAATAATATCTCAAATATTTAATACTTGCCTTGTGTGTGCACAAAAAACTCATATTAAATATTTAATACTCTATTGTTTTTATCATGCTAGAAGGTGACGTTCGATATTCCAAATATCTTTGACCATTACAACTTAATATAATTTCATTGAGGGGTTTGTTATTATTAGTCTCATCTTGTTTAGCGCGCATGCAAATATATATATAAAATACGCGTCATATTATTAAACATGCGAAGCATGTTTGCATAATATATAATATATATAATACTAACATGCACATATAGAATACTATATTATACCCGGATTGATTATGAACTTTTATTCTAGTTTGGTTCACTAGAGCCACCAAGTGAACCAAAAGGTCAAACCCAAGGGGTGCAAGAATAAACATTTAAATATAACTATTACATTTAAACCCGAGCTCCATTACAAACGGGTCTTCGAGCGCTACTTTGTCCTTGATCTCTGATTCTTCAAAAATTCTAACTAATTCTATTACATTAAACTATTTAATTTAAATAGAAACCTTGATCAACAGTCAAGGGGAAGTACATAGGAGAGAGATAAAATTTATATTAGAAGAAAACCAAAAAAGACGAGGTACGCATACCCCAGTTAATAAAATCCATTCATTCAAACATCCAACCAAAATAAATCCAATCACATTGGTCAATAGTCCATAATCAATCCCATTTATTATCATACATATCATTATATGTATCAATAAATAAAATCATTCCATATATATATATGAATATCATTTAATGGGCATTTTTAAATTGCATGAAATCCAATTTCAAGATTAAAATAAACTTTTTATTTTAATTATAAAATTATTAATATTAATATTAATATATATATATATATATATCACATGAACGCTTTATTAACCATATGAATATTATGACCAGGAGATGAGTACTAATAATATACTTATAAATATATCACTTGTTAAGTAATATCATATATATATATATATATATATATATATATAATAATCATACATATCCGTATGATAAATAAGTTTAGATCAAGAACATCCATACGGATTCAAATGAAAAAAGACTCAAAGTTTATTTGAAACTTTTTTTTTTAAAACGTGATTTGGCTGCATAATATAATATTATATATATAAACCGTTCAACGAAAAAAATAGCAATAGGTTAACGCCATTTCCTCCCCCATAAAATACTAATTTTATACAACAAATTATGCCCAATAAATTATTCAAAATACATACCCATAAATATATGGAATCAAAATAATTAATAATTCGCATAAAGTTTGGCTCTGATACCACTTAAAGGTTTTGGGAAAATCAAAGTAGCAATCAAATTGGGAAAATAACGGAAGCAAAATAAAATCAGATTTTAAAATTTTTCACAAACCAATTACCCGGATCATCCTTTATGCATATTATTAATTAAAACGAAGAACAATAAGTATGGAATCATACCCTTGTAGATACGAGCTTCCTTGGGTACGAGTTCACCTCCTACTTCTCCACGATCTCCTTGAATCTCCGGGTAGATTCTTTCATTTGATCAATGTAAGCCACCCACGTGTATGGCCTCTAGAGGTGATCCACCAAGGAAGAAGAATAATAAATAACGGAACCAGGTCCGGTGTAAAACGCACAGACAGGATATTCCAACAGAATAATAAATAACGGAATCAGGTCCGGCGTAAAATGCACAGACATGATATTCCAACAGACATGTTATTCCAACATAATAATAAAGAATAGAATAACAGAAGAATTTCAGCAAGTATAGGATCGCCCGTATATATAGGTTATTCCAACAGAATAATAAAGAATGAAATAACAAAAGTTCTCTTCATGAATACAAAAGAATAATACCCCTTACGAGTACAATAAATAATATTCCCTACCTTAGAAAGAAGAGTACTGGATATAAAAGTAGTGAAGTAGCAGAACACTTTTCTTCTTTCTCTCTATAGTTTCTCTCTCTAGAGTTTCAATGAATTCGTAAGAAATAATGAATGAATGAGCTTCTATTTATAGAAAAATGGACTGCATAGTAACTAACTCATGAACGGTCCAGATTGATTTAATTTAATCTAACGGTCCATATTTAAAGCAAAATCTTTAAATAAAATAAAATATATTCTATTTATAATCTAATAAAACGAATAACTTTATAAAAAATTTTACTATACAAACACTATACAGGACATTTATGCAAACACTATGGATAATAAAATATAATATATTCTGATTATTGTTTAATAAAACAAATAACTTTATAAAAGTATTTTGTTTTATATAAAAAGATTTTACTATTCAAAACACGATGCAAATACTATGCATAATAAAATATAATATATTATATTTATAGAATAACTTTATAAAAGTATCTCATTTTTATACAAAAAGATTTTACTATGCAAAACACTATACGGATACTATGCATGATAGAATATAATATATTCTATTTATAGAATAATTTTATAAAAGTATTCATTTTATTACATTAATAATACCCAATAAAACAAAACCTGGTGACTTATCACATAAGCATCAATAATCAATACCGCAGTGCTACTATACAACCACACGTACATGTATTTTTTACTACCGAGTAGTTCAACATTATTAACAGTAAAACTTCCTCCGTTATTCTCATAAAAATATTTTTGTCGTTTTTCTCCATCCGATAATAATTCCGTTCATAGGTCCACTAATGATTGTCACTGCAGTAAATGCGGATATTCCCAAACAAAAGAATATTCCCAAACTAATCGAATATTATATAACAACTTGCGTGATTTTACAAAATTTATAAATACTACCCACAACTATAGCATTATATTAAATCCACACCATAATATTCAAAAAAAATATTTTGAGAAAATAAAATCTTTATTCATAAAATCTGGGTCTAACAACGTTCTGCATGCGTTTTCATGGGACCGGTTCCATTATTTATTATTACATTGGAATATCCCGCCGATTGTGAATTTCACCGACTGGTTCCGTTATTATTATTCTGTTGGAATAACTTTGTCATCACAAGCACCGCACCGCATGGTGATTTCTTTTGTTATTCCATTCTTTATTATACTCGGTTGGTTAAAGTTTTGACTTCTATATTCCATGAAATTAGTGAAATATCCTTGATATTTGCGCTTCATCCAGTATCTTTTCATGGAAATATTCTTCTGGTCATTCTTGAATTTTAATCTACAAAGCAGTATCATGTTGACAATTTGGACGTTATCAGTTCCTAGATAAATTAATTCTTGAACTTGTTTTATTGAATTCTTATATCATTGTCATCATCCTCATGTTTATATTATGTTGAAAGTCATCTGTGGCCTGTAGTGCATAGATGGACTTGGTATGATTATGACCAGGAATTATTCGGTATAATCATAACCGTAATGTTACAAATGATGTGGAAAAAGTCCTCATTGGCCCGTAGTGCATTGATGGATAGTTTTTGGTATGATTATGGTTATGGATTCTCTTTGGCCGTAATGCAAAGATTAATTATTTTATGGCATGATCAGGACCATTGATGAAAACATGATTATCTTAAGCCGTAGTGCATGGATAATTCGTGGTCGTGATATTAAAGAATATCCTTGGCTGTAGTGCAGGGGTGATTCGATGATGTAGATTATTTATTAAGCTGAGTCCCAGCGATAAATGTGATGAAAAACCTTTTAAATCATAAAGGATAGTAGATTTTATTCCCTACTTGACTCTTCTAATGGATTGCTTGTTCCGCTGCAGTTAAACTTGATGTTTATTATATTTTATAAGTTTAACACTGTTAAAGGCTAACGATAAATTATTCTGCATTATCTTAGTCATAATATTTCTTACTGGGCTAGTTGAGCACACCCTTTCTTTCATTGTTCTCTTTAGGAAATGAGAACGTAGCTGGGACTAGTCGGGGAATAGAGTGATGGTCTTAGATGGTGCATTAGTAGTCCTCGCTATTTTGTGAAATAATGTTATAATAATAGTAATGAGGACTCCTTTTGAGTTTGTATACTTTCTAGTAAACAATATTTGTATTCAAACTCACAGCTCATGTTGTATATTTAAGATTGTATTTGTATTCTGTACCATGTATTTGGCGACTCAAAATAGGTGATGTATTCCTGCTTTGGGGGCGTCACATTTTGGGCAAAAGAAGGGTGCGTAGGAAATTTATAAAATATATATTAATATTTTATTAAATTTTCTGCTTTGGTATTCTAAGCATTTTCCTATAAATAGGGTGCTTAGGTTAGAATTGAAAATCACACCAAAAATTGAAGTTTGTTCTCTCTTTCTCTCTCTATATATTGAGCGTATTCTTGTGAGTATTTTAATACTTTGAGTGTTGCTATACGGTGCAAGTTCAAGTCATAGCCTATATCAGGTGTTTCAACTAGAAGTACTGTCTTTACGAGGTAAGGGATGCTATTTTCTTCTTAAATGATATTATTTTCTTCAATATCATTATGCCGAAATATTGGGTTGAACTTTTTATCAAATTTGGAACTTTTTGTGTCGGGATTACTATTCACGTATACGGCACTATTCACTAAAAAAATGAAACTTTCTTCTTTTTGTCCAAAATATCTATTATGGATACTAGCTTTGATTGTATCCATGTTTTGATCATTCTTGAATTTTACTCCACTATGATTATTTATGAGGTAGTTTTGGACATGGAATAGCTGAAATACGAATCCTTAATATTTATTCTTTTGTTTCACTAGATTCGTTTTCTTTAAAATATTTTTCATCATCCTCAGTCCTAAATGATGATATTACTGAATATCTTTGGCCTGTAGTGCAAAGATTAATGATTTCTGATGAATATCTTTGGCCCGTAGTGCAATGATGAACATGTGTGTAGATGAACATGACCAACTGATGAATATCTTTGGCCTGTAGTGCAAAGATGAATATTTGATTCCAGATATATGTTGATTGATGTTACAGGGATAAAATATTGACGATGGACTTTTAAATTCATATATAGAAGATAGTAGAATTTATTCTCTATTTAACTCTTCTAATAAATTATTATTTCCCTTGCGAACAATGATTTAAAACTTGTTGTCTATTGTATTCTATTAGATTTTTCCCTATTGAATACTAACGATAATTTGTTCTATATTATCTTGGTCATAATATTCTTTACTGGGCTAGTTGAGCTCACCCTTTTCCTTTTTGTTCCATTTTTTTTCTCAGGGGGCGAGAATGTAGCAAGTACTAGTCGGGGTATGGGATGAAGGTTCTAGAAAGTCGTTTTAGTAGTCCTCACCATTTTTGTAAAATAATGTATCAATAATTGTAATGAGGACTTATTTGAGTGTGGATATTGTCTAGATGACAATATTTGTATTTAAACTTACAGTTTAAGTGTTGTCGTATTTTGTACGACAGTTGTATTAATAAAGTTGTAGTTGTTTTTGTACCATGTATTTGGCGACTCAGAATGGGTGTTGTATACCTATTTTGGGTGCATCACAGTTGGTATCAGAGCTTAGGGATATGATCTCTGGCGGAGATCGGGGAATAGAACTTGGAGGGGAGAGACGAGTAAATCCTTCGCTAGTGTGTCCTACCTAAGCTTATTTGATCGGTCATAATATAGGGATATTATGTGATATGTTAATTTGTTAAATTAACCCTTGTTTTATGGTAGTATTTGAGAATGTCGACTGAGAATGTTAACAGTGGAGTAAATGAGACCGTGGAGACACACATGCTCACTGTGAGGAGAACATGCAACAGTGACAATGTTCTCCTGTGAACAACACCAATCGAGAAGATGATGAGCGATGGGATGTTTAGAAGCTTTTTGCAGTTCATGCAAAATCAGACGAGGGAGACTCGTGTTCAAAATACAGGGGGAAATGATAGCAATTCACGGTTTGTCACATCCAAGTAGTTCAAAGAGTTGGGACAACCAGAATTTATTGGAAAGCCGGATCCGATCAAGGCAGAGACGTGGGTTAAACAAATTAGCAAGATATTCGATGTCTTGGGATGCACGGAGAAACAGAAGGTTCCATTCGCCACCTTTATGTTCCGTGGCGAGGCAGACTACTGTTGGGAGTCTGTGAAGCTTACCCATCCAACCGCACTCAGCATGTCTTGGGAGACATTTCAGAAACTATTCAATGACAAGTACTTTCCTGAAAGTATTCGTCATATGAAGGAGGTAGAGTTTATTAGATGGGAGCAGAATAACATGGCGGTGTCCTAAGATGCGAGGTGAAGTTTGCGAGTTGTCTGTGTTTGCACCTCATTTGGTGGAGAATGAGGAGCGTATGTATGCGGATGTTTACGAGAGGTTTGAAACCGGCAGATACGTCAATATCTCATTTCTCATAAATTTTTTTTTCTATTTAGATGTTGTCAACAGGGCTCAATTATTAGAGCGAGATAACGAGTACGGTCAACCGAGGGACCACAATCAGGATCATACCGGTGACAACAGTCATCAGAACAACGATAACCAGCGTAGAAAGAAAAATACGGACAAGGAAAAGAAAGGCATATCAGCCCAAACTGCCTACAACAGTTTAAGGTATGTTATAACTATGGAAAGGAAGGACATATCGCTCGAGATTTCACTGTAGCGAAACCAAGTCCAGCGGGGATGGTGACTCAAAAGGCTGTCCCAGAAAAGTCAAAGTCAACGGTTCCTGGAAGAGCATTTTTTGTGATTGGTCAGAATGTGAGGAACCCGAAAGAAGTTAGCACGGGTAAGTTAATCATAAATTCATGCAAAGTTTATACCTTACTAGATACCGGCGCTACCCATTCATTTATTTCTCCTGCGTGTGCTCAATGTTTAAACTTGACTCCGGAGAAATTAGACTTTGATTTATCTATGGAGACTCCATTAGGAGAAACTTTTATCACATCCACTGTTTATAAATCTTGTTTGATTTAAGTTGGCACCATCACCTTACCTGTTGACCTTATCTCTTTAAAGATACTTGCATTTGGCGTGATTTTAGGGATTGATTGGTTAACTACTCATCATGCCAAAATTGATTATTTTCGTAAGGTTGTTAGTTTTCATATTCCTAACCAACCTGTTGTGCGAATTCAAGCAACTAAGCCATTAAAATCAATCATTGTTATATCAAGTCATAAAGCTATTCATTTATTAAAAAACGGATGTCAAGCTTTCTTAGCCAATGTTATGGATTTGAATAAAGACACGTCATATTTGAATAATATTCCTGTTGTTATTGACTTTCCTGACGTATTTCCTGAAGAACTTCTCGGTCTACCCCCAGAACGTGAATTTGAATTCTTTATTGATCTTGAACCTGGTACAAAACCCATTTCTAAAACCCCATATTGAATGGCTCCTATTGAACTTCAGGAGTTAAAGGTCCAACTACAGGAGTTATTGGATATCAGTTTTATTCGTCCTAGTACATCTCCTTGGGGTGCTCCTGTTTTATTTGTAAAGAAGAAAGACGGGAGTATGCGACTTTGTATCGATTACCGAGAATTAAACCATGTCACTATCAAGAATAGGTATCCGCTACCTCGTATTGATAACCTAGTTGACCAATTGCAAGGAGCACAATTCTTTTCAAAGATCGATCTTCGTTCTGGATATCATCAGCTGAAGGTTAAAACTGAGGATATTCAAGATCGCTTTCGAGAACTGCGATGCGAGCATTATGAATTCTAGTCATGTCTTTTGGATTAACTAATGCTCCTGCGGCTTTTATGGATATGATGAACCGAGTATTCAAGGATTATTTGGATCAGTTCGTTGTTGTCTTTATTGATGACATCCTCATATATTCCAAAAGCCGTGAAGATTATGGGCACCATTTGAAGCTGGTACTCCAAAGGCTGCGTGAAAACAAGCTATATGCTAAGTTGAAGAAATGCGAGTTCTGGCTTGAGGAAGTAGCATTCCTAGGGCACGTAGTGTCAAAACATGGAGTATCTGTTGACCCGGCGAAGATTGAAGCAATACAAAGTTGGGAGCAACCGAAATTGGTGACCGTAGTACGTAGCTTTTTGGGCTTAGCTGGTTATTATCGGAGATTTGTGGAAGGATTTTCTCAAATCGCTACTCCATTAACTCAGCTGACTCGTAAAGATACAAAATTCGTATGGAGCGAGGAATGCGAGAAGAGTTTCCAAGATCTCAAGAGGAGACTCATTTCGGCACCTATTTTGACAATACCATTTGGTTCAGATTGATTTGTTATCTACAGCGATGCTTCAAGCAAAGGGCTAGGATGTGTTCTCATGCAACGTGGGAAAGTTATAGCCTATGCCTCGTGATAACTTAAAGAATATGAGAGGAATTATCCTACTCATGATCTAGAGTTGGCAGCAGTCATTTTTACGCTAAAGATCTGGAGGCACTATCTATATGGGGAGAAAGTGGAGATATATTCAGACCATAAAAGCCTCAAATATTTCTTCACTTAAAAAGAACTCAACATGCGGCAACGACGTTGGCTCATTTCATTGAAAGATTACGACCACACTATTCAATACCATCTGGAAAAGCAAGCGTGGTAGCCGACGCGTTGAGTAGAAGATCATATGCGAACGCGAGTGCGATGATGTCAAGTATACATAGAACCAACTTTAATAGATAAAGTTAAAGTTGCTCAAGTCATGAACCGGGCGATGCGTATGAAGAAGAAGAAAGTGCAAGAAGGTGCTATTCGAAGCAAGAATCGATGAAGAAGGAATACTTCGAGTCCACTCCAGACTTTGTGTTCCTAATGATTCTGATTTGAAGTACAAGATCATGATGGAGGCACACAATAAACCATTTGCAATCCATCCTGGAAGTACCAAGAAGTATCGTGATCTTCAACATACATTTTGGTGAAATAATATGAAGAGAGAGATTACAAATTTTATCTCGAGGTGTATAACTTGTCAACGTGTAAAGGCGGAGCATCAAGTACCTAAGGGTCCATTGCAACCACTTGAGATTCCAAAATGGAAGTGGGAACATATTACCATGGATTTCGTTATGGGTCTTCCCATGGTTTCTCAAGGCATAAATGCTATTTGGGTTATTGTTGATAGATTAACCAAGTCTGCACATTTCTTGCCGATACGGGAGACTTATTCCCTTGAACGTCTTGCTAGTATGTACATGAATGAGATTGTGAGGTTGCATGGCATGCCAGTATCCATAGTTTTGGATCGTGACCCAAGATTCACTTCAAGATTTTGGGTTAGCTTACAAAAAGCTATGGGCACGGATTTACGGTTCAGTTCGGCATACCATCCTCAAACAGACGGGCAATCAGAGAGGATTATTCAAACTCTTGAAGATCTATTAAGACTCTGTGTCCTAGACTTCAAAGGGAATTGGGATAAGTATTTACCATTGGTGGAATTTTCCTACAACAACAGTTATCAAGCAAGTATAGGTGTGGCTCCATTCGAAGCATTGTATGGACGAAAGTGTCGTTCTCCAATATGTTGGGATGAGGTGGGTGAAGCAATATTATTGGGACCCGAGTTGGTACGTATGACTACAGAAAAGATCCAAATGATTCGATTAGCGTATACAAGCAAGATTACCGCAGGATCGACAAAAGAGTTATGCGGATCTTCATCGAAAGGACGTGAAATTTAGTATTGGGGATCATGTATTATTGCGTGTTGCTCCATGGAAGGGAGTTACAAGATTCTGGAAGAGAGGAAAGCTCAATCCACGATTTATTGGTCCATTTCAGATTCTTGATCGAGTAGAAAATGTGGCCTATAGACTCGCGTTACCTCCATGTATGTCTCATGTTCATAATGTTTTTCATATATCTGTGCTACGTAAATATGTGAAAGACCCAAACCACGTTATTGAGTTAGAACCGGACGAAATAGCCGAAGACTTAACGTACGAAGATGTACCTGTCAAGATCTTGGATAGGAAGGAGCATGTCATACGCACGAAGGTCATACCACAAGTTAATATTTTGTGGAGAAACCATGCTATAGAGGAAATGACCTGGGAGTTGGAAACAGAAATGAAAGCGAGGTACCCTCACCTTTTCGAAACACTAGGTACGTATGTCAATTTTGAGGACGAAATTTTATAAGGAGGGGAGGTTGTAAGACTCCAAATTATTAATAAATGAAATTTAATTGCCCTATTTATTATTTTGAAATAGTAAGGGTTGTTTTGATTAATGTGGTTAGTAATGGGTAAAATGCGCAAATATTTCAAATAAGCAAGTGGTTATAAAATATTCGTTTGGTCGTGGAATATTCATCAACGGCGCAGTCTTTTGTGGGCCCCATAACGGAAAGCGATTGGATGAAGAAAACGACAAGTATAAGTTGTTTATAAATAACAGAAGTAGTTATTCTGTAATTATCTCTTGTTGGAATACCCGATGGTTAAAACACGATGTAATGCGTTGTTGTATAGTAGCACACAATATTGCACCAATTATTGATTCTTACGTAAGAAGGCACTACTCAATAATTGTTACGATGAATAATTCTTATTAGATATTTTATTTTATTGATTCAATAATTGCTACGTTGATATTTTATATTACCGTTGTTTGATAATTGTCACTACACGTATTTTCCATTATCAAAGCAATAATTCATATTATCTGAATAATATTATTAGATAACATTATTGGCAATGTCTAGAAAGTTCTGTCTAAGGAGAGATTTGGTCACCTAATTACGCACCAGAAGGAGAAATCCTTATTGGAAAGCCCCATCTTTCACAGGGAACACTCGGTTGTCGATGATTGTGATTCTGTAATATTATTTGTGAATAATTAATTATTGATTTATATGATGAGGAAAATATTCATTTTATGTGGATATAGATGGAGAAAATTTTTAAAGTGACAATTGTTGAAAATCGATATTTTATCTTTTCTGATAAAATAATATTTTATTATATTATTATAATATAATAATGATGATATTTTTTACAATGAATGTGGGATATATGAATATATGAGGAGAAAGAGTATTTTTGTTGTAAAAGTTGTTTAAAACATGTTAAACATGTCTGTGGGCCCATTTCTTGACTGAAATTGATTATAGCTTGTAAAATCATCCGTTTGTGGATTTCGGTCAATTTCTGTTTGGAATTTGGAAAAATTTTCTTCTACAAAGTTGTAGAGAATGAATTTTCCTATAAAAAGATCACGTGGCTCGAATTTTTCTGATAAAAGGGCTATTTATTATGAATTATTGAAGTTCTGAAGTTCCGGAATAATTAATTTTGAGTTTTAAATAATTTTAATAACAAAACGTTTTTGGTGAGGTGAGCCACATGGTGGTCGATGTTTTGGCAAAAAGAAAGGTGCGTAGGAAATTTATAAAATATATATTAATATTTTATTAAATTTTACGCTTTGGGTATTCTAAGCATTTTCCTATAAATAGGGTGCTTGGGTTAGAATTGAAAATCACACCGAACTGAAGTTTTCTCTCGATATATTGAGCGTATTCTTGTGAGTATTTTAATACTTTGAGTGTTGCTATACGGTGCAAGTTAGAGTCATAGCCTATATCCGGTGTTTCAACTAGAAGTACTGTCTTTACGAGGTAAGGGATGCTATTTTCTTCTTAAATGATATTATTTTCTTCAATATCATTATGCAAAAATATTGGGTTGAACTTTTTATCAAATTTGGAACTTTTTGTGTCGGGGTTACTATTCACGTATACGACACTATTCACGTATACAGCATTATTAACGAATACAACACTATTCACCGAAAAAATGAAACTTTCTTCTTTTTATCCAAAATATCTATTATGGATACTAGCTTTGATTGTATCCATGTTTTGATCATTCTTGAATTTTACTCCACTATGATTATTTATGAGGTATTTTTTGACATGGAATAGCTGAAATACGAATCCTTAATATTTATTCTTTTGTTTCACTGGATTTGTTTTCTTTAAAATATTTTTCATCATCCTCAGTCTAAAATGATGATATTATTGAATATCTTTGGCCTGTAGTGCAAAGATTAATGATTTTTGATGAATATCTTTGGCCCGTAGTGCAATGATGAACATGTGTTTAGATGAACATGACCAACTGATGAATATCTTTGGCCTGTAGTGCAAAGATGAATATTTGATTCCAGATATATGTTGATTGATGTTACAGGGATAAAATACTGACGATGGACTTTTAAATTCATATATAGAAGATAGTAGATTTTATTCTCTATTTAACTCTTCTAATGAATTATTATTTTCGCTGCGAACATTGATTTAAAACTTGTTGTCTATTGTATTCTATTAGATTTTTCCCTGTTGAATACTAACGATAATTTGTTCTATATTATCTTGGCCATAATATTCTTTACTGGGCTACTTCAGATCACCCTTTTCCTTTTTGTTCCATTTTTCTTCTCAGGGGGCGAGAATGTAACAAGTACTAGTCGGGGTATGGAATGAAGGTTCTAGAAAGTCATTTTAGTAGTCCTCACCATTTTTTGTAAAATAATGTATCAATAATTGTAATGAGGACTTATTTGAGTGTGGATATTGTCTAGATGATAATATTTGTATTTAAACTCATGAGTTTAAGTGTTGTCGTATTTTTATTGCACAGTTGTATTAATAAAGTTGTAGTTGTTTACGTACCATGTATTTGGCGACTCGGAATGAGTGTTGTATACTTATTTTGGGGGGGCGTCATAGTTGGTATCGAGCTTAGGGATATGATCTCTGGTGGAGATGGGGAATAGAACTAGGAGGGGAGAGACGAGTAAATCTTTCGCTAGTGTGTCCTACCTAAGCTTATTAGATCGGTCATAATATAGGGATATTATGTGATATGTTAATTTATTAAATTAACCCTTGTTTTATAAGCGATATTTGAGAATGTCATTTGAGAATGTTAATGATTGGAGTAAATGAGACCGTGGAGACACCTGTGCTCACCAACGAGGAGAACGTGCAACAGGCTGGCAATAATCCTCCTGTGAACAACACCACTGAGCAGATGATGAACGATGGGATGTTTAGAAGCTTTTTGCAGTTCATGCAAAATCAGACGAAGGAGACTCGTGTTCAAAATACAGGGGGAAATGATAGCAATTCACGGTTTGTCACAACCAAGTAATTCAAAGAGTTGGGACCACCAGAATTTATTGGAAAGGCGAATCCGATCAAGGCAGAGACGTGGGTTAAACTAATTAGCAAGATATTCGATGTCTTGGGATGCACGGAGGAACAGAAGGTTCCATTTGCCACCTTTATGTTCCGTGGCGAGGCAGACTACTGTTGGGAGTCTGTGAAGCGTACCCATCCAGCCGCACTCAGCATGTCTTGGGAGACATTTTAGAAACTGTTCAATGACAAGTACTTTCCTAAAAGTATTCGTCATATGAAGGAGGTAGAGTTTATTAGACTGGAGCAGAATAACATGACGGTGTCCCAGTACGAGGTGAAGTTTGCAGAGTTGTCCAGGTTTGCACCTCATTTGGTGGAGAATGAGGAACTTATGACGCGGATGTTTCTGAGAGGTTTGAAACCCGGCATACATCAATATCTTATTTCTCATAAATTTTCTCTCTATTCAGATGTTGTCAACAGGGCTCAATTATTAGAGTGAGATAACGAGTACGATCAACCGAGGGACCACAATCAGGATCATACCGGTGACAGCAGTCATCGGAACAACGATAACCAGCGGAGAAAGAAAAATACGGACAAGAGCGGCAACCACTCTGGTGGTAATCATGGCCATGAGAATAGAAGAAGCGAGTCGGAAGGAGATTTTAAAAAGAGGAGATTCAACAATGACAATACGAAGACGTTAGCATCAGCAGCAAATGGATCACAACAGTGCTAGTACTGGGACAATCTAATAGAGCTATTGACAATCTAGTAAATGGTTCCCCCTCGGTGTGGGAATCAATGTCTTCCGTGGGCTCTCCACCATCCAGAATCAATATGCTAAGACCTTTGTGGATCTTTGTCGCGGTAGATGAAGTCTCTGTCTCCATCCACGCAGAATACTCTGGCGAACAGCCCAGATGGCTAACAAAAAAATCAGCTATCTCACGCTGGTCCCAACATACATACACCCGAGATCAGTCCTCTGCTAATAGATGGCGGGAAGCTAAACGCTGACCTAACGCCCCCTCAAAAGGATAGAAGTCCTGGAACTGGTCAAACTGTGACATCACGATCAGTGGGTGGTAGGTAGTCATGCCCCTTAAACCAGCTAGAGGGAGATAATCCATGCCCGGAGCGTGAGTAATAAAGCTATAGGGTGAGCTGAGCCCTGTGCACGGCAGGATGCCAAACGGATCTCTAATCTCCGCTAGGAATATCGACCAAGACATAGCGTCTGTACAGTCCGATGGCTGAAAGGAGTAAGACATAGCTATATCATGGGTAAAGCAGTACCCGTGTCGGCGGAAAGTGCCAATCGGTCTCAAGTGTGACATAAACCACACGTACAACATGACCAAACTACCTATGAATACCCCTGTAGGGTAGGTGCTGCAAAATGTGGCCAACCTCAGCGTCTCCGCCATAATCATTGGAATGATGGTACGACCCTCCCTGAGAGCTCTCACTACCATGATAACACCAATGTCCAGCTCATCCATATACTGTGGCATGTATACAAACGCCACTATGCACATCACGAATACATCCACTCTGGCCAAATGCCACCGATCCTCTGGTGTGGTGAAATCTGCAAAATGCCGTGCATAGCTATCCAATGAGCCAAACCTATCTACCAGGAAATGCTGAGATAATACATGACCGGATGTAATCTCATCATCTACTACTCTACATCATAACCCAGTGAGGGTCATGAACTATCGGTGCATATCTCCGACAGCCATATGAGTGCAAGGTCTCTCCTAAATAGAGCTCCCATCCTCCATCAGTAAAGAGAGGAACCCTACGGGTGGAAATCACGTACTCGACACTAGTTGGGTACCCATCCTCAAATCTAATGGCCAAGTGCTCCCAAGAATAGGGAATCTATGTGATGACATCAGCTATTAATAACTCCAGCTGTATGCAGTAATGAGTAAAACCCTCAGCTACAGGGACCTCCGCTAGTATGGAATGATGCCATCGTCGTCCTCGTGGATAGGTATCCAATCCTAACACACTCACATAACGCAAGCATGGAAGCCTCTCATAGGCCCAAAATTTCCAACACAAAGTTAAAACACCTGTTGTCAGTGAATACTCTTAAACCAGTACATTGGGAATCAAAAGAGAAATACTCACCAACAGAAATGGGTAAAATCCTAGCCAAGCCTCGGTCAAGCCCTACAAACGCATACGCATTCCCCTGAGGAAATAGGCGAAGGTGTAGGAACCCCAATCATAATCTCCAATACGGTCCACCTCCCGTGTGGCGCTAATCAAAGCGAATGACATCGTAGAAGAGTTATCTGCTATAAAACAACCCCTGATGATAACCATGAACAATCGCCGAAGAATGCAATCCCTGACTCTCAGATCAGTAGGCATGGGCTCAGTCAACAGCCCACTCATAACATCTACGCTCAAAGGACTCGTATGAACGGTCCTACCTTTGAGCGCCTCAGCCGGAACTCCTAACAAGGATCTAAAGGCAGTCGGGGTAATATCCACCGTACATGGCACTGGCGCCCCTCCAAACTCCATACCTATGATAAACTGCCAATCCATCGGCGTCATCATCACCTTACAGTCCAGCAAATGGAATGGCTGAGTCTGGTGAAACCAGTGCTCAGATAATGCCCTGAGGTAACCCCAGGGACAACGGTGGGGAAGGTTGGAAAAGAACGCCCCAAATCCCCAGTCATGCACGATCGCTCTATAGTCAGGATGTAGAGCCTGGTACTTAGAGTGGATGCTGAACCAGTTCCCTCGAGGCTGTGTAAAGCCGGGAACCTATATGAAATACATATAGACATTAAAATCGTTTACTCCTCATCAATTGGAAAGAAGGAAGATTAAGATCTAACTTTATACCTCGTTTGCGTGTAGGTAAACTGAAGGATGTCAACTCAAATCACCCAGAAGCTCTGGGTTCGCCACCTGAATGACTGGAAAATCCCTACGGTGAACATGTGCAACATTAGCGGGGTCCGTTACCGGAACATTCTCCTCCTCATCCTCGACGTCCGGCACATCCACCCGGACTGGACGTATCACCGCCTCCACCAAAAGACGAGGCTGTCTAATAGAACGAGGTCGAGGAATTTCAGAAGCCCTCCTCCGTACACCAGAAGTGGTCATGCGAGAACTACTCGGCTGATCCGGATCCATAATATCTGGACAAAAGTCTCCAAATCACCTCAGAATGGGTGTGTTAATTTTTAACCTGGAGCTTTCTTTTCAAAATGCATTTTATGACTACATGAATGCATGAATTACTTAACATACGTCTACAGTAGAGTTAAAAATGTATGACTACTCAATGCCTACATTTTGATTTTTGTTGCTATAGTCCCCTTTTTAAATAGGACTATCCACATACACATAGGCATGACTAGGTGGCCATTCAGTAGCACACCTGCCCACAGTCATATACATACTATATGCATCTAAATGTCAAAGTCATCAATCCATAAGGGTAGCTTAATTACCAGGATTACTTTGTATTTTTACCTTTTGCTCATTTGTCCTTAAATATGATAAGAAATAGCAGAAAAAGGTGTCAATTTGACAGTTTCAAAAGTCAAAAAAATTCGCATCATTATGTTCAGCATAGTTTTATACTAATATTTACTATGTTAAACATTTTTTTATCAAAACATATGAGCATGCATATTCACTACTATGTGTTTAGATGCATTTCATGTGATAAGTCATTTTCCAACGGATAAAAACTGGAAAAGAAGACATGCATACGTTACTAGGACAGTGTAGAACACTTGTACGGTGATAGAATTTGCAGAAAGACGTCCGAACTCAGCAGATCTGAAGACGAGCTCTTAGATTTTCTTCACGGCGCGACTTAAAAATGACTTGTGAAAACAACCAGCCCATTTATGGGCATTCACGGTTGGTCGTAGGTCCACCTATGGCTGCTGCAGGTGTACCTACGACACCCTTATGTAGGTCCCACCCCTCTGGCTCGGTCCAATTCTAGTTGCAAAGGATATCTCACAAGCTAAAAAGGCTAAATCAGAAATAAAAACGCTACGCGATTGAGCAGAATAGCTTAAAATCCTGGTTTTCTCAGACCAAATCGTGGGTCTACACATCACTCATTTGTGTTCGCCTGAACACAGGGTACACTATGCCGATGATCGTAGCTATTACAAGTCACACTCAGCAATACCTTACGCAGGTCCAATGCGCTAATTAAGGGTCGTCACCCTAATCCTTTCGAAGTCCCCGACGGGGGCATTACGCATTCTAAAGTACATATCCTCGGTGGGGGTTTCACGCATTTTTTCGTCCATTGATGTACGAATCCCCGGCAGGGGTATCACGTATTTTCATCCGTTGATGTACATGTCAATGAAGGTCAAGCAACCTTGACGTTATTTCAGCCGATGACAGGTAAATCCATCGATGCATCGGAAGACATCTGATGATTTCATCCATTAATGTATGTATCCACAAAAGAAGTCCCCGACGGGGGTGTCACGGATTTTTCGTTGATGCACAAGTCAACGAAGGTCAAACAACCTTGACAGTTTGCCCAAACAGGGATATTATCCGGTGATGTACATGTCAGTGAATGTCAGGCAACCATGACAACATAAACTGTTGGTAGTAACTTTGACAAAATATTGATATATCCTGGAGATACAAACAAGGAAGGATCATCCTCATCGGGTATGATTGATGATGGAATATGTTATACACATCCTCAAAATAGATAAGGCTACATCCACATAGAGTCTCTTGTACATGAGAGATACATCTTCAGTATAAAGTCTGTATCAGGGATTCAAGACTTTGGTGATAACCCCAATGTCAACAATCTTAAAGATTCCTGGTAGCTATGGATCGTACGTCCATGATAGTTCATCAAGCTGCTTATCTATTTCCATCCCCGATATAAGCAACAGGGAGCCGCCAATCTTCCCATCATGTTGGAGAACAATCCAACAAAACATATGCATCATACATTTGCATCATGTTGCTGCACATGGCATCATGTTTATCTTGTTTCATTTTAAGTGTCTAGGATTCTTTATCCTATCCATGCCATTGCATTGCATGAATATGATAAAGAGGGGCATCTGTAGACACTCGAAATTTTCTGCACACCTGTCACTAACATTACAGGAGGGCAGATTCGTCTTTCAGAAATAACCCTGGAAGATAATGCAGTTCAAATACCAGAAATTCCACTGGAGAGGATAAGTCTGTCTTGGAGATAACCTTTAGATGCTCAATTCCAGTCCCGAAAATAACACCGAGAATAGCAGTGCTAACCTTGGAGATAACCCCGGAAAAGCTTGTTTCAAATGCATGTAGTCAGCTTCAACCACGGAACTCACACCGAGGCACTCAGTACAAGACCTAGAGATAACATCGAGAAGACAGGCACACCTCAGAGATAACCCTGAGGACCTTCAGTACTTGCAGCAGTCCAATCTCAGAGATAACCCTGAGCAACATATGCTTTATTTGCCCAAATCGGAGATAACCCTGGTGAGGGGTAAAATAGTCATTTTTCCACCTCAACCCTACATTGTGCCATCTCAACATCTCATACAGACATTTCTATACAGCAATGTCCCACAAGAACCAAGGAGGTCCAATCTCGAGTAACTACTATGCAGGGCAGCACACCGGATAGAATTTGAAGCTTGAAGACCAAGGGCATGGTCCTATCTTCCTGACTTTGTACAACCTCTAATCCCATGTCATGGCGTAGCTCTCGACAACGGCGGTCCGAAATAGGTCTTATACACCTCAATCGGATGCTCGAATTACAGTTATGAAAGTTCAAGCGAACATCACAGTGCACGCGTGCATGTACTTCGAGACGGTGGGATCCGGGGCACCCCAGACAGCCACAGGTACATCTGCGGCTAGCCGTAGGTACACTTGCAGCTCCCCCTCTATAAATAGAGGGCTTGGAGTGGCCATTTTAGAAGTGAAAAAGGCAAGGAAGCCCTGTCCAATTTGCTCTGTACACACCATAAACTGAGTGCTTTCTCGTTTTAAACACGTGTGGGCTCATATATAGCTACTATTTTACCGGTGAGAGCCGAGTGTTCATCCACATAACGTTATAGAAGTATTCTTTGGCAGCCCACTGTAAGCCTTCTTACACACTTTAAAGCCTTTTTCTTCATCTTTTCACACACTGTTCTTCGCATTGAGAGTCGTGTTGTGTATGTATGCTCAAACTTCGGTCCATGGTTTCATTTTAGTTTTTATATACATATACATATATATATATATATATATATTTATATATGGACTAACATTATCTAGTTATGCCTCGATTGAGCATGGACTCACGTCCGTAGCGTTTACTAGCTTATATATATATATACTTATATATATAACCTGTTGTCGGACTATGTTCGATGAGCCTGGATTTTATATCCGGAGCGTTTATTGCTTATATATATATACTTATATATATGAACTGTGGTCGAACTATGTTTGATGAGCCTGGATTTTACATCCGGTGCGTTTACTGCTTTTATATATATATATATATATATTTACTTTTCGTCCCACCTGGAGTTTACTTCGTGGCGGTTGATTGCTTTTACAGCTTTATTTATATTTCTGATCCCCCATGGAGGTGCTTCGTGGTGGTTGATCATGTCTGTATATATATATTTACAGATTTTATATATATAACTGCTTAATGCTTTCATATAAATTGCGGCATCATATGAGCCTAGGAATCATGTGATCATAGATTCAGTCTACTGAATCTAGATTCGGTTCCCGTGATGGACATTTTCAGCTGTAAGCAACTTGTAAATTTATTCACGGTGTTTGGATTTCCTCAGATGGTTTTCATACACACTAGGAGTTCGGTACTGCTTTGTACATTATTTTTCTCGAAGATACTTTGCATCTCGAAAATAAAAGCAATCAAGCTGAACATGATAAAAAATGGAAGTATCCAAAGGCCTCAATTCCTATTGAGCATAAGGGTTTGAAAAACCTCTTTTACAAAACATCACTACCATATCTTGTTTAAAAATGAATTTTTACACAAATTCAGACCCTTTGTATATAGGTGTGAATGAGGCCTCGCACTACTTCCATATAAACTGCACATTGACCCCCCCCCCCCACACACATATTCATATAACAGTTTCTTGAAAAATGGCGGTCACCGTAGTAACACGGATGTCGGGGGGGGGGTGCTTAACACCTTCCCTCCGTATAATCAAGCCCCCGAACCCTAATGAATCTCGATTTCACAGACCTGTTTAGCAGTGTCACATCACTGGGTCAATGTGCAAACCTTTTCTCGGTTATGTTGGTACAACCATATAAAAAACCATATGGCGACTCTTACAGTCCATTCGTCGACATATACATGTCGGACCTTTTCATAACTTATTTTTTCAAATAAATTTCACCTAACATGAGAACACCAAAGAACAAGAACAGAAAAGGGATAAATAAAAATCCCGACGTCGACACTACCCTAGGACCGCCTTTGGGGTTTCGAGTCCTTATGGGACCCCAAATACTACTTGATACAACTTAAGTTGTAGAGCATAAACCGTGCATGGGATATACTCCACCCTACTAAGGACTTTTATTTGAATTAGTCCACCTATATTTGATCTTATCAGAAAATATTCCCGCCCTACAATGGGGGAAACCCTAACAGAAAGATATCCTAATATCAAATATAAATACAAAGTAAGGCCTCTGGTATATTTTTTTTTCTACACACACCTTAGTATTTTTATATTACTAATCTCCATAATCTCTTACTGACTTAACCATCGGAGGCGGATCTAGAGAGTAATCCTCCACGTATTCATTCTTTTCAGGCATTTCGGAGCACCCAGTTTCGATGGTTGAGCCAATTGAAGCACACCATTATCATTTGATGCTAGAAGGATGACATTTTGTTGTCCAAAATTGATATTGACAATTACACGTAAGTATGTGTGGCCAACAAGTAATAAAGTGATAAGTAGAGTGTCGATCCCACGAGAAATATACTATTAATATTATCCAAGTACTAATTTTGTATCAATTCAATCTTATTTTAACAGTTGATTAAAGATTATGAAATTAATTAAACTAAAATAATAAATTACTACCAAGGTTAAAATCAGATTAAAAAGCTAAGATTACTATTTCCGTGAATGCCTCCTCTAAATCTCTTTACCCTCTTTTCAATTAATTAATCATATTAAATCATTAACCGAGAATTCTTATTTATTTATAAAACATCTTCCTATAGTTAAATACAAAAATATCACATATGCAGCATATAGGTATGTCCATATCATATATTCTAGCAAGTTATCTAATTTGAAGAACAATTAACAAGACACACGCCGCAGTACATATAGATATGCTCATATACTATAAGTGAAAGTAGTATGCACACAAGCCAATCATCTTGATGATAAAGCATATACTTTGTAACAATCTTATTTGTTTATTAATAAAATTATTCATTTACTAAATTTACTAAAGGCTTTAATTTATCTACATTGTGACACCCTCAAATCTGGGTACTTCATTCCCATAGAATTTGGTGTTCACTGTCAAAACATTCATTTCTAAATACCCAAATTTAATAAAATTTAAGCAATGAATCTTCCCATTAAAGGGTTACATAACTTAAACCAATAAATCCCAAGTTGTCTAACTTTAAAACATTCATCAAATGCAAAAAAATAATTAAATACATCTCATAATTAAAACTAAGTCTGAAAACATAAGTCTCAACAAATTAACAAGTTTTCAACATTTGTTCATCTTGCCTTTTTCTTTGCTAGTGGTTGGCTCGTCAACCTTTTCAATTTTAGCAGCAATGGTTATATATATACAAGAGTGAGTAACACAAATACTCACTTGAAAGGACATAATATCTGGAAATGAATAAACTCAATTGAATTGAATAACATTTTCTAATATCGATAATCAAGAACTGATATTGGAAATCATCTGAGGGTAACAAGACCATGAACTATGTCCTAGGTTATAAGTATTTTTCAACTGAAACCTTAATAGTCATTAGACTATATGGACTTTTCTCTCCCGTACTTAGGGTGATCAGCCCTTCGTACCATGTATTGTGTATAGACATCAAAACACTTTTGCGTAAATAATCCCCTATAATAGGGTTGTTCATCTCAGTTTTAGCATACGAGTTCGCACCAAAGGAAGTTTGGTTTGGATAAGTTTTAATGGTAATTTAGAGTTCAACGTACATCAACTAAGGATTAGTTGAATCAAAAGTTTAATGACAATGCGAGGGTTCAACAACGACATGTTATAAAGTAGTTATGAACCATAAATGAATAATGTAAAACAACCAAGTCATACTTTAAGAATAAAGTTCAAAGTATTTAAAAGATATAATAAACCCCGCTTGAACAAAAATGGTAAACTAAGGTTACATTATTCAATAAGGAAACAGAATTAAGAACTTGCGTAATTTATAGCAAGACAGGATGACAAACTTGTATAACTATCAACAACGTAGGATAAACTCAAATAGAGATTAAGGTTAGAGAACTTGCCTTGTATGTAAGCTAAACAGTATAACTTGATTTTCAATATCCTATACACATGTCATCATGACATTATTAGTTACCACATGATCACGTTACATAATTGAATATCTATTTCATTTACAACTCCTAGTCTTATGTTTAACCACATGGTTAAACCACACTTCTAATTTTATTAATACTAATTTCAATTATCACATAACTCATTAATTATTAATGATAATCTACATATTTGATATTATAACAACACCACAATCTACTATTTCATCATATAACATGATTACTCATATTTTATAGTAATAAGATCATGCTACATTAACATTTACAGAGTTGTATATTATAAATAAATTTTCTAGGCCAAACTGCTAAAGCGGCACTACATCGCTTCTGATTTGTACTTAGGGACCGGTATTCTTATTGTCTTTGATGCAACGTCTCGTGCTCAACTTAGGCCTTAGACTGGTCTTTTGCCATGTTGGCCGTATTTGCGATCTTTGGAACTAAGATCTGGGTGGTCGTGACTGCATTGCCATGCAAGACGATTCTGTGCCATTCAATTCATGAAGAACATAGAACAAAGCCAAATAGGCCTAAAAGCTCTTTTCTAACAACCATTTTAACTTACCCAAGTTGTATAAACTTTACAGAAACAACAACTAATGTTTCTAACCATATAAACAACATAAACAACAAAATAAAACGTTTAAATTTTATTATTTTTGCTATTTCTTCACTTTTAAATACTCTTAGCAAAACTAATCACTGTGAATTCATTTTTCAACCAAAACAGTCCGTTTAAAATTCATTGTTTTCGTTTCTTCATATATTTACATAATCAAAAATCAATTTACACTTTATATTATGAATTGAGTATCAATTTTGATTCTAAAATAAGTCATATCATACATATATCACTGTATTTTTTTGTAAACATGATTTCTTCACATATATCATATTTTCATGAATTAAATTACTCCAAATCATATATAAATCATATAAAGCAGTTTATATATACAAACTAACTTACACAAACCATATAATCAACAATCAATCATCAATATAAATTCTATAAAGAACTTCTCATACAAAAAGAAAACTAAAAATTTAGAAGGTAGGATTATACCTTTGATTATTTTCTTAGGTTAGCTAGGAGATAAAAATTAACCTCTCCTCCTTCCTTGGCTCTCAAAATCACAGAATTTTTCTTTTTCTTCTCTTTTTTCTCTCTGTGTTTTTCTTCTTCCCTTCTTTGTTTCCTTTTCTCTTCTAACTTAACATTTAACAGACATATACGTATAATACATGTTAACGTAAAATAATAAAAAAACTAATAATATAATAATAACTATACTTAATACATATCAGTTATATTTTTTTTAAATTCGAAAGCCACTAAGACTTGTTTGGCAAAACTAATTTAAAATAAAGACTTAAAAGCCTTAAGCCTTGTTTGGTAAAACTAAATAAAACTCTTTTTAGCTTATTTTAACAACTCACTTACTATATTGTTTATTGTCACACCCTATTTAATTAAATTCCCATATCCAAATTAAATTAAATTAAAACTAACAACAACTTATTAAATCAACATGCCACATCATCAAATGGCCACAAAATTATAATTTTTATTATAATTTTAATTAGTACATCACTTTTAATTACTAAATTAAGCTAAAACAACATTATAACAACTCATTTAATCCTTATCAACTCTCTAATTTAATTATTAAATTAAATTAGAATATTATCACATAATACTTAATTCATCAATCTTTTAATTTAATTAACTTTAACATACAAAATTACCGAATATAAACTTAATTAACATATTACACTTAATCAGGTTAATTCCCCACAACTCATAAATTATTTATTTAACTAATAAATAATCAAATTAAACAAATATTTGTTTAACAATAAACACATCAACTAAAATATTTATTTAATTCAATAAATATTTAAAATTACTCATAAAAATTCTGGTTGTTACATCATTCACTCCTTACAAGGATTCTGTCCCCAGAATTGAAGACACGGATCAAACAAATAACTTAGGATATCTTTTCCTCATCCTGTGTTCGAGTTCCCACATAGCTTCCTCGGCATTGTGGTTCCTCCATATCACTTTCACAGAATAAAATTTAACTCGACATTGTGGTTCATCCATATCACCTTCACGTAACTTCTTCGGTATTGTGGTTCCTCGGCATTGTGATAAAGCATATACTTTGTAACAATCTTATTCGTTTATTAATAAAAGTTTTCATTTACTAAATTTACTAAAGGCTTTAATTTATCTATATGGTGTTGTTTTTATAATATGTGATAAACCCATAGTTTTAATAATACTTTTAGAAAGATGATGAGATCATGCTAATGAAATCTAAATTCTTAGATAGCTTAAAACTAAAATTATTCTCAATCGTTGGATTACTAGAAAGGGAATTAGTAAATCCGGATAGATTGGTACATACATTACTTGCTCATTAGATAAGGATGATTGATCTCACGATCATTTGTGTGGAGACACTAAAGCAAGTATGTAGGTGCTTATTGGAGAATAAGTTCACTAAATGTGGATCGCTAAGGAATACCTAACGGAGATTTACTTGCTTGTCAAGAGGAATTCTTGAAGTGATAGTAGTACAAGTGATCCTTAGACTTGAGATCATCATAGTATATTTTGTATGATAAATTATACTTTGACATATTTCTTAAGACCCCTAGGGTATATCAAATGATATGCTTGGGTGTAATAAGTTGTACATAGAGGTAATGTATAATCAACAAAGAATTTACTGCTTCTAGTAAAAGAAGAGAATGTCCTATGTGATTCGATAAATGACAACCCAGTAGTCCTTGGCCAAGGCATAATGAAATTAGAAAGGAGTTTCTAATTTACATTATTTGGAGTTGTGCATTTAAGAATCGAACTCATATAATTAAATAAAATAAGACTTGTGTCGACGTCGGGATTTTTAATTGTCCATTTCCGTTACTTGTTCTTTGGTGTTCTCATTTTAGGTGAGATTTGTTTGAAAAAACAAGTGAAAAAGGTCCGACATATATAATGTCGACAATGGACTATTAAGAGTCGCCAGTTGGTTTTTTAAATGGTTGTACCAACACAACCAAGAAAAGGTTTGCACATTGACCCAATGATGTGACATCTGCTAAGCGAATTGAATGAAACCGAGATTCATTAGGTCAGGGGACTTGATTATCTTGGAGGAATGTGTTAGGCACCCCAGACATCCGTGTTACCATGGTGACCACTTCTTTTCAAGAAACGATTATCTGAATGTGTGTGTGTGTGTGGGTTGATGTCTTTGTTATTTGGAAGTAGTGCGAGGCCTCGTTCGTACCTATATACATGTGGTTTGAATTTATGTTAAAATTTAGTTTTAGTAAGATATAGCAATGATGTTTTATAAAAGGTTTTCAAACCACGATGCTCAATAGTAATTGAGACCTTTTACACTTCCATTTTATTAAGTGTTCGGCTGGATTGATTTTTATTTTAAAGATGCGAGGCATCCGTACGAAAATAATATACAAAATAATGCCGACTTCCTCGTGGGTATGGAAACCATCTGAGGAAATTCAGACACCGCAGAATAATTTACAAGCTGCTTACAGCTGAAAATATCCATCACAGAAACCGAATCTAGATCCAATAGGCTGAATCTATAATCACATGATTCCTAGGTGCACATGATACTGTAATTTGTATGAAAGCGATGGCGGTATATATATAAAAGTTGTAAATATATATATAAACATGATTACCAAATACGAAGCACCTCCATGGGGATCGGAAAATATAAATAAAGTCATAAAAGCTATCAACCGCTATAGAGGAAACTCCAGGCGGGACGAAACGTAAATAAAGCTGTAAAGCTATCAACCACCACGGAGGAAACTCCAGGCGGGACAAAATGTAAATAAAGCTGTACAAAGCAATCAACTGCCACGAAGTGAACTCCAGGCAGGACAAAACGTAAAGAAAGCTGTAAAAACGATCAACCACCACGAAGTAAACTCTAGGTGGGACGAATATATATATATATATATATATAATCAAATAAACGCTCCAGACCAAAGTCTAGGCTCAATCGAGGCATTACTTGATAATGTTAGTCCATATATATAAATATATATATATATATATATGTATATACAAACTGAAATAAAACCACGGACCGAAGTTTGGGCAAACACACGCAACACGACTCTCAACGTGAAGAAGGGTGTGTGCTGAGATGAAGAGAAAGGTTTTAAAGTGTGTGAGAAGGATTACGGTGGGCTGCCAAAGAAGGCTTCTATATCTTTAAAGTGGATGAAACTCGGCTCCCGCCGATACAAAAGTAGCTATATGTGATCTCACAAATGTTTAAAATGGGAAAGCACTCAGTATATTGCAAGTACGGAGCAAATTGGACAGGGCTTCCTCGCTCTTTCTCTCTCAAAATGGCCACCCCAAGCCCACTATTTATAGAGGGGAGCATGAGATGTACCCTACTGACATTGCGCAGGTGTACATCTGACCATGTGCAGTGTACTGAGGCGCCAGAGTTATCTCGGGTTTCTCGTGTCGGGTCATCTCAAGATGCGTGCACGTAGAGCGCTTGCAATGTTCGCTCAAACTTTTAGAATCGCAATCCGGGCATCCGATTGAGGTATACAAGACCTATTTCGGACCGCCATTGTCGAGAGTTGTACAATGGCATGCGATTAGAGTTTGTACGAAGTCATTGAAGATGGGACGATGCCCTCCGGTCTTCAAGCTTCAAATTCCAGCTGTTACCCCGCACAATAGTCACTCGAGATTGTTTTTCCTTGATTCTTGTAGGACATCGTTGTGTAGAAATGTGTGTATAAAATGTTGAGACGACGTGATGTGGCATCACGTTGGAAAGATGACGAGGTTTCCCTTCATCGGTGTTATCGCCGGTTTGGGCTGATAAAGTAGATGTTGCTCAGGGCTTCGCTGAGATTGGACTGCTGCAAGTGTTAAAAGTCCTCAGTGTCAACTATGAGGTGTGCCTGTCCTCCCAGTGTTATCTCCGGGTCAGTATTGGGTGTCTCGTTGTGAGCGCCGAGATTGAAGCTGGTTGTATTTGAAACAAGCATTTTCGTGGTTATCGCCGAAACTGCGTTCTTTGGGGTTATCACCAAGGTTGGTAGCTATTCCCATGATTGGGACTGAGACTGGATACCTCGGGGTTATCTTCGAGATTAATCGGTCTTCTCCGGTGTGTGTTCTGGTATTGTATCTGTATGCCTCGGGGTTATCTCCGAGGTTGGAGTTGTTACTCCCAGTGTGTGTTCTGGGGTTGATGCTGAACTTCCGGTAGTATCCGGAATGGATATGGACTGTCTTCCAGGGTTCCCTCTTAAAAGACGAATCTGTCCCTCTTTATCATACTCATGTAATGCAATGCATGGGTGGGATAAAGAATCCTAGACGCTTGAAATGCAACAAGACAAACTTGATGCAAATGTATGATGCATGTGTACGGGGTTGTTGCCCAACATGCTAGGGGTGATTGTTTACTCCCTGTTGCTTCAACTGGGGATTGGCAATGATGACCAGATTTGATGTGTAATCCAAATTTGTTAGGATGTTGATGTTGGGGTTATCACCAAATTCCTGGATCTTTAATAACGACTTAATCCTGAAGATGTACCTCTTATGTGTAAGAGATCTGTGGGGATAAAGCTTGGTCTGTTTGAGGATGTGTATAACATATTCCATCATCGATCCTCCTTAATGATGTTAACCTTTCCTGGTTGGTATCGCCAGGACATGTCAAGATTCTGCTGGATTTACTGCCAACAACAAATGCCGTCAGGGATGCCTGACCTTCGTTGACGTGTATTTCACCAGCATGTGAATCAACTGGTGGAAAAGAACCACGTGGGAAAAATTTGTCAAGGTTTCTTGACCTTTGTTGATGTGTGAATCAACGGCAGAATGCGCTGTAACCCCCACCAGGGATCCGCTGGGGAATATGAGTAATCGAGCATGAAATCCTCGAATAGCCCTCGAGCTTCGATAGGTTTCATCGCTATCGACTGAGATAACGTCAAGGCTACTTGACCTTCGTTGATATATGTGTCAACGGCTAAATGTGCATTGTAATCCCCTGCCAGGGCTTCACGTTGTAACCCCCGTCGGGGATCAATGTTGTAACCCCTGTCGGGGATCACGTTGATCTTTTAGGGTAATAACCTGGAGTTGGCAGCATTGGACCTGTACAAGGTATTGCTAGATGTGATTTGTAATAAATGAGATCATTGGCAGGGTATACCTTGTGTTCGGGTGACTACCAATGAGTGATGTACAGACTCAAAGTTCCATCTGAGAAGACCAGGATTGTAGGCTATTTTGCTCAATCGCGTATCGTTTTTATTCCCGATTTGACTTTTCAGTCTGCAAGAACTCCTTTGCAACTCAAACAAGACAGAGCCGGAGGGGTGGGGCCCACATAGGGGTGCCGCAGGTACACATGCTTCAGCCGCAGATGGACTTGCGGCCAACCGTGGATGTTATAATCCAGCAGGTTGGTCTCACAAGTAATTTTCAACTTGTGTCTCAAAGGAAAATCCGAGAGCCTCCTTCAGATCTGCTAAGTTCGGGCTACTTTCGGCAAATTCTATCACCGTACAAGTGTTCTGCACTATCCTGGTAACGTATGCATGTATTTTTTTCTAGTTTTTATCTGTTGGAAAATGAGTTATCACATGAAATGCATCTAAACACATAGTAGTGATTATGTATGCACAAATAACTTGATAAAAAATATTCAACATAGTAAATGTTAGTATTAAACCATGCTGAACATAATGATGTGAAAAAATTTGACTTTTGAGACAGTCAAATTGACACTTTTTTCTGTTATTTTTGTCCTATTTGGGGTTCAATGAGCAAAAGGTAGAAAGGCAAAGTACTCCTGATATTGAGGTTAACCTTATGCATTGATGATTTTGATTTTTAATGCATATAGTATGTATATGACTTTGGGACATGTGTGCTACTTAATGGCCACCCAGTCATGCCTATGTGCATGTGGATAGTCTTATTTTCAAAGGGGACTATGGCAAAAATTTACAAAATGTAGGCATTTAATTAGTCATACAATTTTAACTCCACTGTAGATGTATATTAAAGTAATGCATGCATGCATGTAGTCATAATATGCATTTTAAAAAGCTCCAAGTAAGGAAATAACACACCCTTTCTGAGGTGATTTGGAGACTTGTTGTCTAGATATTATGGATTCGGATCAGCCGAGTAGTTCCCACAGGACCACTTACGTATATCTGGCGGAGGATTCAAGTTCCTCGACCCCGATTCTATCCTGATGACCTAAATCGATTGGTGGAGGCCGTGATTCGTCCAGTCCGGGCTGACATGCCAGACGTTGAGGACGAGGATGAGGATATTCTAATTGAGGACCCCGCTCCTGCTACACATGTTCCCCGTAGGGAGCTCCCTTGTATTCAGGTTGCAAACCTAGAGCTTCTGGGTGACTTGAGCAGACATCCCTCGATGTACTTGCATGCTTATGAGGTATGATGTTAGATCTTGATCTTCCTTCTTTCCTATTGACGAGGAGTAAAGGATTCTGATGTTGATCTGCATTTCATGTAGGTTCCCGGCTTTACACAGCCTCGAGGGAATTGGTTTAGCATACACTCCATGTATCAGGCTCTTCATCCCGACTATAGAGTTGTAGTGCATGATTGGGGATTCGGGGCATTCTTCTCCATCCTTCCCCGTCGTTGTCCCTGGGGTTACCTCAGGGCATTGTCTGAGCGATAGTTTTATCAAACTCAGTCACTCCATCTGCTGGACTGTGTGGTGATGATGACGCTGACGGATTGGCGATTTATCACAGGTATGGAGTTTGGAAGGGAGCCAGTGCCTTGCATGACGAATATTACCCCTACTGTCGTCATATCCTTGTTAGGAGTTTCGGCGGAGGCGCTCAAAGGCAGGACTATCCGTGCATGTCCTTTGAGCGTAGATGCTGTGAGCGGGCTTTTGAGTGAGCCCATGCTTGATGATGTCAGAATCAGGGATCGCATTCTTCGACGATTGTTCCTGATGATCATTAGAGGCTGCTTCATAGCAGATAACTCTTCTACGGTGTCGTTCGCTTTGATCAACGCCACACGTCATGTGGACCATATTGGAGAGTATGATTGGGGTTCCTACACCTTTGCCTATTTCCTTCGGGGCATGCGTATGCGCTCACAGGGTTTGACTGAGGCTTGGCTAGGATTCTACCCATTTCTGCTGGTGAGTATTTCTCTTGTCATTTCCCATTTATAGGTTAAGAGTGTTTACTGATCGCAGATGTTTTACCATTGTACTGGCAGTTTTGGGCCTACGAGAGACTCCATGCTTGCGTCCTGAGACTGTGTTAGGTTTAGACACCTATCCACGAGGACGACGATGGCATCATTCCATTTTGACGGAGGTCCCCTGATGGTGAGGGTTTCACTCCATCGGCGCATATATATTTGGAGTTGTTGATGGTGATTTCATTACATGGATTCCCTATTCCGGGGAACATTTGGCCATCGGATTTGAGGATGGGTACTCGACTGGCGTCGAGTATGTGATCTCCACCCGGAGAGTTCCTCTCTTTATAGATGGAGGATGGGAGCTCTATTTAGGAGAGCGTGCTATTAGGAGCACAACAGGGGAGATTCACATACCGATCTTGCCTCCTGTCAGGCGTTATTGTCCTGTATCATAGACATCCGTCACTGATATCCCATTGTTGGGGTTTGACGGCTTTACATTATCAGAGGGTCCTTGCACTCAGGAGATGTTCTAGCGTTGGTGGTTCCCTCGTACCATTAGAGCCCAGTCTCGCGCCACTCAGTTCATGGGGGATATGGTTCCAGGATCCGTGATGATGATGGATTGGATAGCCTGTGTCAGAGATCTGACTTATGTGACACAGATTGATAGTTTTACCTGGCGACTAGACCAGGCACATTTCTTTATCCTACATTTGGGCAGAGATCCGGCAGAGGCAGAATCGTTTGATCCTTCCAGCTCAGGCGCTGGCCCCTTAGATGACCCATTCGGTTTTATCGGCGTATATCCTCCTCTATATAGGCCTGACATCCCTGTTGATAGAGATCTAGTGACTCAGGAGGAGTTACATCAGGTGGACAGGATTGATGATGTAGATATTGACACCATTGTCTTCTTCTGATGTGTTAGCTATTGGGTGGCTGTGCCCCATTCTCGCTATATCTTTTTGATAGGCCTCTATTAGTAGTAGGGCATTTGTGCCCCATTTCCCTTTATTTGTAGCTGTACAAAGACGATGTATTAGATGTTGATATATTTAGAAATGTATGCACAATTTTTTTTTCATTCCCTATATCATATTGCCATATATTATCTGCAATGTATGTATCATATTATGCATATGTATATTTGTCCAGAGATATTCAGCATTGACCCCTGGATGGTCTTATGACAAAATCTGTACAGATATCTTCTTTGACAGTTAGCCGTATTGATCATACCCCACCATCATTGGTAGCATCAAGTATGCGATCGTGGTATGATATCATGTCACCATCAGACAGGGTGACCGTAGATCATTTGTTGTAGCATACTATGACCCTGTTGATGTTTCAGGTTCCCACAGGATTTGTGGATGGCATGCTAGAGCATTGGGTATCGGATAGGCAGGTTTTCCAATTTGGGACCCATGAGTTGACTCCTACTCTGGAGGAGTATACGACGATTGAGACGATCTTGCCAGTTGGGACGGATATTGAATGCATATGGGCTTGGGGGACATGAGTCGACGGTTCATGACCCTCAACTGGATTGAGGCGAGTGGTGTGGGATGAGCTTACATCGAGCCACGTTATATCCACCTTTTTTACATTTTGTGATTTGGCTCTGAGGATAATTATACACGACATTCTGGGGATTTCACCACACCAGAGGATCATTGGCGTCTAGCCAGGATTGATGTACTGCTATTATACGTGCTGTCGTATGTCTATATGCCACGATACAGGGATGAGATAGACATTGAAGTCATCATGGCAATGATAGCTCTCAGGGAAGGTCGTACCATTATACCTATGATTATAGCAGATACCCTACGGTTAACCACCTACTGCTGCACTTATCCGACAGGAGTGTTTACGGGTAGCTCGGTCATGCTATATGTGTGGTTTATGTCATATTTGAGACCGATTGACACTCTTAGATGGCATGGGTACTGGTTCACCCATGATATAGCCATGTCATACTCCTTTCAGCCATCGGAGTATACGGACGCTATGTCTTGGTCCATATTCTTGGCGGATATCAGAGATCTATTTGTCATATTGCCGTGCTCGGGGCTCAGCTCACTATACAACTTTATTACTCATGCTCCGGGCATGGATTATCTCCCTCTGGCTGGTTTGAGGGGTGTGACTAGTTATCACCCATTTGGCCGTGATGTCATGATTTGACCGGCCAGGACTTTCATCCTTTCGAGGCGATAGGTCGGCCTTTCGACTTCTCGCTATCTTTCAGCAGAGGACCGATCCCGTGTGTATGCTTATTGGGATCAGCATGAGATAGCTGATTTTTCTGTCAGTCATCCAGGTTGTTCTGTAGAGTGTTCCGCATGGATGGAGACAAAGATTTTATCGGCTGCGGTAGTATCCACAGTACCGGATAGTGAGTCAGATGATGTAGAGCCTATGGAGGACATCGATTCCCACATCGAGGAGGGGCTAGGTGCTGGATTGCCAGCATCTCTTATAGATTCTCCCAAGTACCAGTACTGTTGTGATTTGGCACTCAGCACAGTACTTTGAGCAGAGTCTTCATCTAATGACCTTCGAGAGAGATCATGCTCGATCCTTGATGTTGACTGCCCTTTATGGGAGAGACGCAACTCTGTTAGAGAGAGACGAGGCATTAGCTCGCAGAGATGTCGCTGTTGTTGAGCGGGATGAGGCCAGATCAGCTAGAGATGCAGTGATAGTTAGGAGGGATAGTGTCATATCTGACCGAGATGTAGCCGTTACAGATAGTATTGTAGTGAGGTCCCTTACCACTAGCATGATCGTAGAGAGGAGTGCTTACATTGATGAGCATATGGTCACCATACAGATGGCTGCAGATCTGTTGGGTCATGTGGATACTTTCGTACAGGAGACCACAGCTTCGCCTCCTTCTTCTGAGAGGGATGCCATGTTGGGCTTGTTAGCTCACATATATCCTGAGTCGTAGCTGGTGCTTTAACATTTTCCTGCATAGACTAGCATAGCTATTTTGTCCTGTACAATTTATATTGTGTATATCAAACAACATTATATAGCAGGGAAAAATATTTTTGATCACTTCCCTTTTAGATATGTTTGTTGCTTGCTTGATATTTGCTTGTTTCTTTAAGGCTGGTGATCTTGATGTATTCTGAATTCCTCCTAGACGGATGGACATTGAGTTGTCTCTAGATAGTTAAGAATGGATCATTGATCTGTATGTATCCCTACCATCTTTGGTGTCTTGGGACTGGGTTATGTATGGAAATGTGGAGAGGAGTGTGGCTTTCCTATTTGAGATTGACCGCATCACAGATGGTCGCAAGTACTTCTATTTAGGAGAAGCCTAGTTAATTCCATCTCTTATGGATTAGTGTTTCTCTTTAAGGCACAACCGTAGCTTAGACGGTCGTCGAATCTCCTATTTAGGAGGAGTTTAGGTAATTCCATCCCTTTGGTCTGAAGCCGAATGTAGTGCATTGAAGGATGATCCAAGTACCAGTTGACAAGTTTTTGTGTTTTGGTAGGGGGTGAGACCGCATTATGAATGGCTCCCTACGTATTCCTATGGAAGAGGAGATCAGGTTTGCATAGTTCGAACCTGGTGTAAGAGGTTCAACGCTGTATGTGGCAAAAATGGTGTAGGAATTTGTTTTTATTTTTGTGAGGAGAAGAGGGTAGAAATGTTTTTGTTGTTTTTGTTTTATTGTGACCGGGCCATATGAAATGGTTGCCTACGTACTCCTATTGAAGAGGAGATCAGGTCGACGTAGTTCGCCCCTCAGGGCGAGTGGAAAAGCGTAATCCCATGTGTAGGTCAGATTGCGGGGAGGAGAAAGTTTAATCCTAGGTTGAGGATAAACTGTAAGTATGAGAATTTTGATCCCATGTATGGGTAGCCAAACTGCAAACGCGAGAGGTTCAATCCGTAGTGGATTGACCTAAGTCGTAGGAACGCAGAGAAGCCAGGCTGCTGGCTTGAAAAATATATTTTCCCTGAGGGGCAAATGTGGAAGAATTGTATGTGGTAAAGGGTTAAAGAACCGGAATGACTGGTGATATGATGATCCAACACCAGGATGTTTGATTGATGGCAACTTCAGACATATTATCATTTCACAGCGTTCGAATTGATGAGTTATGGAATTTGATCGCCGTCCATTTCTTGCAATCTTAGAGCGCCCCCTTTCAATACTTCCTTGACAAAAAATGGGCCTTCCCAGTTAGGAGCAAATTTTCCCTTAGATTAATCTTAGTTGTCAAGGATCTTCTTCAAAACCAAGTCATGCTATCTAAACTGTCGTAACCGGACTTTTTTGTTGTAGGATCTGGCGATCCTTTGTTGATATAACTGACCATGGAAGATAGCCACGGTTCGCCTTTCGTCTATTAGAGACAATTGGTGATACCTGTCTTGTACCCATTGGTCTTCATCCAGCTGAGCGTCTATCAACACTCTGAGGGATTCTATTTCTACTTCTATGGGGAGTACTACTACCATCCCATAGGTTAATGAGGGGGTTGCCCAAGTGGAAGTGTGCACTGAGGTTCTGTAGGCTAACAGAGTAAGAGGCAATAAGTCAGGCCATTCTTTATGATTGGCGGACATCTTTTGCATGATTTTCTTGATGTTTTTGTTAGCCGCTTCAACAGCACCATTCATCTTCGGACGATAGATGACAGAGTTAAGATGTTTGATGTGGAATTTACTGCATAATTCCTCCATCATTTTGTTGTTGAGGTTCTTAGCATTGTCTGACACAATCACCTTTGGTTGTCCATATCGACAAATGACATTGTTTATGATGAAAGCAATGATGACTTCTTTGGTAACCCTGGAGAAGGAGGCTGCTTCTACCCACTTGGTGAAGTAGTCGATCATGGTGAAGATAAATCGATGTCCATTACTGGCTTTAGGCTCAATGGGCCCGATAACGTCCATTCCCCACATTGAGAAGGGCCAAGGTAAACTCATGTTGTGGAGTTCCCTTGGAGGGGCGTGTATAGCATTCCCATAAATCTGGCACTGATAACATCTCCTGACGTGGTCATTGTAATCAGCTTTGAGAGATAGCCAATAATGTCCTGTCCTGAGGACTTTCTTGACAAGGAGGGGGCCACTCATGTGGGGGCCACAGACTCCACCATGGATTTCATCCATAAGCCTTTGGGCTTGATCTTTGTCTAAACATCTGAGGAGACCTAGTCCTGCATCTCGTAGATATTCCCTGATATGCTGATACCAAGGATGCTGAATGGGAGGTAACTCATCCGATACTTCTCCAACGTAATTCCATAGAAATTTGGGGCCTTGTGCAGGAAATTATGACGCTTGGCAAGTGTTCCTTATGCGATATGCGAATCAAAGAGGCCAAAGTTGCTAACTAGGCGTCAGTAAAGTCATTCCTATTACGAGGAACGATAGAAAGGAGATTTCTTGAACTCCAAAACCATCGTAAAACTTGGATGGTAGAGGCGATAAATGTAGTTCCTTGGTTTGATAGATTCCGAGTGGATTGTCGATTACCAACTCGAATCTCCAAAGACAATTAACCGCTTCGATGCCCATTGAGCAGGCAAGTTTTAGCCCCATGAGATGACCTTCATACTCACCGTGTTGTTGGTCTTTGATAAAGCGCAATTTGATAATACGACGGATACTTCTCCCTATACCGGATACTAGAAGCTGCGCCCAACTCTAGAACCTACCATATTAATGACTCCATCAAAATAAATCTTCCATGATTGGCAGCGTGTCATCTTGATGGTATTCTTTGTTGTCATTACACCTTCATCGGGGAAGTACGTTTCCAAGGGTTTGAAATTCCCTGAAGGTGCGGTGGCCAGTTGATCCGCAATTCCTTGACCTTTGATGGACTTTTGAGTCATATATACGATGTCAAATTGTTGTAGGATCAATTGCCATCTGGATAGCCGGTAATTTAACATGGGTTTATTGAACACGTACTTGAGAGGATCCACGCGGGATATAAGATGGGTTGTGGGACCATGGGGGTAATGTTGTAACCTCATGGACGCCCATGCTAAAGCACAACAAGTCTTCTCAATCAGAGTGTACTTGTGTTCACTGCTGCTAAATCTTTTGCTGAGGTAATAGATAGCTCGTTCTTGGCCTCTATTGTCCTTCTGTCCCAGCATGCAGCCCATGGCATTGTCACTTATGGACAGGTACATGAACAGGGGAACATCATCCTTGGGTGGTACAAAAATAGGAGCTTTGACTAACTGTTCTTTAATTGTAAGGAAGGCATTTTTGCACTCATCATTCCATTTCATGGAGGAGTTCTTCCTTAATAGCTTGAAGATTGGCTCAGAAGTTGCTGTGAGTTGAGAGATAAACCTGCTAATGAAGTTGATTCTTCCCAAAAATCCCCGTATTTCCTTCTCTGTCTGAGGAATGGGCATTTTTGTGATGGCCTGGATTTTGGTAGGATCCAGCTCAATCCCTTTGTGGCTTACTAGAAATCCTAGCAACTTGCCTGATTTAATGCCAAAGGCGCATTTGGCTGGAATCAACTTCAAGTTGTACTTACGCAACCTATTGAATAGCTTTCTGAGATGGTCTAAGTAGTCTTCCTCCTTCCGAGATTTGACAATGATGTCATCCACGTAGATCTCGATCTCTTTGTGCATTAAGTCATGGAAGAGAGCCATCATAGCTCGCTGGTAGGTGGCTCCGGCATTGATGAGGCCGAATGACAACCGTCTATAACAAAAGGTTCCCCAAGGCATGATGAAAGCAGTTTTCTCACGATCTTCCTCAGCAACCATGATCTGATGGTACCCTGCAAAGCAATTAGCAACGGAGTACATGCAGTATTTTGCAGTATTGTCAATACGAATGTGGATAAATGGCATGGGAAAGCTATCTTTTAAGCAAGCTTTATTCAAGTCCCGGTAATCCACACAAACTCTCACCTTCCCTCCGAGTTTAGGTACGGGAACAATGTTAGATATCCACTCAGGATATGTGGACACCATGATGATGTCAGCTTGAAATTGTTTCACAATTTCTTCTTTCACTTTCAAACTCCACTCAGGTTTCAATCGCCTGAGCTTTTGCTTGACTGGCTTAAATCCCTCTTTAATGGGAAGGCAATGAAGGACAATGTCAGTGGACAAACCCACTATGTCTTCGTGAGACCATGCAAACACATCCTAGAATTGGGTTAGTAGCGTAACCATATCATTCCACTGATTTGGGGTAAGATCTGAACCAATCAGGATTAACTTAGGGCTTTCTAAGGTTTTGAGATTGAAAGAAGTGGTTTGGTTAAGATTGGGTTTGGGTTAGTCTTTGACCCATCCTTGAATTTCTGGAGGCACCTCAATGTCATCCTGCATTTCCATCAAGGCTGAATTCATCTCTACATCAAAGGTACAATCCTTGTGGAGAAGAGGCACTGTATCAACAAGTATAGGCACATCTAAATTCAGGGTCCTGAAATAAAATATGCTTTCACTTAGTATATATGAAATGTTTTGATCATACACAGTGTTAACATATACTGGCAAAATAAACTGCTAATACTATACATAAAAGTAAGCAGTTATGATATCTACAGGGTAGAAAGAGTTTCTGCCCATTTTACCCTTGTCGACCAATGTAAGGAGTGTTGCTCCATTTGGCAAGGGCAAAGTCCGGGTGGACTGCAGTGATGGAGGGATTGTCATCATCCTCCCTATCCCGCATGATGGTTATTATGTCCGAGCAATCATCGTCTGGGGTGTATCTATTGGTATGTTCATCATGAACGATGATGCGTATGCCTGACATCATTCGGATGACATCTTGTTTATTCTTCGTTTCTCTTTCTCCACGATGGGATCTGGAACAAAGATTTCTTTCTCCTTTACCGGTACCAGCTTGGGAAATAACATAGCCATTACATTGGCTGGCACCTTTACAGGAGGTTGTGCGGACTTAGAGTTTGCAGGCGAAGATAAACGCCGCATGGTTGAAGCTGAAGGAATTTGCTGATGCTTGTGAGGATTCCTATGACTTGAACTAGCAGAATAGCCTAGTCCAGCTATTCCAGTTTGCTTGGTTAATTGAATTGGGTACTTGATACCCTGGCGATCTTTACCCAGCCCTTGTCCCAGCTTATGACCCAATGACATCATTTCTTGAGTATCCGACATTACCTCGGCAGATATCTTGGGTTCAGGAAAGGGCTTTCCAATAGCATGGTATTGGGTATAGCTTACTTCCAAGGCATAAAAACTGACCGGTTCAACATCTGCATTGGCATTGATGAATGACATGTCCCCGTTTGAGGACACTCCGACACAGCGTTGACTGTGACTAGGTTGTGGTTGATAATATATTTCAACTGTTGATGAAGGGTGGAGGGGACTGCCCCTGCCATATGAATCCATGGTCGTCCCAAGAGCAAGTTGTATCCTGAATCTATCTTGAGTACGTGGAAAGATACGCAGAATGTATGGGGACCAATTTCGATTGGCAATTCAATTACTCCGACCGAATTTCGGCGGGCTCCGTCAAACGCTTTGATGATAGTATGGCTACTCCGGAGTCGGTTGAGATTGATATTCATCTTCACCAAGGTAGCGTATGGACAGATATTTAGAGATGAGCCTCCATCTATCAAGACTCTAGCCAGCATGTATCCGGAGGATAAGACCGCAATGTGCAACGGCTTGCAATGACCGGTCCCCTCGGGCGGTATGTCATCATCAGTGAAGGATATCACATTGTTGTTGAAAATGTGATCAACCAGATGTTGAAATTTTTCTGTAACAACTGATGTTGATAGATAGGCTTCTTCTAAAACCTTCAACAAGATCGTCCGGTGATCCTCGGAAGTTAGGATCAAGTCCAAAATTGATATTTGGTGTGGAGCTTCTCGTAAGCTTAAAACCACCTTGGCTTAGTTATGACCCATAGTGCGGAGGAATTTTTTAATCTTCTCCATGGGTATTTTCCCCTTTGATTTGATGGTAGACTTCATCACCTGTGGGGAAGATACAGTGGATTTTCCTTTGACACTGTAGCAGTTGTATATGAGGTGGATCCTTCACCTTCTCCATAATTCCATGTCACTTTACGCAAGATAACAATAGGATATTGTGCTCTGTAAGGCAAGTTGATTGGCTTGGGAGCGGCCACTTTCAAAGGATTGTTGCTTCCCCTGAGTTGAATTGTTGGTATTGTGAGTGATTTAAAAGTCCCATCAGTTTTAGTGGATATGACTGCTACCAAACTTTTGCACTTAGTAGGATATGTATTCTCACTTGTACGTAACACAGTATGATCGTCCGCTAGGTGCAGGACACCACTGTCAATTAGATTTTGGATGAGGTGGCAGAGTGCCCAGCATTCTTCTGTGCTGTGACCGCGAGAATGGGAGTGATATTGACATACTCCATCAGAATTGTACCATCCTGAATGAGGGTTAATTGGAGATAGAAGGGAACTGATTCTTCCTTCATTGATTAACATCTGAAGGATTTCCTCCATAGGTTGGCCTAAATAGGTGAATTCCCTTTTGTTAGCAAAATCCCGACGGGCTTTGGCATTTGCTCTCTTTGTCACTTTGTCTTCCAGCATTTCATTTTCTGAAAGTAACAAGGGAATATTCATGACAAGAGGTAGGAGACTGGCATGCTCCTGGCTGATTTATTGACGTGTCACTTGATGTTGATAAATCACCAATTCTGCCAATTGCTCAATTTGTTTGCATAGAGCTTTCATTTTGTTCCATTGTGAACTGGAACTTAGCATAATCCCATTTGTCAACATCGTCTTTGAGGGTCTAGGAGGATTCACAGTTGAAATTGGAATTTTGTCCATTGCTCCAATTGATCATTTTGACCTCTTCTTCTTTGTGTTGAGGAAGAGGGTTGTCTTGAACGTGATGCTGATCAGTTTTGGTGACCACGATCTCACCGTTGTCTATCAGGTCTTGGATCTTGTGTTTCAAGGCCCAACAATCCTGAGTATCATGTCTAGGTGCCCCGACATGATAAGCACATTTTTGAGTAGCATTGAAACCCCGTCCATTAGGGCTGGCTGGTGGAAGAAGATGTGTAATTTTCTTCTGTGTTGTCAGAAGAGTGAGAATATTCTCGAGTGTGTCCCCTAAGGGTGTGAACACTCGAGGCGTTTGACTTCTCCACCTTTTGGTATTGGAGGGTTCAAGGCGTGCTTGAAAGGGAGTGTAGTTTCTCCTTTGAATAGGCGCATGTTCGATTGCCTTTTTGACCTGTAGTATCGTGGAAACATCTTCCTCTTTCTTTTTATGGACCCTCGGGTTGTTTCCATAATTTTGGATTGGATGTGATCAATAGCGACTTTAAGGGCGCCTAGGTCTTGAATTTTTTGGACTTCAATCCCATCTCAAACCATCTCCCCATGTTTGACCATTTCGGAAAATGGTTTACCGATTAAAGCTAAAACTCTTTCATAGAAAGGCGCTTCTTGTATGTTCATGAAAGTCATGACCATCTCGATTCCGTCATGGAAGGAATAACTTGGGGCACCAAAGCGTCTCCACCTTTGAGCATACTCTCCGAAAGACTCGTTGGATTTGTTTCTTGATCTTGGTAATTTGATCTGGATCAGAGCCATCCGAGGCCCGAAAGTTTGTATTGAGTGAGGAAAAGCGTGTGCTAGCTCTTCCCAGCTATGGATCTTTGAGTTGTCTAATCTTGTGTACCACGAACGGGCTTCTCCAGTTAGACTCTTCTAGAACAGTTGCATTCTGAGCTTTTCGTCCTCTACATAAGATCCAAGTTCTCTAATAAACACCTTTAAATATGTGTAAGGATCTCCTGACCCATCATATTTTTCAAAGTCAGGAGTCTTAAACTTTTCTAGATAATGAACACTAGGGAAAATGCAAAGATCAACATATGAAACACTCCCGTGTGTTCCAATTCCTTTAATAGCACGAAGGGTCTCTTCCATTTAGAGGACTTTCTTTTTGATGTCACCAGTGTCTGGATCTCCTATGAGATGGGTGGCATCATGAGTTTTGTTGGTTATATCCAACTGTAGTTCAGGTATTGTGATGACCTGGTTTCCCCCTTGTGTAGAGGATTTAACATGTATGGGTATTTTTGGACCCCGAGTAGACTGGTGTAGTTCTTTGAGTAGAACAACCAAATCTATAATTTGTTTGCTTAATCCGTCAAATTCTTTGCCAGAAACTGGATTAAGGTCAGTCTGGTCGGATGACGACATGATTGACTGTAGGCCTGCAGCCTTTTTGGATTTTGACCGGGTAGTAGGTCCAATTGGTTCCCTGCAAAAGACTTGCATAGTTAAGTCTTTAGGGAATGTGTGTATAATAACATGCTATGTGATGTGTCCATTTTAAGAATTTTATCCTGCAAAACAGATGTCAGCTGTTTGGTAATACATGATAGCATGTTATGTATGTGTACACATTTCTTCATATTTCTCATTACACGGAGATATATATGGATTGTAATTACAAGTAATTAAAATGAGAGAGCATGAAGAGACTTTCCACCATTTTGGGTTTATTAGAGGCTAACCTATCTTTGGTTACTCTCGCGGAGTTTTGGCATGAAGGTTCCCAAATCATCGCAATTTACTCAAAGGGAAATTAATCCGGTCTTTTAACTGGAGCGAATTTGGGTGGTGCCTTTCCTGAGCCTCGGGGAATTAGTCTTCCCACGAGTCCAGTAATCAAACACACTGACGGGATAGCCTCCTGGTGGAGGGACCACACAACATACATTCACATACATCGTGTCTCACCGTATGGAAATGATGACATGTGCGAAGCACTAATATCACAAGCAGATATGGTGCGAAGCACTAAGTGCAATAAGTAAATGCATTCGTACACATTCATCATAAATGTAAATGCAACATCCACACACAAGCGGATAATGATTTTGAAAAGATTGTAACAACGGCTTAAGTCCTCTTCTTTGGTGTCCCCAAGTGAAGTCGCCACTGTCGACGTCGAGGATTTTTAATTGTCCTTTCAGATTACTTGTTCTTTGGTGTTCTCATTTTAGGTGAGATTTGTTTGAAAAAATAAGTGAACAACGTCCGACATGTATAATGTCGACGATGGACTGTTAAGAGTCGCCAGTTGATTTTTTAAATGGTTGTACCAACACAACCGAGAAAACGTTTGCAAATTTACCCAGTGATGTGACACTGCTAAACGGGTCGGTGAAATCGAGATTCATTAGGGTCCAGGGACTTGATTATGCGGAGGGAAGGTGTTAGGCACCCCCCGACATCCGTGTTACCACGGTGACCACTTCTTTTCAAGAAACGATTATCTGAATGTGTGTGTGTGGGTCAATGTGCTGTTATTTGGAAGTAGTGTGAGGCCTCGTTCGTACCTATATACACAGGGTTTGAATTTATGTAAAAATTTAGTTTTTAGAAAGATATAGCAATGATGTTTTATAAAAAGGTTTTTCAAACCCTGATGTTCAATAGTAATTGAGACCTTTTACACTTCCATTTTATTAAGTGTTCGGCTGGATTGATTTTTATTTTAAAGATGCGAGGCATCCGTACGAAAATAATATACAAATAATGACGACTTCCTCGTGGGTATGGAAACCATCGAGGAAATTCGGAACATGCAGAATAATTTACAAAGTCGCTATACGGTGAAAATGTCCATCACGGAACCGAATCTAGATCTAATAAATTTGAATCTGTGATCACATGATTCCTAGGTATATTTTATGATACCACAATTTGTATGAAAGCGATGGCGGTATATATATAAAAGCTATAAATATATATATACGAGACATGATCACCGACCACGAAGCACCTCCATGGGGGATCGGAAAATATAAATAAAGTTTAAAAGTATCAACCGCATACGGAGGAAACTCAAAGCGGAATTAAATGTAAATAAAGTCAGATAGCTATCAACCACCATGGAGGAAACTCCAAAGGGACAAAATGTAAATAAAGTTGCATAAAGCAATCAATCGCCCACGAAGTGAACTCGAGCATGACAAAGCGTAAAGAAAGTCAGTAAAAGCGATCAACCACCACAAAGTAAACTCCGGTGGGCGTAATATATATATATATATATAAAAGCAAGTAAGCGCTCGAGATGTAAAATCCGGGCTCATCGAACAAAGTTCGACACACGATTAATATATATAAATGTATATATATATATATATATATATATATATATATATATATATTAAAGCGAGAAATCGATCCGCATCAAGTTCAGGCTCATCGAACAAAGTTTGACACACAGTTCATATATATATATAAGCAAATAAACGCTCCGCATCAAGTTCAGGCTCAATCGAGGCATAACTCGATAATGTTAGTCCATATATATAAATATATATATATATATATATATATATATACAAACTGAAATAAAACTACAGATCGAAGTCCGGGCAAACACACGCAACACGACTCTCAACGTGAAGAAGGGTGTGTGCAGAGATGAAGAGAAAGGCTTTAAAGTGTGTGAGAAGGCTTACAGTGGGCTACCAAAGAAGGATTCTATATCTTTAAAGTGGATGAAACTCGGCTCCCGCCGGTACAAAAGTAGCTATATGTGAGCTCACAAGTGTTTAAAATGGGAAAGTACTCAGTAAATTGCTAGTACGGAGCAAATTTGACAAGGTTTCCTCGCTCTTTCTCTCTCAAAATGGCCACCCCAAGCCCTCTATTTATAGAGGGGGGAGCCGCAGTGTACTGTGGGCCGGTAGAAGGTGTACTGAGGTCGCCCGGGTTAATCCGGGTTTCTCCTGGTCGGATCTCTCTCAAGATGCGTAACGCGTAGGCCTTCGCAATGTCCTCTCGAACTTTCAGAATCGCAATCCGGGCATCCGATTGAGGTATAGAAGACCTATTTTGGATTGCCGTTGTTGAGAGTTGTACAATGGCATGGGATTAGAGTTTGTATGAAGTCATTGAAGATGGGACGATGCCCTCCGGTCTTCAAGCTTCAAATTCTATCCGTTACCCCGCACAATAGTCACTCGGGATTGTTTTTCCTTGATTCTTGTGGGACATCGTTGTGTAGAAATGTGTGTATAAAATGTTGAGATGACGTGATGTGGCATCGCGTTGGCAAGATGATGAGGTTGCCCCTCATCGGTGTTATCGCCGGTTTGGACTGATAAAGCAGACGTTGCTCAGGGCTTCGCTGAGATTGGATTACTGCAAGTGTTGAAAGTCCTCAGTGTCAACTCTGAGGTGTGCCTGTCCTCCCGGTGTTATCTCCGGGTCGGTACTGCAAGCATTTATGGGTTTATCGCCGAAACTGCGTTCCTTGGGGTTATCACCAAGGTTGGTAGCTATTCCCATGATTGGGACTGAGATTGGATACCTCGGGGTTATCTCTGAGATTAATCGATCTTCTGCTGTGTGTGTTCCGGTATTGTATCTGCACGCCTTGGGGTTATCTCCGAGGTTGGGGTTGTTACTCGAGTGTGTTTCGGGGTTGATTTGAACTTAGGTAGTATCGAATGGATATGGACCGCCTCTTCGTGGTTCCCTCTTAAAAGCGAATAATCATCCTCCTGATGTTGTTAGCGATGGTGTGCGAGAAAATTTCGAGTGTTTACAACTTGACATTAATTCCATGTCTTATATTTAATTGGGACATTGTATGGTGGAAGGATTGAATTGTACGATAACTATTTACTCAAAGGTTCTTTTATTATTAATGTTGAAATCTATATTATCTGGAAAGTCGTTGATCGCTAAGGAGGCTTATCCTTATTGTAGAATAAATGGTATTTATTTAAATGATTTACTAGTTTAATTTATTTATTTAAATAAGATTAGAATTGTTCTAATTGATTTATTCACATCCGGTTTAATATGGAGAACCTAAAGGGTCACACCGTAAAAGGAAAAATATTTATTTAAGAAGCAAATGACATAATCGTAATAATAAGTTCAGTGTATTTAATTTAATCTATGATGATAGAATAAATTTAATAGCTTAATATTTATTATTTAATATTTTGGAAATATTAAATATAAATTAATAAGAGGAGTCTTATTATTATTATTACTATTATTATTATTATTATTTAATTTCTAAAGAAGTTTGAGAATTAATTAATAAAAGTACTCTCATATATTCCTAATAAGATTAGGAGACTAATTAATTAAAAGAGTTTAGTTAATTATTCTTAATAAGATTAGGAGCCTAATTAATTAAAGGTGTTTAATTAATTAAAAGAAAACCTAATTCTTTAATTGTTAAGGAGGGTTGCATACATCTATAAATAAGATAAGTCTTATTATGGGTGAGGGTTGATGTTTTCACAACACACATGAATGATTTTTCTGAGAGTTGGGAAAGTACATATTTTCTATTGAGATAGAAAAACTAGAGTTTTGCCAAACACCTATTTTCTTAAATACTTCTTCTTCCTTAGTGGATCACCTCTAGAGGCCAAACACTTAGGTGGCTAACGTTGATCAAAGGAAGGAATCAAACCCGGGGGATTCAAGTTGAACGCGAAAAGGATTGGAGGTGAACTTGTACCTGAGAAAGCTAGTTTTACAAGCTTTCGAATTTAATCTTCATCTTTTTTCATCTAATTAATAATTGTGCATAAAGGATGATCCGGGTATATAATTTGTAAAATTTTAAAACTCTATTTTTACGTTTCCGCTTTACTTTGATGCAATATGATTGTGTACATGAAGATTACAAACCTAACAGTAGCATCAGAGCCAAATCTTTATGCGAGTTATTAATTGTTCATATTCAATATGTATGTTGATATGTGTTTCTGACAAATTTTTTGGGCATAATAATTGGTATAGAATCATGTTTTTGTAGAAAAACTGCATAATTTGCGAACTGAAAAAACAGCTTCTGGTAACTGGCGTTGCAACGCCGGATTATAGTGTAATCTAAGTGCTGAAACGCCAGTCTGGTTTTTCAAAATGGGCGACCCTGTGAGACTCTAGATTTTATGAATAAAGATTTAATTTTCTCGAAATATTTTTTTTTAATATTATGGTGTGGATTTGAGATAGTGTTATAGTTGTGGGTAGTATTTATAAATTTGGCAAAGTATGCAAGTTGTTGTATAATATTCAATTGGTCGGGGAATATTCGTTTTAACAGGAAATATTCGTACGACGACACAATCATTGGTGGACCCCACAACAGAATTATTGTCAGATTGAGAAAACGATAAAAATATTTTATTGAAAATAACGGCGGAAGTTTTACCATTAATACTGTTGAACTACTCGGTAGTAAAAGTATAGTAATACGCGTTGTTGCATAGTAGCACACGGTATTGATTATTGATACTTACGTGATAAGTCACTCAGTTTTGTTTTATTGGTATTATTAATGTAATAAAACAGAAAAAGACTTTTTATATAAAACAAAATACTTTTATAAAGTTATTCTATAAATAGAATATATTATATTCTATTATGCATAGTGTTGCATAGTGTCTGCATAGTATTTTGTATAGTAAAATCTTTTTATATAAAACAAAATACTTTTATAAAGTTATCATTTTTATTAGACAATAATTAGAATATATTATATTTTATTATGCATAGTGTTTGCATAGTGCTCGCATAGTGTTTGCATAGTAAAATCTTTTATAAAGTTATTTGTTTTATTAGATTATAAATAGAATATATTATATTTTATTTAAAAGATTTTGCTTTAAATAAGGACCAAATGATTAAAGTAAATCAATCTGGACCGTTCATGAGTTAGTTACTATGTGGTCCATTTTTCTATAAATAGAAGCTCATTCCTTCATTATTTTCTTACTTAATTCTTTGAAACTCTAGAGTGATAAACTATAGAGAGAAAGAAGAAAGTATCTCGCTACTTCACTACTTATATATCCAAAGTCTTCTTCTTCTTAAGGTAGGGAATATTATTTGTTGTACTCGTAAGGGGTATTCTTTCTTTCTTATTCATGAAGAGAACTTACATTATTCCATTCTTTATTATTACATTGGAATAACTTGTATCTGTACGGATACCCTATACTTGGTGACATTCTTCTATTATTTCGTCTTTATTATTACATTCGAATATCACATCTCATGCATTTTTACATAGGACTGATTCCGTCTTTTTATTATTCGTTGAATATCACATGCGTGCGTTTTACATGGACCGATTCCATCCTTATTAGTATTCTCTTGGAATAACTTGTCTATGCGAAGTACCGCATGCATGGTGATTTCTGTTGTTATTCCATTCTTTATTATACTCAGTTGGTTAAAGTTTTGGCTTCTAGAATCCATGAAATTAGTGGAATATCCTTGATATTTGCTCTTCATCTAGTATCTTTTCATGGAAATATTCTTCTGAGCATTCTTGAATTTTACTCTACAAAGCAGTATTATGTTGACAATTTGGACATTATTAGTTCCTAGATAAATTAATTCTTGAACTTGTTTTATTGAATTCTTATATCATTGTCATCATCCTCATGTTTATATTATGTTGAAAGTCATCTGTGGCCTGTAGTGCATAGATGGACTTGGTATGATTATGACCAGGGATTATTCGGTATAATCATGACCTTAACGTTACAAATGATATAGTAAAAGTCCTCATTGGCTCGTAGTGCATTGATGGACAGTTGTTGGCATAATCATGACCATTGATGAATACACGAATATCCTTGGATGTGGTGCATGAATAATTTGTGGTTGTGATACTAATGAATATCCTTGGCCGTAGTGCAGGGATGATGTGGATTATTTATTAAGCTGAGTCTCAGCGATAAAAGTGATGAAAAACCTTTTAAATCATAAAAGATAGTAGATTTTATTCTCTACTTGACTCTTTTAATGAATTGCTTGTTTCGCTGCAGTTAAACTTGATGTTTGTTATATTGTATCAGTTTAACACTGTTTAAGGCTAATGATAATTTATTCTGCATTATCTTAGTCATAATATTTCTTACTGGGCTAGTTGAGCTCACCCTTTCTTTCACTTTATTCTCTTGTGAAATGAGAATATATTTGGGACGAGTCTGGGAATGTAGTGATGGACCAGATGATAGTATTAGTAGTCCTCACTATTCTGTTAAATAGTGTGACAATAATTATAATGAGGACTTCTTTTGAGTTTGTATACTCTCTAGTAGACAGTGTTTGTATTCAAACTCACAGTTTATGTTTTCTCGTATTGTACATGACAGTTGTTTTATTAAGTTGTATTTGAATTCTGTATCATATATCTGGTGACTCAAGATGGGTGATGTATACCTAATTTTGGGGGCGTCATAGTTGGTATCAAAGCTTAGGGATATGATCCCTGGCTAAAATGTGAGACTAGAACTAGGAGGGGAGAGACGGGGAATTCCTTCACTAGTATGACCTACCTAAGTTTATTTGATATTTAATTGGTCGGTCAGAGTATAGAGATAATATGTGATATGTTAATTAACCCTTGTTTTGTGGCAGTATTTGAAAATGACATCTGAAAATGTTGAGATAAGCAATGGAGCACAGGAGACTGTTGATTCTCCACAGATCAATAATCAGGACAATGTGCAACAAGATGGTGATAATCCTCTTGTAAACAACAACACTGATCAATTGTCGAACGACGGTACGTTTAGGAGCTTTTTAGAATTCATGCAACATCAGGCGAAGGCGGCTCCTGTTCATAATGCAGGAGGAAACAATGGCAACCCACGGTTGGTCACCGCTAAGCAATTCAAGGAGTTGGGACCACCGGAGTTTTTGGGAAAGCCAGAACCACTTAAGGCGGAGACGTGGTTAAAGCAGATCACCAAGATATTTGATGTCTTGGGATGCTCCGAGGAGCAAAAGGTTCCCTTTGCCACCTTTATGTTGCGTGAAGAGGCAGATCATTGGTGGAAATCTGTAAAACGTACCCAGCCTGACGTACTCAAGATGTCTTGGGAGAAGTTCCAAGAGCTGTTCAATGACAAGTACGTTCCCGAAAGCATTCGTCACATGAAGGAGGTGGAATTTATCAAGTTGGAGCAAAACAACACGACTGTGTCTGAAGACGGCCAAGTTTGCCGAGTTGTCCCGATTTGCGTCCCCACTTGGTTGATAATGAAGAGAATGACATGAGAGATTTTTAAGAGGTTTGAAACACGAGATACGTCAATATCTTATCTCTCATAAAGCGTGTTTGTATTCAGATGTTGTTAATAGGGCTCAGTTATTGGAGCGCAATAATGAGTCAACCAAACCAAAAGAGAGCAGCCGGCAAAATGATAATACCGGTGATAACAGTCATCAAAGCGGTGACAATAAGCATGGAGGGAATCAACATGCCAGAAATGGTAACCACTTCGGTGGTAATCAAGGCCAAAACAATAAGAATGGACATTTTAAGAAGAGAAGGTTCAACAATGATGTAAAGACGTCGGCACCAGCACCCGTTTCAAAGGAAGAAGAACGACCACCGGTCGTATGCTTCAAATGCGGAGGGGAGGGACACATAGAATAGATCCTCTTCATCCATGGACTCCCTGATATCTAGTCAGAGAAGTGATTCTAACAGAACAGGCTTAGGTTTTGGGGAATCCATCTCAGAACCATATATGGAAAAGATAAAGGAAAATAGCTCTAGTAATGTTTTAAATTTTAATAGAAGCATTATATTTTTGAAATCCTCATAGAAGAAAGAACCAGTCCATCCCTACTCTTATGATCCAATCCATGTTCCAAGGCATAATGGATCCCATGTTGGCCTAGGATTTAGAAAAGAGAAGAGTAACTTAGTCACTACTTTCCAATCTCAAAGGATCGTAGAGTCGAGTAAAATCAACTCCACGAACCAATTGGGTAGGAACAGTAGAGTTAAGCTTCACTCTTCATAACTCATGAATCACAAGGATACATGGAAAAAGAAGAATCAGTATAAAGGAAAGATTGCCAAGAACCCACATAAGTCCAAATGGAGAAAGAATCCACATACACACAAGCATGCATTATGCTAGATGTTTTGTATGTAATAAAATTGGTCATAAGGCTGCAATATACTACAATAATTCTCTGCATATTAGACCCAAAGTCAAGCAAATTTGGGTTCCCAAGGGTACTAACAAGGTAGGACCCATGCATGTAAGAACCGAGAATTTCATGAATAATAATTATTTTAATACAATAAGAAAATGAATATTTATTTGAATATAAATATTGATGTGTAGTAAGATGAGTTATTCAATTAGTGTAAATTTAATTTATATGAGGATTGAGGAGTGTAGAATTGACGATGAGTATTGCAAAATGCCTTGTGTGGCATAATATCGAACGAGGAAATTTACTAAGTGAATTAAAAGAGAACTAGTTATTAAGAGGAAGATTGATTATATGTAATTATATGATTCCATATAGGGAATGAATAAACTCTTAAACTAGTAATATCACTAGTATGGAAGTTAATTCATGTCATATAAAACTAGTGTGGTGATAGAGGTTGGAGCTAGCTTAGAGCTAAACCAGTTTGACCTTTGCCGAGGGAGACGGTAGGCATTGCGCCCCCAAAGAAGACTAAACTAAGCCAAGAATCAAGGCATGATGGCTGATTCGGGAAATGATGATTTTGACTGTAGAAATGAAATAGAACATTATTGTAAGATGTGACATTATTAAAGGCATATTATAAGAATACATATTAATGACATGAAGTACCAAGTGGTATAATGAAATCATATATAACCTTTAATACATAAATAATTAAATATATGTGTATTATAGAAATTGGGAAAGGAATTAAATGTTTAAATAAACATTTAATATTACATAATGTTATTATGTGGTTCTGTGAGTAGTAAAAATATTTATGGGAGATACCCGAACAATAATATCTAACTGCGTTATTTTATTATGTGTACTTAATGTACATTAATTATATGAGGCGAGTACTTAAATAATCTATAATTTTCTTAATATAGTAACAATTGTACATTAAAATTACAATTTTGGGAATTAAATAAACTAAACTAAGCAAATTAGCCATGATGCTAAGCTCAGTACATGAACAATAATCTATCACCTATTTACGTAACTTCTAAGCAGTGATCATTGGCTATGGAGATGTCTGATGGTGGGTGGTTGAGCAAAACTTTGTTAACCGTTGTTTCCTTCCTATACACCATGGATTAAAACCTAAGTATAAACTCATTAGTCAGTCCACCATTACTCTATAAATAGTAGCTTCAATTCTCAGTTTTACGTTACTGTAATTATCTGTTGAAACTCTGAGAATTTGAGTTTGAGTGTTTGTTGTTCAAAGAAGAGTCTAGCAATCTCATAAGGGAGAAACTAAGCATATTAAGCTTCAAGAGGTATAAAAGTCCTAACTTTTGTTCTTAGTTGGGTTTTTATCAAATTCTTGAAATTACATGAAATTCTTTGTCAATCAATATGAATTAGCATGCTATCATATGGTTAGGAAGTATGTATACGTATATGGAACCTTTAATAATGAATTTGAACATGTTTAAACCAAGAAAAATCAAAGTTAGTTGATGCCCTGCAAAACATAGCAAGTTACTGCTGTTATTCCAGGTAGGGGGTGTAGCGCAGCTACGCCGGACCCAATATGTGAATTTGATTCTATTTTTCAATCTGGTTAATTCTAACCTACTGATATGACTTGAACATGCCTGAAAATAAGTATGACATGTAGTACAAAGCCTTCTTATGAGTTACGAAGTGACCAACATGATTTAGTAGAAGATTTTTAACAAGAACTTTAAGTTTTGAAAACAAACCTTGTTGAAACTCATGTTCTGCAAATTTTGAGCTTAGTAGTATATACACATGACTGATTTCAAACATAAATGAGCAAGAGTAATGATTTATAGTCCTTTGTTCATAACAAACTTGTTAGGCTTTGTGTTAGAGAACTTTTTCAAAGAAAGCTTGATATATCAAAGCAAATATGCATGAATACTACATGATGTACATTCTGATCTTGTGAAGATGTTAACATACCTTAACTACATATGATAAGAGCTTTAAGATTGTCTTGTATGTGTTGAATTGCATCATTCAAGTTTAGAATGATTTTAAAGGCAAACTTGAATATGTTTTCAACCCAATTGCATTAGTATGAATAGTTAAGTTCTAAAAATCTAAAATGACATATTTACGTTCATTATGTCTCTAAACATGGTTCTTATGTGTTTGATATAATGGGAGTAAACCAAGCATGAGTTTGAAGCATGTTTTAAAGTACTAAACGATGCTAGTTATGAATAAATGATATGAACACTATGAGCATGTGTATTAACAGATTTTGTGATATCTCTATGTGGACATATGGCCAAGGTTATAAAGCATGGTGATTACATGACCTTTTTATGCTTTAATTCCATGGAAATCGTAAACTAAAACACGTAAAAATGAACTCAAGAATAGTCATATGCTTATGTAAAGCCCTCTAGCATGTGTGCATGATAGTTAATAATGACTTATTATGTGAAGAAATTGACTGAGACCAGGAGGTGCAAGGCCCAACCTTGGTCCGCCGGGGATAAGCAGCAATTGCGTGCTTCTAAGTCTAAGCTGGGCAGTAGCAATTGCGCCATCCTGATCGATTTTGTATTCTATTTGTGGTCTGAAGTTTGAAGCATGCTTATATGGTTACTTTAACTTGTATTATATGACCAGTATGCTAGGTAATATGTTAATAAGCATGCTAAGTGATAGAATTGAATGTTTGATTACAAACTTCCAAATGTTAAGTCCAAAAGATGCTTGCAAATTATAAAGCAATGATTAAAAATGATATTGTTTGACTTTGTGATGTCTTCTAATCTGATTTGTGCTATAAGTACGTAAAAGTATGTGGTGACGTATGTGTAGAGTGTACGACTAAATTAGACGTTTATGTGTGCCTTTAAATTTAAATATCATGTATGAGCATATGTAACTAATGGATATCCTATACGCGTAACTATATTATGTTAGGATTCAAAAGAGTGTTGATAAGCTATATTTTGGTAAACTACGCTTGAGGCAAGTATCCAACCTCTATTTTATATTGAGCAAGTTTCCTAACTTACACAACTTTGGATTTTGTGAAAGTTCTCAAATTTCATTTGATTCGTATATTGAATGCAAGTACTCGAACCCTACTCTTTATTGAGTATTACTTGAACTTGTACTATTATTGATTGTACAAGTAGAACTTTGAAAGTATAATACTTCATAATCTAGAAATGAAATTATTTACAAAACTTGATTTCGAATGATAATCGCTCATATATATACTGTGAAAGAAAACTGTCTAAGCCACTGCTTCGGCTAGAATATTGATATTTGATCGAAAGCCATCCACACCAAATTAACTTGGTGCAGACTCTTATAACTTAGAACAACCCTCTTGGTAGGGGAATTATATATTGTCGGAAAACCGACGTGCGCACTTGAGAAAGATTAAATGTAATGCATGACATAGGGTACTTTAGGCTGATCACCTATTGTACTCGTTTTGTAGAATTATCAGTTTATTACTGTTAATTTAGGAGAAGTTCATAGTCCTTAGTGACAGCTCAGTATTAATTACTTTGAAACCTAGAATTGATTAATCATTACATATTATTGATATTTTCCGTCCATAGCGACTATTGTTGATATTCATCAATACTTCTTGCTATCTTGAAGTATCATTATTGTTGTACCCTTGGGAAATTAAAGCTACATTGATTACCCTTTTTGCTATATTACTTGCTGGGCAAATTTTTTGCTCATTCTTACTTCCCTAAAAACATTTCAGTTAAGGCAGAGTAAGGCGGACCCTCAGGCATTGATAAGAGTAAAACTACTGAGTAGTTATATTTAATGACGATTATTATATTCATGAGATGACATAAGTTGTAGTATGTACTAGTTATATCTAAATATGTTTAATTATGCTTAAGGTATATAAGATATGTTTAAGTTACGAACCCTTGGGATGAGAATAATTATATTATGACAATGTAATTTATTTAATTATTCCGTTCTGTGAGATTATGTATTTTTATTAGAGTTAGTACGTGACAACCAAATTTGAGACAAGTGTGGTCTGAATTTGGGGGCGTCATAATGCAAGTATGGGTACCAAAATGAGAGTTTAATCTTACCACAGGAACAAAGCTCCATGATCACGACTTGGTATCTGGACAGTGGATGCTCAAGGCACATGACCGGGAACAAAGCCCTCATGTCTAACTTAATAGAGAAGGAGGGTCCATCAGTCATCTTTAGAGATAATGGCTCTGGAAAGACAAGAGGATATGACTCAACTGGGAATGGTGCAGTGTCCTTCAGTAAAGTAGCCTATGTGGAAGGGCTAAAGAACAATCTTCTAAGTATAAGCCAACTCTGTGACAAGGGTCACCAAGTTACCTTCATTAACAATCAATGTCAAGTCAGAGATTTGAAGACATCCTCCATAAAGCTGACCGAAAAAAGAGAAGGGAACGTCTACACTATTAATCTTGGTCAACTAAGTTCTGAAGAGACACTATGCTTTCTAGCTAAAGCTTCTGAAGAAATGAGCTTGCTATGGCATAGAATGTTGTCTCATCTTAACTTCAAAAGCATGTCAAAACTGGCCTCCAAGGATCTAGTAGCAGGCTTACCCAAGCTCAGCTTTTTCAAAGAAAGGCCATGCAACGCCTGTCAACTTGGAAACCAAACTAGAAGTTCTTTCAAAAGCAAAACTATCAACTCAATTGATAAGCCCATATAACTACTACACATGGATCTATTTGGACCGATTCCAACCACGAGCCTAGGAGGGAAAAAAATACTCATTGGTTGTAGTGGATGACTACACAAGATTTATATGGGTGTTCTTTCTAAACTCAAAAGATGAAACAAGTTCCCAACTCATCAAAATGTTCAAACTGGTGATGAATGAGAAAGGGGAGAAAATCAAGGCCATAAGGAGTGCTCATGGTAGAGAATTCAACTTCTCTAAAATAGATCAATTCTACACAGACAATGACATCAGTCACAACTTCTCAGCTCCACGAATTCCACATCAAAACGGAGTAGCTAAAAGAAAGAACAAAACGTTAATTGAAGCTTGAAGAACTCTACTAGCAACAGCCCGTCTGCCTGAATACTTCTGGGCAGAAGCTGTCAACACTGCATGCTACACTTAGAACATATCTCTTGTGCACTCTACGATAAAGAAGACTCCCTACGAGCTATGGAGAGGAAGAAAGCCAAATGTCAGCTACTTCCATGTGTTTGGTTGTGCATATTCTCAACAATGGAAAATAGTATCTGACCAAGTTTCAACCCAAGTCAGATGAAGGAATCTTTCTTGGATATGCCACAGACTGTAAGGCTTATAGAGTGTTCAATAAGAAGACACTAAGTGTTGAAGTATCAATTCACATCATCTTCGATGAAACAGACTTAGACAAAATTGTGCCTAAAGACACTACGAATAACAACTCAGACACTATGAACGAGGTGGTTAAGCTCAACACCATGACCGTAGTCCCAGAAAATGAAATCTTCGAGCCTGAAGAAGAGATCGTAGAGAGAACTATGCCAGATAATGAACCTCCACATCAAGAAGCAGAGGTTAATCTTGAAGAATTCAGACAAGAAGGCATGATGTCAGATGTTCCAACAGGGAACATATGGACAAGAGATCACACTCGAGACCTAATCATTGGTGATCCAAATTCAAGAGTAACAACAAGATCTTCCACCAAGAATGAGTGTTTCTATTTAAGCTTTTTGTCACAAATGGAACCCAAAAAGATAGAAGATGCAATGGAAGAATCAAGTTGGATAGAAGCCATGCAAGAGGAACTAAATCAGTTTGAAAGAAGTAGATGATGAGTGAGTTTTATACGCATGAATTGGATACATTCGGGCTTAATTTATTGTTGTTCTCAAGTCTTTTAGAATAGTTTTTAAGTGTTTGTGTCCATTCATGCATGTTTTACATTGTTTTGTAGGATTTGGGACAAAAGTTACTTGGATCGACGTTTGGGGTGGCTAGATGCGCATTTTTGGCTTGCCATTTACACAGTAGTCACTTCAGAGCCAATTTAAGTATTTCTTGGGACCTTATTTCGAAACACTTAAAGAATGAAAGTTGTGGATCTACTTCTCCTCTTTCCGGATCATCTTGAATTATCAAAATCGGAGTTTGAATGAAGACGTTATGGCCATTTTCCCAAAGGACGTTGGAGCAGAAAATGTCAGAAAAGTGGCAGCGCCGGGGCACCCATTTTAGGCCTATGCCCAGCGCCGGGGCGCTGGGGAGCAGAGTTTGAGCGCTGTGCCCAGTGCTGGGGAAGAGATTGGGAAAGCTTGAACGTGTTTTTAGGCGAATTTTGACACCTTTTTAACTCCAAATAGGATTGGGTTTGTTCCTAAGCTAAAAATTGGACTTATAACCTATAAATACAGGATGTAAGGCATAAAATAAAGGGAGACTACATAGCTTAGCTTAGATAAAAACACTCCATTAGATTAAAATATAAACCCTAGTTCTTAATTAGCCATTGGAGATTGAAGCAAATTGAAGAACACTGAAGATCAAGAGCAAGAGCAAGAGGGGCGCATCAGATTTGCTGACAACAGATTCTATTCTCTTCTCTTATCATACTTTTATCTTTTAATGTCTATTCAGTTGTGGATTCTTGGTTTCCATTCATTACTTATGAACTAACTCTTAAATTAAGATTTCAATTGAACCTTTTATGTCTATAAATTAGTTATTCGATTTATTCCAATTATTTGTGTCAAAGTGAATTGTTTATCTTGTCTTGTGCTTATTGCTTAATTATTTGATCAGTAATTACCTTGTTACTCTATAAGGAATTGGAAGAGGAATTCTAGGGTTAGAACTGGGCATGATATCATGTGACTTAGTTATTTGCAAAGTGAATAATTAGGTTTGTGAATTGAATGGAAATATCTGTTCGCCGCATGTAACACATAAGGAATTGGGATTGGAAAGAGTTTAATTCAATTGTTTTGCATAGGAATATAGTAAGATTAATCTGGATTAAATAGAAGGCAATTGATCACTTGGAAAAGGACTTTTGGCATTTGAGAATTCCTGTTAACAATTCAGTAGACATAATAATTAGGATAATTGGATAATTGATTTATAGTTCATAATTGGGGATATTGAAGTCTTAATCTTTATTTATTTGAATTAATTTTAGAGTAATCTAGTTTTAATTGCTTAATTTAATTTTCTTAATTATAAAAATCACATTTTATGGTTGTTTAAATAAAATTGATTTGGTTAAGAGTTAGTACTTGGTAATTTTTATTAAATAATTCCTCGTGGGAACGATACTTTTCTTATCACTTTATTACTTGTTGACCGTGTATACTTGCACGTATTCATTGATTGCGAAATCGATCAATAGCACAGTATGGAGATTAGTTCCAAGACCTAGAGGTCACCCGGTTATTGGCACCAAGTGGGTCTTCAGAAACAAGATGGATGAATATGGGGGTAATAACAAGTGTAGACACTCGAAATTTTCTGCATACCTGTTACTAACATTGTAGGAGGGCAAATCGTCTTTAAGAGATAACCTTGGAAGACAACTATGTTCAATCCTAGATACAACCCTGGGATATTCAGTATTACCATCTCGGAGATAACCTCGAGATATCCAGCTCAGACCCAAAAATACCACCAGAAGTTTCAACCTCAATCCCGGAAATAACACCGGGAGTTTTAGTTTCAACCTCGAAGATAACCCCGAGGAATGCAGTTCAAATACCAGAAATCACACCAGAGAAGACCATCTCATCTCAGAGATAACCCCGAGATACTCAGTCTTAGCCTCGGAAACAACACCCGAAAAGATAGTATCAACCTCGGAGATAACCCCGAGGCATGCAGTTGCAGTTCCAGAGATGACCCCAGAAATATTTGTTTCAAACCCTATGCAAACATCTTCAAATACTCGGCAAAAGCCCCGAGGCACTCATCTACCAAGCCCGGAGATAGCACCAGGAAGTCAAGCACATCTCAAAAACAACATTGAGGATGGTCAACACCTGCAATAGTCCAATCTCAAAGATAACCCTGAGCAACGACCGCTAAAATAGCTCAAACTGGAGATAACCCCGGTGAAGGGAATGACCGTTATTTTTCCATCCCAATCCCACATCGCGCCGTCTCAACAACAACATACATACATTCTCCATAGAAATGTCCTACAAGAACCAAAGAGCGCCAATCCCGAGTGACTACTGCACAAGACAGCATACCAGATATAATTTGAAGCTTGAAGACATAGGGCATGGTCCCATTACAATCAAAGAGCAGCTAGTAAAAGCTCCTATTTTGGTACCACCCAGGGATGATGTTCTCCTGTTCATGTACCTGTCCATAAGTGAAAATGCCATGGACTGCATGCTGGGACAGAAAGACGATAGAGGCCAAGAACGAGTTATCTACTACCTCAGCAAAAGATTCAGTAGCAGTGAACACAAGTACACTCTGATTGAGAAGACTTGTTGTGCTTTAGCATGGGCTTCCATGAGGTTACATCATTACCTCCATGGTCATACAACCCATCTCATATCCCGCATGGATCCTCTTAAGTACGTGTTTCAGTAAACCTATGCTGAACTGCCGACTGTCCAGATGGCAGTTGATCCTACAATAATCTGACATCGTTTATGTGACGCAAAAGTCCATTAAAGGTCACAGAATTGCGGATCAATTGGCCGTCGCACCTTCAAGGGACTTCAAACCCTTGGAAACATACTTCCCCGATGAAGGGGTAATGACAATTCAGGAACACCATCAGTATAGTGCACGTTAAACATGGAAGGTTCTGGGACTGGAGCAGTTCTGGTATCCATAACGGGGGAGCTGTGACAACCTGAAAAGTTTCTAAAATCTTGAATGATTAGAATAAAGGTTAAAGAATAAAACCTAGATGAGAATTTGAGAATTTATTTAAAATTTTCAAGAAAAACCTATATGGTTTGATATTTGAATGAGAATAGAGAAAATATGGGTTACAAAATTCTAAAACCCTAAAAATGAATTAATATGTACTTGGAGGAATATCAAGAATAAGGTATTACGATACTGTAAATTCGATGTAATTTGAATAGTCTAAGAAATGTTATATAAGTACATATGGAAATTTTATTATTGAAGATAAGATTTCACAAGAAGAGATGCTTATGTCTATATATATATATATATATATATATATATATATATATATATATATATATATATATATATATATATATATTAGCAAGAGGAATGATGAATCAAGTTAATGATCAAGATAAAACTATGTTAGTAATTAACATAGCTTGAGTGTTGGCCTTGGTCGACAAATAAGAATTTGAAGAAGTATAAAATCGTTAGTTAATACGATTAGTAATGAGAATGGAGTAATTTAAAACTCAAAATTTGAGTTAGAGATAGAATTTTGAAGCATGGATCGCTCGATTGCCAAAAGCGTCGAGTTTAGTCGAGAATGGATGATAAGCACAAAATGTGTAAAGATTGACTTTTGGTCAAAGTCAACAGATTAACTTTTATGGAGAAAAATCAAAATTAGTGTGAGAAGTGAAATATGTTATGATTATATGAATTATGGATATGAGTAAATAAATATACATTATATAATGTGAATACATTTATTTTGTATATAAGTGTGAAGTAAGAATTAAGTTATGTAACCTAATATATATATTAGGTGTGGTGATTAAATAACACGAGAGGTTATAATATGGGAGAATATTAGTATATAAATGTATATCTACGACATTAAGAGATTTATTTTATATATCTCCAATAATTAATTTTATAACCAAGTATAATTTGGTTTATGAAATTAAAAGGGCATGAGTAAGGAATTTATTTTCTAGAGTGAGAGATGTAAACCCTAATTTAAAGATAAGGGTAGAATGAAATAGAATTAAAAATAATGGATTATAATAAGGTTATAGCCCAATTATTTTGAATAGAGTCCAAGAGAAGTGGATTTAATGGGCTAAGGAGGTTATATTATTTAAACAAGCCCAATTAATTAATTAAGCATGGGAACTTGTAGATAAATGATTAAGGATGATTAAATTATTTAATCTAGCCCAACATATTATGTATGTGACAAGTATTATAATGACGTAATCAAATTTTGGGTGGAAGCCCAAGTTAGTTTTTGTTAGTAGTAAACAAGTAAAATGGCTAGCTCAATGGAATTAATTAATGGCCCAAGTTAAGCCACTTGTGGGATAATAATAAATTATATTAAGTTAAGAGAGATATATTTTTATTATCTCAAGTTATTAATTTTATAACTTAATTAAAATAAGCTTAAGCGAGTTATAGAATTTAATGTAGTAGAGTAATGATTTAAATTCTAAATATTTGGAATGAGTACCCTAATTAAATATTTAGGGTGAGACCAATTGAAAATGATTGGACTACGTAAATATTACATAGCCCAAAAGAATTAAATAAAATGTCCAAGTGTTGGCCAATTATGGAAGGACATTTTAGTCATTTAGGAAGTAAATTAAATTAAGCCCACTTGGATGATTTGGAGGCCACTTGGCGAATTTTTCTAAACCAAAAAAAAAAAAAGAGATAAGGTTGCTAGAATAAAAAGAAAAGAAAAAGAAAAGATAAGGATTAGATGAGAAAGGAGAGAAAGAAGAAATGGGAGGAAGAGAGGAGAGAAAGAGAAGTGGTAGAAGCCCTTGTGTGGGAAGAGGAGGAGATGGAAGGATCTCCATGAAGAAGAAGGAAGAAGGAGAAGAAAAGAAAGGTATAACATCTCTCTCTAATCTCTTTCTATTGAATTTTTATGAAAGGGGTTTTGATTTGGATGTTCAAACCCTTAAGATCTATGTGTTTTCTATGGATTTATGTATGGATTTACTCATTTTGATGTTGATTTGGGTGAATCAAAAGAATAAAGAAAATTTATTTTCTAGTTTTGAATCAAGAAATTTCCTAGTACTTTGAAATTTCACCGTTTTAAATCTATGACTTCTTTTTTGCGATCCGTCAAAAGGGATGTTAGATATATGTGTTTAGTAGTTAACCCAAGTGGTAGTACTCAAAATGTTGAGTTTACATGGGGTAGTGACTGATTTGGTGAAAACAGTTCCGTTTTTATAACCAAAAATGGGCAGATTCGGGGCAGTCAGTAGCGAGGGCAATTTCGTCCAGTTTTTGTGCTTTAAAAATTCTGGGCTTTTGATATGTTGTAGTACACTGTTTTAGCTTTCCATAGACTCCGGAACGGACTAATTCCGACTCCGGATGAGGTAGTTATGGCGTTCGGAAGGTGCGTAGCAAAACTGTTCCTCAATTTCCGAACAGCCTTCTTGATATAAATTTTTGGACTGTTGTGTTCTGATTTTGGAAAAATGTCGTGAGACAAAAGTTGTAGCCCTGGAAGTTATCTTCGCGTGGGCTCAAGAATCGCTCAAAAATGTTTTAAAACGCGAGAGTTATGGCTGTTTTAGCGAGGCTGGGTAAAATTTCAAAAAAATCAAAAGTGTCCAAAAATAGGAAAAATGCGATGTATGAAGTGAGACCCGTGAGCATGGCTTATGCAAGTTTGTAATGAAGTTTTGGGTCAGGTTTAAGGTGTTGTGATGTTTATGACATTTTAAAATGTTTAAACAAGTTTATTAATTTGGGAAGGAAAACAATTGAAATAAATTGTTTATTTAAGTGATTAATGACATAAATTATTTTATGTGACTAATAATATGGTATTAAGATATTATTAGTAGTATGTGACTGAAATGTTATTAAAAGGTTAGTAACCTTAGTGTAAAATGTTATTACATAATTAATAATATTTGTGGGAGATTTAATAAGAGATTTATGATATTTTGAGGTTTTTGATTGCTCAAAATGAAGTTTTGAAATTTGAGATTTAAATAACGAAGCAAAAATGCGAATAATCGTAAAATGAAAAATAAAACGAATGTGCTAGTGAGATAAAATGTTTATATATGAGGCAATAGTCAATGTTGACTCATGAACGGACAAACTGAAGTAAAAGTTATTTAAAGTGAAGAAATAATATAGTAAATTGATTTTTACTATAAAAGCTATACATTAGCTGTTTAAACTCCGAATTTGCGAGTAGAGGTAAAAGATATTTCTAAAATGAAATTTAAATGGTTTAAGTTTCAAGGTGTAAAATATTTGCATCTTAAAATGTGTGAGACCTTTATTATTTATGAAACAAGTAAAATATTATTACATGATTAATAATATTAGAAGGTGATTACAATATTATTAAATGATTAATAATATTAGTAAATGATTTAAATATTATTAGGTTATTAATAATATTTGTGAATGATAAATATTCTATTAACTGATTAAAAATATTAGACAAAAGTTTAAGATAATGGTTAAGTGATAGTAATATTATTAAGGGATAATAATATTACTAATGAGTTAAAGAATTATTCAATGTTTAATTATGTGGCTAAATGTTAGCTAATTTATTATTTGAGTAATAGTGTTGTGAGATAAAATGTATTATGCTAATTGGAGGATCGATCTTATTAATGATAGGTCTTTTATAAGAGATTAAATTGATTGCTTAGCGGTAATCAGCAGTGCAGGCAAGTTCTAAACTTGAACTTCTAATTATTGTGCAAGTTTCCTAACTCAACTTGAGTTGTTAATTCAAAGCATGTTAGTGGTTAATCATTGTTGATTTTACCACGTCAATAAATTATTGATTAGCACATTGTGCATGTTGTATATGTTCATCGGTATGAAAGGTCGATCACCTTCATTACCATATGTTTGATTAAACTTGTTCATGTTAATTGTTGACATCCATTATTATTGGTTCAGTCATTCAATCGTTGAAAAATTGATTCATGTTATTTCACAATTATTATATTGTTGAAAACTTGAAAGCTTATCCATTCTTTTCAATCATGATATATCTCCTTTGTATGTAAAACTTCTTTGGGCAAATTTGTTGCTCACCCTTGCTATATCATGATAAAATTTTAGATTAAGATGAAGGCTTGAATAAGGATGAGGCAAAGACAAAGTGCAAAGTTTCTTTATGTTGTAGTTAAATTTATTAAATTTTCTGATGAAAATAGTATTGTAAATCTTCTAAGATATTGAAGGTATGTATTAAGTTAAGGTTGTAGACCTTGGGGAATGATGTGTAAAAGTTTAATGTATAAACAATTTATGTTTATATCTTCCATAATAGTGATAGAAATAGTATCTAGGATCCGTGGCGATTTGGGACCCGGATTGAGGGGATGCTCTGATTAGTATCAAAGTCGTGAGGTTATAAACCTTAGGTAGGTGTACCTTAGGCTATAACCACAAAGATGATAAGTAATAAACTCGAATAGAGTTTAAGCGATAAGAGATGAGTTTATGGAAATTCATCATTAAGTAAAGAGAAAGATAAAGAAGATTCAAAGAAGAATCTTAAAAAGAGCTATAAGAATAAGAAACCGGAGTTACCTAACTCCAAAGTAATAGAGATGAAAAGTGAAGATAAATAGACTATGTCTATAAGATGAAAAGTGTAAATAAAATCATAATATAATATGATTAAAGAGAAGAATAAGAAGATCGTAAAATAAAGCGATCGTAAGCATAAGGAGAAATGATTACGAAATAAGATCACCTGCGTGATCGATTAAATCATTGAATAACATATGATTTGTTAAGTGATTGGAATGATATAGCTTGATGCTATAAAGAGAAGGTACTATGAAATGGTACAATGTAAACTCGAAATGAGTGGAAAATGTTAAGATACGGATTAAAGAAAATTCAGTATTAAGAAAAAGAAAGTTAAGATTATATGGGTTTTCAATTGAGGACTGTGTCGTTAATTTGAGTTGTATGATTCCTTGTATGGTATGGGGAATTTGTACTTAGTTTTAGAATCACTTAGCTTCTGGTTGATATAGTGGTTAGGTTGACAAATTCTTTGTATGGGCGTGGAATTGTCCGCTTAGCTTCCTATATTGATTAGTGGTCGAGTTTGGTTTGACAACCACTTAGTTTTCGATAATGATAATCATTGGAACCTAATGTCGCGCTTATTTGTTATATGCATGTTGAGAAGGTGATTCTTTTCTCATGTGTATAACGAATAGGTAGAGGATATAAGGTTAAGTTGTGAGTTCTTAAAACTCATACTTATGGTAAGTTCATGACTCATAATCATATGGTATGTTTTAAACCCCTCAGCGAATGGACGCCTATGGTCTGACTAGGATAAGTTTTTAAACTCATATGATTGTGGCAAGTTCCTGAACTCATAATGTGTGGTAAGTTTGATGAACTGGGGTATAGCAAAGTGGTGAATGGAGCATTGAGGATTATAAGAATAGATAGATTTATTAAGCAATGGATCAGTAGAAAAAGTGAAGTTGATGATGGAAGCATAGGTATTCCAAATCTTCTAGCTATGCTAGACTTCGAAGTTTTTGACATCAAGCTAAATACGCACTATGTGCCTTTTAAAAATAAAATGTAGACTCGTAATCATTTTTGAAACGGTTTAAAGTACAGTCTATGCTACTTATTTCGGCTAGACGCGAATGATTTGAAGTATCAAAAGTTGTTTTTATTTATCACTTATATGTACCATGCAACTGGTGCAAGAGATGATAAAAAATGATGGAGTCATCAATGCAAAGATTACTTAGTGTTGGATGTGATCTCGGGATCGTCAACCCACTATGGTATGATGTAGTATGATAAAATCACCAAATGACGGAATCCTCTCGAATTTGTAAATACTGATGCGGCATCATGACGTCATTCTCAAAAAATGTTTTCAAAATTTTAATTTGCCAACGGGGTTTGGCTATACTTAAATAATTCTATTGAACTAAATTATCGATATGAGTCTATGCTATTCGATTCAGTTAGACAAATGTTTATGAAATTCAAAGTATTCTTTGAAAGCTTATGTCGAACCAAATTGTTTTGGTGCGGAATCCTATACTAAGTCTGAGGTGAACAACCCTGAAAATGGGGATATACTAATTGGATAGAATATTCCAATTTAAGGACGCATATAGTCGTTCGGATTACTAAGGTACAATAGACTAATCATCTAAAGTACCAGAATTGGTAGTTTACCTTCTTCGTGATTGTAAACATACCTATTAAAGAAATGTTTAAGAGGTAGAGTACCTTTCTTTCTTAATTGAAAGAGGTAGCAGGTAGAAATACCCCTAAACCTCGGAGTTCAAAGTTCATAATTTTTATGATCCCTCAGACAGATATGAAAAGTTTTTTTTAAACCCTTCAGAGTAATGTTGTAGTAGAATGTGATGATTGATATGAAATAATGTAAACTCGTTGTGTACGAGTAGAATCTGAGATGATTTAATAAAGGTTATTATGACAACCTAGTTTTGATGAATGTTTAGAAAATGTAAACTCCTAGTGAGTAGTTATGGTGAAATGTGATGATAGAAAGAGAAATCCTCAAAGGAGGAAATTGTAAAGGTTAAATTAACAACCTAGTTTTGATCAAGAGAATAAGCAGATATTAGTATGCTTTAATTTCGAGGACAAAATTCTTAGAAGAAGGGTGAATGTGACAACGAAAAGTTTCTAAAATCTTGAATGATTAGAATAAAGGTTAAAGAATAAAACCTAGATGAGAATTTGAGAATTTATTTAAAATTTTCAAGAAAAACCTATATGGTTTGATATTCGAATGAGAATAGAGAAAATATGGGTTACAAAATTCTAAAACCCTAAAAATGAATTAATATGTACTTGGAGGAATATCAAGAATAAGGTATTACGATACCTGTAAATTCGATGTGAACTGAATAGTCTAAGAAATGTTATATAAGTACATATGGAAATTTTATTATTGAAGATAAGATTTCACATGAAGAAGAGATCTTATATATATATATATATATATATATATATATATATATATATATATATATATATATATATATTTTAGCAAGAGGAATGATGAATCAAGTTAATGATCAAGATAAAACTATGTTAGTAATTAACATAGCTTGAGTGTTGGCCTTGACTGACAAATAAGAATTTGAAGAAGTATAAAGTCGTTAGTTAATACGATTAGTAATGAGAATGGAGTAATTTAAAACTCAAAATTTGAGTTAGAGATAGAATTTTGAAGCATGGATCGCTTTCGATTGCGCCCAAAGCGTCGAGTTTAGTCGAGAATGGATGATAAGCACAAAATGTGTAAAGATTGACTTTTGGTCAAAGTCAACAGATTAACTTTTATGGAGAAAAGTCAAAATTAGTGTGAGAAGTGAAATATGTTATGATTATATGAATTATGGATATGAGTAAATAAATATACATTATATAATGTGAATACATTTATTTTGTATATAAGGGTGAAGTAAGAATTAAGTTATGTAACCTAATATATATATTAGGTGTGGTGATTAAATAACACGAGAGGTTATAATATGGGAGAATATTAGTATATAAATGTATATATCTTGACATTAAGAGATTTATTTTATATATCTCCAATAATTAATTTTATAACCAAGTATAATTTGGTTTATGAAATTAAAAGGGCATGAGTAAGGAATTTATTTTCTAGAGTGAGAGATGTAAACCCTAATTTAAAGATAAGGGTAGAATGAAATAGAATTAAAAATAATGGATTATAATAAGGTTATAGCCCAATTATTTTGAATAGAGTCCAAGAGAAGTGGATTTAATGGGCTAAGGAGGTTATATTATTTAAACAAGCCCAATTAATTAATTAAGCATGGGAACTTGTAGATAAATGATTAAGGATGATTAAATTATTTAATCTAGCCCAACATATTATGTATGTGACAAGTATTATAATGACGTAATCAAATTTTGGGTGGAAGCCCAAGTTAGTTTTTGTTAGTAGTAAACAAGTAAAATGGCTAGCTCAATGGAATTAATTAATGGCCCAAGTTAAGCCACTTGTGGGATAATAATAAATTATATTAAGTTGAGAGATATATTTTTATTATCTCAAGTTATTAATTTTATAACTTAATTAAAATAAGCTTAACTGAGTTATAGAATTTAATGTAGTAGAGTAATGATTTAAATTCTAAATATTTGGAATGAGTACCCTAATTAAATATTTAGGGTGAGACCAATTGAAAATGATTGGACTATGTAAATATTACATAGCCCAAAGGAATTAAATAAAATGTCCAAGTGTTGGCCAATTATGGAAGGACATTTTAGTCATTTAGGAAGTAAATTAAATTAAGCCCACTTGGATGATTTGGAGGCCACTTGGCCGAATTTTTTAAAAAAAAAAAAAAAAGAGATAAGGTTGCTAGAATAAAAGAGAAAGAAAAAGAAAAGATAAGGATTAGATGAGAAAGGGAGAAAGAAGAAATGGGAGGAAGAGAGGAGAGAAAAGGAAGTGGTCAAGTCCTTGTGTGTGGGAAGAGGAGGAGATGGAAGGATCTCCATGAAGAAGAAGGAAGAAGGAGAAGAAAAGAAAGGTATAATCTCTCTCTCTCTAATCTTTCTATTAAATTTTTATGAAAGGGGTTTTGATTTGGATGTTCAAACCCTTAAGATCTATGTGTTTTCTATGGATTTATGTATGGATTTACTCATTTTTGATGTTGATTTGGGTGAATCAAAAGAATAAAGAAAATTTATTTTCTAGTTTTGAATCCGAAATTTCCTAGTACTTTGAAATTTCACCGTTTTAAATCTATGACTTCTTTTTGCGATCCGTCAAGATGTTAGATATATGTGTTTAGTAGTTAACCCAAGTGGTAGTACTCAAAAATGTTGAGTTTACATGGGGTAGTGACTGATTTGGTGAAAACAGTTCCGTTTTATAACCAAAATGGGCAGATTCAGGGGCAGTCAGTAGCTAGGGCAATTTCGTCCAGTTTTTTGTGCTTTAAAAATTCTGGGCTTTTGATATGTTGTAGTACACTGTTTTAGCTTTCCATAGACTCGGAACGGACTAATTCCGACTCGGATGAGGTAGTTATGGCGTTCGGAAGGTGCGTAGCAAAACTGTTCCTCAATTTCCGAACAGCCTTCTTGATGTAAATTTTGGACTGTTGTGTTCTGATTTTGGAAAAATGTCGTGAGACAAAAGTTGTAGCCCTGGAAGTTATCTTGGCGTGGGCTCAAGAATCGCTCAAAAATGTTTTAAAAAGCGAGAGTTATGGCTGTTTTAGTGAGGCTGGGTAAAAATTTCAAAAAAAAATCAAAAGTGTCCAAAAATAGGAAAAATGCGATGTATGAAGTGAGACCCGTGAGCATGGCTTATGCAAGTTTGTAATGAAGTTTTGGGTCAGGTTTAAGGTGTTGTGATGTTTATGACATTTTAAAATGTTTAAACAAGTTTATTAATTAAGGAAGGAAAACAATTGAAATAATTGTTTATTTAAGTGATTAATGACATAAATTATTTTTATGTGACTAATAATATGGTATTGAGATATTATTAGTAGTATGTGACCTGAAATGTTATTAAAAGGTTAGTAACCTTAGTGTAAAAATTATTACATAATTACATAATTAATAATTTATGATATTTTTGATGGGAGATTTAATAAAGAGATTTATGATATTTTGAGGTTTTGATTGCTCAAAATGAAGTTTTGAAATTTGAGATTTGACTATAAGTAATAATGCTTAGAAAAGCATAAATAAAGTAATAAAAAATAATCGTAAAATAAAAAATAAAGCGAATAGTGCTAGTGAGATAAAATGTTTATATATGAGGCAATAGTCAATGTTGACTCGTAAAATGAAAAAAATAAATAAATGAACGGACAATAGTCGGTGTTACTAAATGAAGTGAAAAAGTTATTTAAAGTGAAGAAATAATATAGTAAATTGATTTTTACTATAAAAGCTATACATTATTTATTTAAACTCTAAATTTGCGAGTAGAGGTAAAAGATATTTCTAAAATGAAATTTAAATGGTTTAAGTTTCAAGGTGTAAAATATTTGCATCTTAAAATGTGTGAGACCTTTATTATTTATGAAACAAGTAAAATATTATTACATGATTAATAATATTAGAAGGTGATTACAATATTATTAAATGATTAATAATATTAGTAAAGGATTTAAATATTATTAGGTTATTAATAATATTTGTGAATGATAAATATTCTATTAGCGAAAAAAATATTAGACAAAAGTTTAAGATAATGGATAAGTGATAGTAATATTATTAAGGGATAATAATATTACTAATGAGTTAAAGAATTATTAATGTTTAATTATGTGGCTAAATGTTAGCTAATTTATTATTTGAGTAATAGTGTTTGGGATAAAATGTATTATGCTAATTGGAGGATCGATCTTATTAATGATAGGTCTTTTATAAGAGATTAAATTGATTGCTTAGCGGTAATCAGCAGTGCAGTGCAAGTTCCTAAACTTGAACTTCTAATTATTGTGCAAGTTTCCTAACTCAACTTGAGTTGTTAATTCAAAGCATGTTAGTGGTTAATTATTGTTGATTATACCACGTCAATAAATTATTGATTAGCGCATATTGTGCATGTTGTATATGTTCATCGGTATGAAAGGTCGATCACCTTCATTACCATATGTTTCAGCTTAAACTTGTTCATGTTAATTGTTGACATCCATTATTATTGGTTCGATCATTCAATCGTTTAAAAATTGATTCATGTTATTTCACAATTATTATATTGTTGAAAACTTGAAAGCTTATCCATTCTTTTCAATCATGATATATCTCCTTTGTATGTAAAACTTCTTTGGGCAAATTTGTTGCTCACCCTTGCTATATCATGATAAAATTTTTAGATTAAGATGAAGGCTTGAATAAGGGATGAGGAAGGCAAAGACAAAGTGCAAAGTTTCTTTATGTTGTAGTTAAATTTATTAAATTTATTGATGAAAATAGTATTGTAAATCTTCTAAGATATTGAAGGTATGTATTAAGTTAAGGTTGTAGACCTTGGGAATGATGTGTAAAAGTTTAATGTATAAACAATTTATGTTTATATCTTCCGCAATAGTGATAGAAATAGTATCTTAGGATCCAAGTAGCGATTTGGGACCCGGATTCGGGGATGCTACTGATTAGTATCAAAGTTTGTAGGTTATAAACCTTAGGTAGGTGTACCTTTAGGCTATAACCACAAAGATGATAAGTAATAAACTCGAATAGAGTTTAAGCGATAAGAGATGAGTTTATGGAAATTCATCATTAAGTAAAGAGAAAGATAAAGAAGATTCAAAGAAGAATCTTAAAAGCTATAAGAATAAGAAATGGGAGTTACCTAACTCCCGGTAATAGAGATGAAAAGTGAAGATAAATAGACTATGTCTATAAGATGAAAAGTGTAAATAAAATCATAATATAATATGATTAAAGAGAAGAATAAGAAGATCGTAAAATAAAACGATCGTAAGCATAAGGAGAAATGATTACGAAATAAGATCACCACGTGATCAGATTAAATCATTGAATAACATATGATTTGTTAAGTGATTGGAATGATATAGCTTGATGCTATAAAGAGAAGGTACTATGAAATGGTACAATGTAAACTCAGAAATGAGTGGAAAATGTTAAGATACGGATTAAAGAAAATTCGTATTAAGAAAAGAGAAAGTTAAGATTATGTGGGTTTTCAATTGAGGACTCAGGTCAGCAGCTGAGTTGTATGATTCCTTGTATGGGCAGGGAATTTGTACTTGGTTTTAGAATCACTTAGCTTCCTGGTTGATATAGTGGTTAGGTTGACAAATTCTTTGTATGGGCGTGGAATTGTCCGCTTAGCTTCCTATATTGATTAGTGGCCGAGTTTGGTTTGACAACCACTTAGTTTCTGATAATGATAATCATTGGAACCTAATGTCGCGCTATTTGTTATATGCATGTTGAGAAGGTGATTCTTTTCTCATGTGTATAACGAATAGGTAGAGGATATAAGGTTAAGTTGTGAGTTCTTAAAACTCATACTTTTGGTAAGTTCATGACTCATAATCATATGGTATGTTTTAAACCCTCTCGTGAATGGGCCCATGGTCCGACTAGGATAAGTTTTTAAACTCATATGATTGTGGCAAGTTCTGAACTCATAATGTGTGGTAAGTTTGATGAAGCTGGGGTATAGCAAAGTGGTGAATGGAGCATTGAGGATTATAAGAATAGATAGATTTATTAAGCAATGGATCGATTAGAAAAAGTGAAGTTGATGATGGAAGCATAGGTATTCCAAATCTTCTAGCTATGCTAGACTTCAAGTTTTTGACATCAAGCTAAATACGCACTATGTGCCTTTTGAAAAATAAAATGTAGACTGACCATTGTAATCATTTTTGAAGCGGTATTGAGATGAAAACATATTATCTGCAAAGGTTTTTATTTAAAGAAGAGTCTACGCTTATTGAATGATTTGAAATGATTTGAGATGTCAAAATGTTTTTTTTATCATTAATGCATCATGCAACCTGGTGCAGAGATGATAAAAAATGATGGAGTCATCAATGCGAGATTACTTAGTGTTGGATGTGATCTAAAGGGATCGCCAACCCACTATGGTATGATGTAGTATGATAAAATCACCAAATGACGGAATCCTCAACTGACCATTATATATCTGTATGCGGCATCATGACGTCGAAAAAAAATGTTTTTTAAATTTAATTTTGCCAGCGAGTTTGGCTATACTTAAATAATTCTATTGAATTAAATTATCGATATGAGTCTATGCTATTTGATTGAGTTAGACAAATGTTTATGAAATTCAAAGTATTCTTTGAAAGCTTATGTCGAACCAAATTGTTTTGGTGGAATCTATACTAAGTCCGAGGTGAACAACCACGAAAATGGGGATATACTAATTGGATAGAATATTCCAATTTAAGGACGATATAGTCGTTTCGGATTACTAAGGTACAATAGACTAATCATCTAAAGTACCGTAATTGGTAGTTTACCTTCTTCGTGATTGTAAACATACCTATTAAAGAAATGTTTAAGAGGTAGAGTACCTTTCTTTCTTAATTGAAAGAGGTAGCGGTAGAAATACCCCTAAACCCGGAGTTCAAAGTTCATAATTTTATGATCCCCTCGAATGAGATATGAAAAGTTTTTTAAACCCCTTGAGAGTAATGTTGTAGTAGAATGTGATGATTGATATGAAATAATGTAAACTCGTTTGTATGCGAGTAGAATCTGAGATGATTTAATAAAGGTTATTATGACAACCTAGTTTTGATGAATGTTTAGAAAATGTAAACTCCTAGTGAGTAGTTATGGTGAAATGTGATGATAGAAAGAGAAATCCTCAAAGGAGGAAATTGTAAAGGTTAAATTAACAACCTAGTTTTGATCAAGAGAATAAGCAGATATTAGTATGCTTTAATTTCGAGGACAAAATTCTTAGAAGAAGGGGTGAATGTGACAACCTGAAAAGTTTCTAAAATCTTGAATGATTAGAATAAAGGTTAAAGAATAAAACCTAGATGAGAATTTGAGAATTTATTTAAAATTTTCAAGAAAAACCTATATAGTTTGATATTCGAATGAGAATAGAGAAAATATGGGTTACAAAATTCTAAAACCCTAAAAATGAATTAATATGTACTTGGAGGAATATCAAGAATAAGGTATTACGATACTGTAAATTCGATGTGATTTGAATAGTCTAAGAAATGTTATATAAGTACATATGGAAATTTTATTATTGGAGATAAGATTTCACACGGAAGAAGAGATGTTATATATATATATATATATATATATATATATATATATATATATATATTTTAGCAAGAGGAATGATGAATCAAGTTAATGATCAAGATAAAACTATGTTAGTAATTAACATAGCTTGAGTGTTGGCCTTGACTGACAAATAAGAATTTGAAGAAGTATAAAGTCGTTAGTTAATACGATTAGTAATGAGAATGGAGTAATTTAAAACTCAAAATTTGAGTTAGAGATAGAATTTTGAAGCATGGACTGCTCGATTGCGTCCAAAACGTCGAGTTTAGTCAGAATGGAAAGAAGCACAAAATGTGTAAAGATTGACTTTTGGTCAAAGTCAACGATTAACTTTTATGGAGAAAAGTCAAAATTAGTGTGAGAAGTGAAATATGTTATGATTATATGAATTATGGATATGAGTAAATAAATATACATTATATAATGTGAATACATTTATTTTGTATATAAGGGTGAAGTAAGAATTAAGTTATGTAACCTAATATATATATTAGGTGTGGTGATTAAATAATCGAGAGGTTATAATATGGGAGAATATTAGTATATAAATGTATATACCTGACATTAAGAGATTTATTTTATATATCTCCAATAATTAATTTTATAACCAAGTATAATTTGGTTTATGAAATTAAAAGGGCATGAGTAAGGAATTTATTTTCGAGAGTGAGAGATGTAAACCCTAATTTAAAGATAAGGGTAGAATGAAATAGAATTAAAAATAATGGATTATAATAAGGTTATAGCCCAATTATTTTGAATAGAGTCCAAGAGAAGTGGATTTAATGGGCTAAGGAGGTTATATTATTTAAACAAGCCCAATTAATTAATTAAGCATGGGAACTTGTAGATAAATGATTAAGGATGATTAAATTATTTAATCTAGCCCAACATATTATGTATGTGACAAGTATTATAATGGCGTAATCAAATTTAGGGTGGAAGCCCAAGTTTAGTTTTTGTTAGTAGTAAACAAGTAAAATGGCTAGCTCAATGGAATTAATTAAGAGCCCAAGTTAAGCCACTTGTGGGATAATAATAAATTATATTAAGTTGAGAGATATATTTTTATTATCTCAAGTTATTAATTTTATAACTTAATTAAAATAAGCTTAAAGCGAGTTATAGAATTTAATGTAGTAGAGTAATGATTTAAATTCTAAATATTTGGAATGAGTACCCTAATTAAATATTTAGGGTGAGACCAATTGAAAATGATTGGACTATGTATATATTACATAGCCCAAAGGAATTAAATAAAATGTCCAAGTGTTGGCCAATTATGGAAGGACATTTTAGTCATTTAGGAAGTAAATTAAATTAAGCCCACTTGGATGATTTGGAGGCCATTTGGCGAATTTTTCTAAAAAAAAAAAAGATAAGAGCCGAAGGTTGCAAAAAGAAGAAAAAGAAAAGAAAAAGATAGAAAAGATAAGAGATTAGATGAGAAAGGAGAGAAAGAAGAAATGGGAGGAAGAGAGAGAGAAAGAGAAGTGGTAGAAGCCCCTTGTGTGGGAAGAGGAGGAGATGGAAGGATCTCCAGAGAAGAAGAAGAAGAAGGAGAAGAAAAGAAAGGTATAACATCTCTCTCTAATCTCTTTCTATTGAATTTTTATGAAAGGGGGTTTTGATTTGGATGTTCAAACCCTTAAGATCTATGTGTTTTCTATGGATTTATGTATGGATTTACTCATTTTTGATGTTGATTTGGGTGAATCAAAAGAATAAAGAAAATTTATTTTCTAGTTTTGAATCCGAAATTTCCTAGTACTTTGAAATTTCACCGTTTTAAATCTATGACTTCTTTTTGCGATCCGTCAAAAAGGGATGTTAGATATATGTGTTTAGTAGTTAACCCAAGTGGTAGTACTCAAAAATGTTGAGTTTACATGGGGTAGTGACTGATTTGGTGAAAACAGTTCCGTTTTTATAACCAAAAATGGGCAGATTCGGGGCAGTCAGTAGCGAGGGCAATTTCGTCCAGTTTTTGTGCTTTAAAAATTCTGGGCTTTTGATATGTTGTAGTACACTGTTTTAGCTTTCCATAGACTCCGGAACGGACTAATTCCGACTCCGGATGAGGTAGTTATGGCGTTCGGAAGGTGCGTAGCAAAACTGTTCCTCAATTTCCGAACAGCCTTCTTGATGTAAATTTTTGGACTGTTGTGTTCTGATTTTGGAAAAATGTCGTGAGACAAAAGTTGTAGCCCTGGAAGTTATCTTCGCGTGGGCTCAAGAATCGCTCAAAAATGTTTTAAAACGCGAGAGTTATGGCTGTTTTAGTGAGGCTGGGTAAAAATTTCAAAAAAAATCAAAAGTGTCCAAAAATAGGAAAAATGCGATGTATGAAGTGAGACCCGTGAGCATGGCGTATGCAAGTTTGTAATGAAGTTTTGGGTCGGGTTTAAGGTGTTGTGATGTTTATGACATTTTAAAATGTTTAAACAAGTTTATTAATTACGGGAAGGAAAACAATTGAAATAATTGTTTATTTAAGTGATTAATGACATAAATTATTTTTATGTGACTAATAATATGGTATTGAGATATTATTAGTAGTATGTGATTTGAAATGTTATTAAAAGGTTAGTAACCTTAGTGTAAATGTTATTACATAATTAATAATATTTGTGGAGATTTAATAAGAGATTTATGATATTTTGAGGTTTTAAATGCTCAAAATGAAGTTAAATTACATATTTAAGATATTTATATACGTGGAACAAAGAATGAAAAGCATAAAAAAAATGCGAATAATCGTAAAATGAAAAATGAAAAAAAAGCGAAAATGAATGTGCCAGTGAGATAAAATGTTTATATATGAGGCAATAGTCAATGTTGACTCATGAGCGGACAAAGCCCTGAAGTAAAAGTTATTTAAAGTGAAGAAATAATATAGTAAATTGATTTTTTTACTATAAAAGCTATACATTAGTTATTTAAACTCGAATTTGCGAGTAGAGGTAAAAGATATTTCTAAAATGAAATTTAAATGGTTTAAGTTTCAAGGTGTAAAATATTTGCATCTTAAAATGTGTGAGACCTTTATTATTTATGAAACAAGTAAAATATTATTACATGATTAATAATATTAGAAGGTGATTACAATATTATTAAATGATTAATAATATTAGTAAAGGATTTAAATATTATTAGGTTATTAATAATATTTGTGAATGATAAATATTCTATTAAGCGATTAAAAATATTAGACAAAAGTTTAAGATAATGGATAAGTGATAGTAATATTATTAAGGGATAATAATATTACTAATGAGTTAAAAATTATTTAATGTTTAATTATGTGGCTAAATGTTAGCTAATTTATTATTTGAGTAATAGTGTTGTGTGGGATAAAATGTATTATGCTAATTGGAGGATCGATCTTATTAATGATAGGTCTTTTATAAGAGATTAAATTGATTGCTTAGCGCGGTAATCAATGATATGAAGCAAGTTCTAAACTTGAACTTCTAATTATTGTGCAAGTTTCCTAACTCAACTTGAGTTGTTAATTCAAAGCATGTTAGTGGTTAATCATTGTTGATTTTACCACGTCAATAAATTATTGATTTCGCACATTGTGCATGTTGTATATGTTCATCGGTATGAAAGGTCGATCACCTTCATTACCATATGTTTGATTAAACTTGTTCATGTTAATTGTTGACATCCATTATTATTGGTTCGATCATTCAATCGTTGAAAAATTGATTCATGTTATTTCACAATTATTATATTGTTGAAAACTTGAAAGCTTATCCATTCTTTTCAATCATGATATATCTCCTTTGTATGTAAAACTTCTTTGGGCAAATTTGTTGCTCACCCTTGCTATATCATGATAAAATTTTCAGATTAAGATGAAGGCTTGAATAAGGACAGAGGCAAAGACAAAATGCAAAGTTTCTTTATGTTGTAGTTAAATTTATTAAATTTATTGATGAAAATAGTATTGTAAATCTTCTAAGATATTGAAGGTATGTATTAAGTTAAGGTTGTAGACCTTGGGGAATGATGTGTAAAAGTTTAATGTATAAACAATTTATGTTTATATCTTCATAATAGTGATAGAAATAGTATCTAGGATCCAAGTAGCGATTTGGGACCCGGATTCGGGGATGCTACAGTTGGTATCAAAGCTGTAGGTTATAAACCTTAGGTAGGTGTACCTTAGGCTATAACCACAAAGATGATAAGTAATAAACTCGAATAGAGTTTAAGCGATAAGAGATGAGTTTATGGAAATTCATCATTAAGTAAAGAGAAAGATAAAGAAGATTCAAAGAAGAATCTTAAAGAGCTATAAGAATAAGAAATCGGAGTTACCTAACTCCAGTAATAGAGATGAAAAGTGAAGATAAATAGACTATGTCTATAAGATGAAAAGTGTAAATAAAATCATAATATAATATGATTAAAGAGAAGAATAAGAAGATCGTAAAATAAAACGATCGTAAGCATAAGGAGAAATGATTACGAAATAAGATCACCACGTGATCAGATTAAATCATTGAATAACATATGATTTGTTAAGTGATTGGAATGATATAGCTTGATGCTATAAAGAGAAGGTACTATGAAATGGTACAATGTAAACTCAGAAATGAGTGGAAAATGTTAAGATACGGATTAAAGAAAATTCGTATTAAGAAAAGAGAAAGTTAAGATTATATGGGTTTTCAATTGAGGACTCAGGTCAGCAGCTGAGTTGTATGATTCCTTGTATGGGCAGGGAATTTGTACTTAGTTTTAGAATCACTTAGCTTCCTGGTTGATATAGTGGTTAGGTTGACAAATTCTTTGTATGGGCGTGGAATTGTCCGCTTAGCTTCCTATATTGATTAGTGGTCGAGTTTGGTTTGACAACCACTTAGTTTCTGATAATGATAATCATTGGAACCTAATGTCGCGCTATTTGTTATATGCATGTTGAGAAGGTGATTCTTTTCTCATGTGTATAACGAATAGGTAGAGGATATAAGGTTAAGTTGTGAGTTCTTAAAACTCATACTTATGGTAAGTTCATGACTTCATAATCATATGGTATGTTTTGAACCCCTCGTGAATGGGCGCTTTATGGTCCCGACTAGGATAAGTTCTTAAACTCATATGATTGTGGCAAGTTCTGAACTCATAATGTGGTAAGTTTGATGAGCTGGGTATAGCAAAGTGGTGAATGGAGCATTGAGGATTATAAGAATAGATAGATTTATTAAGCAATGGATCGATTAGAAAAGTGAAGTTGATGATGGAAGCATAGGTATTCCAAATCTTCTAGCTATCTTGAGACTTGAAGTTTTGACATGACATCACTAAAAAAATAAATTTTTATTCTCAACTAGGGTGACCTTTTGTAAAATAAAATGTAGAGATGATAAAACATATTTAATCATTTTTGAAGCGGTTTAAAAAAGTCTATGCTACTTATTTATTTGGCTAGGCGAAAATGATTTGAGATATCAAAAGTTGTTTTATTTATCATTTATGTATCCGTGCAACACAGTGCAGAGATGATAAAAAATGATGGAGTCATCAATGCAGTATTACTTAGTGTTGGATGTGATCTCGGGATCGTCGACCCACTATGGTATGATGTAGTATGATAAAATCACCAAATGAGCGGAATCCTCGGCGAATTTGTAAATACGATGCGACATCATGGCGTCATTCTGAAAAATGTTTTCAAAATTTTAATTTGCAGCGGGGTTTGGCTATACTTAAATAATTCTATTGAACTAAATTATCGATATGAGTCTATCTTTATTCGATTGATTTAGACAAATGTTTATGAAATTCAAAGTATTCTTTGAAAGCTTATGTCGAACCAAATTGTTTTGGTGCGGAATCCTATACTAAGTCTGAGGTGAACAACCCTGAAAATGGGGATATACTAATTGGATAGAATATTCCAATTTAAGGACGCATATAGTCGTTCGGATTACTAAGGTACAATAGACTGATCATCTAAAGTACCAGAATTGGTAGTTTACCTTCTTCGTGATTGTAAACATACCTATTAAAGAAATGTTTAAGAGGTAGAGTACCTTTCTTTCTTAATTGAAAGAGGTAGCAGGTAGAAATACCCCTAAACCTCGGAGTTCAAAGTTCATAATTTTATGATCCCTCGAATGAGATATGAAAAGTTTTTTTAAACCCTTGAGTAATGTTGTGGTAGAATGTGATGATTGATATGAAATAATGTAAACTCGTTTGTATGCGAGTAGAATCGAGATGATTTAATAAAGGTTATTATGACAACCTAGTTTTGATGAATGTTTAGAAAATGTAAACTCTAGTGAGTAGTTATGGTGAAATGTGATGATAGAAGAAATCCTCAAAGGAGGAAATTGTAAAGGTTAAATTAACAACCTAGTTTTGATCGAAGAGAATAAGCGAGATATTAGTATGCTTTAATTTCGAGGGACGAAATTCTTAGAAGAAGGGGTGAATGTGACAACTTAGAAAAGTTTCTAAAATCTTGAATGATTAGAATAAAGGTTAAAGAATAAAACCTAGATGAGAATTTGAGAATTTATTTAAAATTTTCAAGAAAAACCTATATGGTTTGATATTGAATGAGAATAGAGAAAATATGGGTTACAAAATTCTAAAACCCTAAAATGAATTAATATGTACTTGGAGGAATATCAAGAATAAGGTATTACGATACACTGTAAATTCGATGTGAATTTGAATAGTCTAAGAAATGTTATATAAGTACATATGGAAATTTTATTATTGGAGATAAGATTTCACATGAAGAGATCTTTAGAAGAGATATATATATATATATATATATATATATATATATATATATTTTAGCAAGAGGAATGATGAATCAAGTTAATGATCAAGATAAAACTATGTTAGTAATTAACATAGCTTGAGTGTTAGCCTTGGTGACAAATAAGAATTTGAAGAAGTATAAAGTCGTTAGTTAATACGATTAGTAATGAGAATGGAGTAATTTAAAACTCAAAATTTGAGTTAGAGATAGAATTTTGAAGCATGGATTTGCTCGATTGCGTCCAAAAGCGTCGAGTTTAGTCGAAGAATGGAATGATAAGCACAAAATGTGTAAAGATTGACTTTTGGTCAAAGTCAACGATTAACTTTTATGGAGAAAAGTCAAAATTAGTGTGAGAAGTGAAATATGTTATGATTATATGAATTATGGATATGAGTAAATAAATATACATTATATAATGTGAATACATTTATTTTGTATATAAGGGTGAAGTAAGAATTAAGTTATGTAACCTAATATATATATTAGGTGTGGTGATTAAATAACTTTGAGAGGTTATAATATGGGAGAATATTAGTATATAAATGTATATCTACGACATTAAGAGATTTATTTTATATATCTCCAATAATTAATTTTATAACCAAGTATAATTTGGTTTATGAAATTAAAAGGGCATAGTAAGGAATTTATTTTCTAGAGTGAGAGATGTAAACCCTAATTTAAAGATAAGGGTAGAATGAAATAGAATTAAAAATAATGGATTATAATAAGGTTATAGCCCAATTATTTTGAATAGAGTCAAGAGAAGTGGATTTAATGGGCTAAGGAGGTTATATTATTTAAACAAGCCCAATTAATTAATTAAGCATGGGAACTTGTAGATAAATGATTAAGGATGATTAAATTATTTAATCTAGCCCAACATATTATGTATGTGACAAGTATTATAATGGCGTAATCAAATTTTGGGTGGAAGCCCAAGTTAGTTTTTGTTAGTAGTAAACAAGTAAAAAATGGCTAGCTCAATGGAATTAATTAATGGCCCAAGTTAAGCCACTTGTGGGATAATAATAAATTATATTAAGTTGAGAGATATATTTTTATTATCTCAAGTTATTAATTTTATAACTTAATTAAAATAAGCTTAGCGAGTTATAGAATTTAATGTAGTAGAGTAATGATTTAAATTCTAAATATTTGGAATGAGTACCCTAATTAAATATTTAGGGTGAGACCAATTGAAAATGATTGGACTATGTAAATATTACATAGCCCAAAGGAATTAAATAAAATGTCCAAGTGTTGGCCAATTATGGAAGGACATTTTAGTCATTTAGGAAGTAAATTAAATTAAGCCCACTTGGATGATTTGGAGGCCACTTGGCGAATTTTTCTAAAAAAAAAAAAAAAGAGAGATAAGGTTGCTAGAATAAAAAGAAAAGAAAAAGAAAAGATAAGGATTAGATGAGAAAGGAGAGAAAGAAGAAATGGGAGGAAGAGAGGGAGAGAAAAGAGAAGTGGCAGAAGCCCTTGTGTGGGAAGAGGAGGAGATGGAAGGATCTCCATGATGGAAGAAGAAAAGAAGAAGGAAGAAGAAAAAAAAAGGTATAACATCTCTCTCTAATCTCTTTCTATTGAATTTTTATGAAAGGGGGTTTTGATTTGGATGTTCAAACCCTTAAGATCTATGTGTTTTCTATGGATTTATGTATGGATTTACTCATTTTTGATGTTGATTTGGGTGAATCAAAAGAATAAAGAAAATTTATTTTCTAGTTTTGAATCCGAAATTTTCTAGTACTTTGAAATTTCACCGTTTTAAATCTATGACTTCTTTTTGCGATCCGTCAAAAAGGGATGTTAGATATATGTGTTTAGTAGTTAACCCAAGTGGTAGTACTCAAAAATGTTGAGTTTACATGGGGTAGTGACTGATTTGGTGAAAACAGTTCCGTTTTATAACCAAAAATGGGCAGATTCAGGGCAGTCGATAGCGAGGGCAATTTCGTCCAGTTTTTGTGCTTTAAAAATTCTGGGCTTTTGATATGTTGTAGTACACTGTTTTAGCTTTCCATAGACTCGGAGCGGACTAATTCCGACTCGGATGAGGTAGTTATGGCGTTAGGAAGGTGCGTATCAAAACTGTTCCTCAATTTCGAACAGCCTTCTTGATGTAAATTTTTGGACTGATGTGTTATGATTTTGGAAAAATGTTGTGAGACAAAAGTTGTAGCCCTGGAAGTTATCTTCGCGTGGGCTCAAGAATCGCTCAAAAATGTTTTAAAAGCGAGAGTTATGGCTGTTTTAGTGAGGCTGGGTAAAATTTCAAAAAAAAAATCAAAAGTGTCCAAAAATAGGAAAAATCGATGTATGAAGTGAGACCCGTGAGCATGGCGTATGCAAGTTTGTAATGAAGTTTTGGGTCGGGTTTAAGGTGTTGTGATGTTTATGACATTTTAAAATGTTTAAACAAGTTTATTAATTACGGGAAGGAAAACAATTGAAATAATTGTTTATTTAAGTGATTAATGACATAAATTATTTTTATGTGACTAATAATATGGTATTAAGATATTATTAGTAGTATGTATTGAAATGTTATTAAAAGGTTAGTAACCTTAGTGTAAATGTTATTACATAATTAATAATATTTGACGGGAGATTTAATAAGAGATTTATGATATTTTGAGGTTTGATTGCTCAAAATGAAGTAATATTTTTTTTAATTTGAGATTTATGTAATAAATATAAAACAAATGCGAATAATCGTAAAATGAAAAATAAAGCGAATGTCTAGTGAGATAAAATGTTTATATATGAGGCAATAGTCAATGTTGACTCAAAAATGAGCGGACAAATGAAGTAAAAGTTATTTAAAGTGAAGAAATAATATAGTAAATTGATTTTTACTATAAAAGCTATACATTAATTTATTTAAACTCGAATTTTGAGTAGAGGTAAAAGATATTTCTAAAATGAAATTTAAATGGTTTAAGTTTCAAGGTGTAAAATATTTGCATCTTAAAATGTGTGAGACCTTTATTATTTATGAAACAAGTAAAATATTATTACATGATTAATAATATTAGAAGGTGATTACAATATTATTAAATGATTAATAATATTAGTAAATGATTTAAATATTATTAAGGTTATTAATAATATTTGTGAATGATAAATATTCTATTAAGCGATTAAAATATTAGACAAAAGTTTAAGATAATGGATAAGTGATAGTAATATTATTAAGGGATAATAATATTACTAATGAGTTAAAAAATTATTTAATGTTTAATTATGTGGCTAAATGTTAGCTAATTTATTATTTGAGTAATAGTGTTGTGGGATAAAATGTATTATGCTAATTGGAGGATCGATCTTATTAATGATAGGTCTTTTATAAGAGATTAAATTGATTGCTTAGCGGTAATCAGCAGTGCGAGCAAGTTTCTAAACTTGAACTTCTAATTATTGTGCAAGTTTCTAACTTCAACTTGAGTTGTTAATTCAAAGCATGTTAGTGGTTAATCATTGTTGATTTTACCACGTCGATAAATTATTGATTCGCGCACATTGTGCATATTGTATATATGTTCATCGGTATGAAAGGTGATCACCTTCATTACCATATGTTTCAGTTAAACTTGTTCATGTTAATTGTTGACATCCATTATTATTGGTTCAGTCATTCAATCGTTGAAAAAAAATTGATTCATGTTATTTCACAATTATTATATTGTTGAAAACTTGAAAGCTTATCCATTCTTTTCAATCATGATATATCTCCTTTGTATGTAAAACTTCTTTTTGGGCAAATTTGTTGCTCACCCTTGCTATATCATGATAAAATTTTGATTAAGATGAAGGCTTGAATAAGGATGAGAGGCAAAGACAAAATGCAAAGTTTCTTTATGTTGTAGTTAAATTTATTAAATTTATTGATGAAAATAGTATTGTAAATCTTCTAAGATATTGAAGGTATGTATTAAGTTAAGGTTGTAGACCTTGGGAATGATGTGTAAAAGTTTAATGTATAAACAATTTATGTTTATATCTTCCATAATAGTGATAGAAATAGTATCTAGGATCGTAGCGATTTGGGACGGATTGAGGGGATTACAAGTATCGGATGAGCTACGTCCCATCCAGCGCCCTTGGTATCAGCATATCAAGGAGTACATACAAGATGGATCTACACCCACTAAGGCGAGCCTGACCGAAAAAGGCAGATTCATTGGCCGACTATGAAATTCTACCTGAGCGGAGATGCACTATATAAAAGAGATGCAGGATTAGGTCTCCTCAGATATCTGGACAAGGACCAAGCTCAAAGGCTCATGGATGAGGCCCATGGTGGAGTTTGTGGCCCACACATGAGCGGACCCCTACTTGTTAAGAAAATCCTCAGAACAGGGCATTACTGGCTCTCTCTTAAAGCTGACTATGATGATCATGTCAAGAGATGTTACCAATGCCAAATTCATGGGAATGCTATCCACGCCCCTCCACGGGAGCTCCACAATATGAGTTTGCCTTGGCCCTTCTCAATGTAGGGAATGGACGTGATCGGGCCCATCGAGTCCAAAGCCAGTAATGTGCATCGGTTTATCTTCACCATGATTGAATACTTCACCAAGTGGGTAGAAACAACCTCATTCCCCAGGGCTACCAAAGAAGTCATCATTGCTTTCATTAGAAACAATGTCATTTGTCGATATGGAAAACTAGAGGTAATTATGTCAGACAATGCTAAGAATCTCAACAACAAAATGATGGAGGAGTTGTGCAGTAAATTCCACATCAAACATCTCAACTCCGTCATCTACCGTCCAAAGATGAATGGTGTTGTTCAAGAGGCTAACAAAAACATCAAGAAGATCCTACAAAAGATGTCTGCTAACCACAAAGGATGGCCTGACTTATTACCTCTTACTCTATTAGCCTACAGAACATCAATGCGCATTTCCACTAGGGCAACACCCTACGCATTAACCTATGGGATGGAAGCAGTGCTCCCCATAGAAGTGGAAATGGAATCCCTCAGAGTGTTGATAGACGCTCAACTGGATGAAGACCAATGGGTACAAGATAGGTATCACCAATTGTCTCTAATAGACGAAAGGCATGCCACTGCTATCTTCCATGGTCACTTATATCAACAAAGGATCGCCAGGTCCTACAACAGAAAAGTCTGACTACGACAGTTTAAAAAATATGATTTGGTTTTGAAGAAGATCATTGAAAATCAAGATCAGTCCAAGGGAAAATTTGCCCCTAACTGGGAAGGCCCATTTATTGTCAAGGAGGTATTGACAGGAGGTGCTCTCAGATTACAGGAAATGGACAGCGATGAATTTCCACAGCTTATCAACTCGGACACCGTGAAATGGTACTATGTTTAAGGTCACCATCAAGCAAACATCCTGGTTTTGGATCATCCCCAGTCATTTAAGGTTTTTTAACCCTTTACTACATACAACTTCTCTTCACACTCATCTACCCCATTAGGGACAAACACACTTTACTAACCAACAGCCTAGTTTCGGATTGCTAGATCCTTTTCTCTCCTTTTGTTTTTGAACCCTTACTCAACTGTAACGCCCCGAAATCCGGTTTATCTTCACACCCGGATTCCATACGTCACGAGTACATCACTCATCCAACATACATCATTATATACTGAAATATAACGATATACACTCTCAAATCCCAGGTTCTGGAAACTTTAAAACCTTTTTCATTACAAATAATAATAAATACATTATTCATTTCATCTTACAAGAGTGACTTTTATCCGCCACCAAGGATACATAACAGTTCGTTAAACTAGTCTATAATTCAATTTTATCTTTTTACATTACAAGTCTTCACTTGATCTTCTCGCCCATCACCTTACGAATGGTACTTCATCCGGATATAAATCAACTTGATCTTTACGGGATCTTTAAGTTCTTCTAACCTTGTTCGCTGAAAATTGTTTTTCATTTACAGCAAGTGTGAGCATTCAATTGCCCAGCAAGTCATAACAGTTGAACAAACAACCTCAGAATTAAAACATTTCTTTAGAAATTCTATAACCAAACAAAGGTTATGAAATAGCTTGAATAATAGGAATAGTCTCGATTCCTATCATCTTAAAACATCAGTCATTTTCACTTTGAAATACTTTCATTCTTCTACCTTTTTCATAAACATCCTATCTGGCTAGAATCATTAGCACAAACTTAACAATAACGGTTCATGTATAAACAGAACATACTTGTATTGAACAGCTCAATCACAGAACAATGCATATCACAAAAACACTGAAGTGTTCAACTTATGGCTCAAGCCTCATACGTTCTACCACATTGTACAAATATCGCACATTCGCACATAGATAGAACTTCTCAAGTACAACATCTGAGAAGTTTAAGAACTAGCATTCATGTAATATGAATGAGGTTAGGAAACTTGCCTTTACGCCTACCTGACTTATCTTTATGCCGAATCATTTCAATTCCTATATAACACATAAGGAGAAAACATAAACACCAATTAGTCATATATTGAACTTACGTATGGGTTTACTTAAATTTACTTCTTAGGGTTCGTGTTCTTGCAATATAAGTTTACGTGACTAACTTCCTTTACCAGTTTACAGCTTTAAGACATACGGAGATGTCTTACTCAAAACGTTCATCATCTTGGATAATTATATTCTTATCTTCTTCTTATAATTTCTCTAAGACTCAGCACACATCGCTTCTCTGCTAGTAGTCCATATGGTACTCTGAGTGGTTTCCCACAAACAACCAACAAACAAGTTCACATCTCATCTACACTGCCATCACGGTGAGTTAGATCGGTTGCTAGTTTCGTATATACCTTCGCTCTTTGAAGGAATTGTTTAGCCCAACTCCCATATGTCAACCATCAAAGTTACGATTGTACCACAACCTAACTTCTCTTAACTTATACGAACTATTAAACTATAATGTTTGATTAAGTCAATTTCTTGTTCCTTATGGCTTTCTTGATAATTCATCTCTTATTTACTTTTGTTATCCATTACATGAACCCCATGTTCATTACTCGTTCTTAGTGTCGAAGCCATACCAATCGTTGTATGCTAAGACCGATTGTTCATCGCAACAACGTTGCATTCACAGCATCTATCCGCTTCACACTTATCTCTCATTATCATGACATAACATCGAAATGTTATTCATTACCCTCATCACTCAACGTCTAAGGAATCACAACCATAGAAATCCCTCACGTTCGTTCATCCCGACTACGGTCCCCAGACATCGGTTACGTAATCCCGTGATTATATTCTTTGTCATTTAATCTTGTTTAATCTATATGTTCAACCTTTAATAAAGGTTTACATCACTTGATTAAGTGTTTCATTAGTTGAATATTATATTCTTTATCTTCCCCTACATTTCCCCCAAGAGCTGAGCAGTTAAAAGCTCATCTCTGGCTTTTTCAATTTCTTGGCCTGTATGGCGCCACTCCCTTCGTTATCTTTCGCGCCACATGAAGTTTTGCAGAATCGACCCTCGATGCACGGCATACTGCCAAGCACCAAGCCCTAACCCTAGAAAATTTCTCTAAGTGTTAAATGAATTTTGAGATGATTACTTCGCGATCTCATAACTCCTTCGTTATAACTCAGAACGAGGTCGTTCCAAAGTCATTCTCTTCCTTATCTTACTTACTTTAATACCCCTTGAGCATAAATTCATCATAAATCCATTAACGTTCCATTCAGTTGGCTTGATCTTCACCCTTTGTTCATTTTACGTTTTTAACGCTCTTCGTTCGTTCGTCCGTAATTCGGTCATCCGAACTCGGAACTCGTTCGTTCTTGAGTCTATGACTCACGTTTTCTATGTTCTCTTACTTTCTTATGAAACCCTACACCTTCGGGTTCATTTATTAACTTTCTAATTCTCATTCGTCTTTTACGAATATTTCATCATAACTTCGTTATAGCTAAGTTTTAATCCGTTCTTCATGAATGTTTCTACCATTCCTAACCAAGCAATATGCAACTAACTTTTACGCGATGGTTTTAAACTTGTCCATCAACAACAATTATCCTAAGATGGTTTTAAATTTGTCCATCAACAACGTTCTTCGTGTTCTTCGCGTGTTCTTCGTGTTCTTCGTTCATTCTTCATTTTAATCGATATTTTGGATTATGATTTCACTTTTTATTGGAATTTGATGTTATAGAACATCATTCCTTACTTATTTCACCTACTAATTCATATAATCCACTCGGATCATTCTAATTCATTACGAATCTTATACTTCCTTAAGAAATTTATTAACTAAATTTCTAAGTTCTTATTTCTTCTGTTCTCATGATTTCAACCATATTAAATTATTTCTAACATCATCTTCTCCCTATTCTCATTAAGCTATGTTTTAAACATATTAAACTTAAAGAAAATATTAGAAGAAACTAGGGTTCGGATTACCGTTCTTCTTTAATCCTCTTCAGTTATACAAAGCCGGCGATTTGCAAGCTTTGCTATTACACGATCACTTTCGATCCGATCATTCATACTCACGCTCTTCCTTCTCCCTCCCATCAGACTTCTCTCTCTCTCTCTCTCAAGTGTGGAATTTTCAAAATCCAACCAAATGAGTTTAAGCCTCCTATTTACAGAAAATCAAGGCTAAGGGCATTTTAGTCATTTTGCCCCCACCTCCTTACTATTCCCACCTCCTCCAACAACTTAGCCACCAAGTTTACTTGGGCACCACCCTTACTTGGTGGCCAAGTGGCCGCCCCTTATTGCCTATGGGTCACCCCATGGGTTGCCCCATTTGTTTTACCCATCCGTTTACCCAACGGTTCGATCCGCAGTTTCTTTTCTTGGTTTGGGCCTTAACCCTAATTCTTATTGGGCCTATCTTGGGCTTGATTTCACAAAACGTTGGGCTTGACATAATCCAAGTCCAATTAGATTCTACAAAGTCCATAAATTCAAAGTCCATTAAGACTAATCGTATTCTACGCATCTCATTCTCGTATTCTCGTATTTTCTTCGTATATAGTTCGTACGATATTCGTATTATACGTCGTACTAATCTTCTTACTATACTCATATAATAACTAGTATTATCCTAGTATTTCTCACGCATAATAACCCTAATGATTATATGTGATCATAAAATTCACGGAACTCACTTTACCTAACCCTTAGGTTTTGAGTCCGCAGGCGAAAACTTCATTTTTGTCATAACTGAAATATTATTCAATATTCCATCACGTCTCAACATTTTACGTAATCAATAACTTCTCGGAATTTCAAAATAAATCTCCGAGCAGAAACGGATGAATAGTGTCTATTTCGTCTTTTTCCCCGAAAAATATATTGTTCCCGGAAAACTTTAATTTTCGTCTTGAAAATTCTTATTCACTCAGACTAGCTCATAGCCAGAATACTCCCGGTTTATAATCATCCTAGGTTATAGAACGATTAATAAACACATAACACATAATAGTATTAATAAGAATTCATTTTATTAATAACTAATTCTTTAAACCTAATGTAAGACACCAACTTTTATAAATAAAGATGAATTTTCTATAAATATCATTTTTGAATATTAAAGAATGAATTTGATATAATGTTATAGTTGTGGGTAATATTTATAAATTTTGCAAAGTACGCAAGTTGTTATATAATATTCGATTGGTGGGGAATATTGCGTTTTAACAGGGAATATTAAGTACAACAACACAATCATTGGTGGACCCTATTAGCGGAATTATTGTCGGATTGAGAAAACGATAAAAAATACTTTATTAAAATAACGGCGGAAGTTTTACCGTTAAGCTGTTAAAACACCCGGTGTTAAAGTAAATCTGAATGTCCAGCGTAGTTAAAGAGTAGCACTGCAGTATTGATTAATGATTCTTATGTGATAAGTCACTCGGTTTTGTTTTCTTGGTATTATTAATGTAATAAAATAGAAAAGCTTTTATATAAAAAATGAATACTTTTATAAAGTTATTCGTTTTATTAGACTAATAGTAAAATCTTTTTTATATAAAATAGAATACTTTTAAAAAGTTATACATTTTATTAGACAATAATTAGAATATATTATATTTAAGTATGCATAGTGTTTGCATAGTAAAATCTTTTTATAAAGTTATTCGTTTTATTAGATTATAAATAGAATATATTATATTTTATTTAAAAGATTTTGCTTTAAATATGGACCCGTCGATTAAAGTAAATCAATCTGGACCATTCATGAGTTAATTCTTATGCAATCCATTTTTCTATAAATAGAAGCTCATTCCTTCATTATTTCTTACTTAATTCACTAAAACTCTAGAGAGAAATTATAGAGAAGTTTATAGAAAAGTATTCTCGCTCCTTCCCTACTCTTATATTCAGGTTTATTTTACGGTAAGGAATATTATTTCTTTTGTATTCATGAAGAGAACTTCATTATTCCATTCTTTATTATTTTCTTTGGAATAACCAAAGATATGCGACTACCCTATACTTGGTGACATTCTTCATTATTCCGTCTTTATTATTATTTTGTTGGAACATCCACATGCATGCGTTTCTGTGGGATTCGGTTACATCTTTTTATTATTATTCTGTTGAACATCCTCATTCATGCGTTTTATAGGACTGGTTAAAATCTTTATTATTCTGTTGGAACATCCCGCTTGCGGTAATTAATTTACCGACTTTGGTTCCGATTACTTATTATTCTGTTGGAATAACTCGCCATCTCACGATGTATCGCATGCATGCATGATGATTTCTTTTGTTATTCCATTCGTTATTATACTCGGTTGGTTAAAGTTTTGACTTCTATACTCCATGAAATTAGTGGAATATCCTTGATATTTGCGCTTCATCCAAAGATCTTTTCATGGAAATATTCTTCTAAGCATTCTTGAATTTTACTCTACAAAGCAAAGATCATGTTGACAATTTGGACGTTATTAGTTCCTAGATAAATTAATTCTTGAACTTGTTTTATTGAATTCTTATATCATTGTCATCATCCTCATGTTTATATTATGTTGAAAGTCATCGTGGCACCTGTAGTGCGTAGATGGACTTGGTATGATTATGACGAGGGATTATTCGGTGTAATCATGGTAGTAATGTTACAAATGATGTGGAAAAAGTCCTCATTGGCCCGTAGTGCATTGATGGACAGTTGTTGGCATGATCATGACCATTAATGAATACACAAATATTCTTGGCCCGTAGAGCATGGATAATTGTGGTCGTGATACTAAAGAATATCCTTGGCCGTAGTGCAGGGGTGATTCGATGATGTAGATTATTTATTAAGCTGTGTCTCAACGATAAAAGTCATGAAAAACCTTTTAAATCATAGAAGATAGTAGATTTTATTCTCTACTTGACTCTTCTAATAGATTGCTTGTTCCACTGCAGTTAAACTTGATGTTTGTTATATTTTATCAGTTTAACACTGTTGAAGGCTAATGATAATTTATTCTGCATTATCTTAGTCATAATATTTCTTATTGGGCTAGTTGAGCTTACCCTTTTGCTTTCATTGTTCTCTTCAGGAAATGAGAACGTAGCAGGGACTAGTCGGGGAATGGGGTGACGGTCCAGATAATAGCATTAGTAGTCCTCATTATTCTATGAAATAGTGTAATAATAAATGTAATAAGGACTTATTCTGAGAGTGGATATTGCCTCAGTAAGGCGATGATTTGTATTAAAACTCACAGCTCTCTTGTTGTATATTAAATTTTGTATTTGTATTCTGTACCATGTATTTGGTGACTTAGAATAGGTTATATATACATATTTTGGGGGCGTCACACCTAAATTCTGTATAATCCAAAATTCCGGGTTGTTATATTCTTCCCCCCATATAAAAGTTTCGTCCTCGGAATTTCTTAAAACCACACCCTTACCCGGGTCATCACATTCACCCCTTCTTTATAGAATTTCGTCCTCGAAATTTTAGCCTATCTTTCTTCTCAACTTCACTTCAATGGAGTTCTTATCTTTTCCTCATTCCTAACCCCCATAACCTATCAAGAATCATGAAGCAGAAGGAATAACGAGGAATATAAAATTTTCTCTTAAAACGTTTCATTCTTTTGCTGAGGGGCCAAATCGACCATGAACTCTTGCTAGGTTAAACAGCATTTCGCCGCAAGCCCTTCTTTAATGGTCAGTTTACAATCACAAAGAAAGTAACTACCTCTTCTATGTTTTCCTCAGACTAAATCATTAGTTTACATACTATTTGTCTAGCCGAATCAAGTAGCTTAGACCATACCAATAAATTGGATATCAACGCAGCAACATTAAATCTCAGTCAACTCAATTGACATCGACTACTTCTTTAAATTCTTTTCGCAATACATCAAAACGGTTTATGACATCATGATACCGTACTTTTCATAAAGACGTTGAGGACTTAAATCGTTTCGATTTCGTCATTATACATCATACCATAGCGGGTTGTTGATCCTAAGATCACATCCAACACCGAGTTCAATTGAATTAATAACTCCATCCTTTTACCATCCTTGCATCAAATGCACGGATGATAAAAATTCATTTTGAATATTTTAAATCAATTTCGCTCAAAGCCAGAAACAATTAGCATAGACATACCAAGAATAGCTCTTTTAAAAATTCTATTGATTCCAAAAGTTGAACCAATTCTTTCCATTTCAAAATGTACATATCAGCACAAGTTCAATAAAGTTCGAAATCTAGCATAGCTAGATGACTTGGAATATCCTATTTCTCCATCTTCCTTCATTGTCTTATCATGACAATACTTAATCTTCTCTAGCACCTTCAATACTAAGCCTACACGAAAACAACTCATTTTCAGTCTAACATTACTATACCTTAGTACAGTCCATCAACTTACCACACATTATGACTTCAGGAACTTTCCACAATAATATGAGTTTAAGAACATCCAAACAGACCATAGGCGTCCATTCGCTGAGACGTTCGAAAACATACCATATTATTATGAGTCACGAACTTACCATAAGTATGAGTTTCAAGAACTCGCACCTACCTTATCGTTCTCTACCTATCAATTATATACAGGAGAAAAGATTCACCTTCTCGCCATATACATAATGATAGTGCGACCAATCCCAATGATTATCACTGTAATAAGCTAAGCAGTTGTTACACCAAGCACAAACCTCTGCCCATAACAAAGGTTCATACAACTCAGCTATCACATGAGTCCTCAATTGGAATTTTACAACTTCTAAATCTCTCTCTACTTAATACGAATTTTCTTTAATTCATATACTATCCTTCATAACTCAATCTAAGTTCTTCTTCCCGTACTACTTCATAGTACCTTTCATTCCTAGCACTAGCTATAAATCATTCATCGTTTAACAACCCATCTGTTACTACGAGTCACTATGATCACATAGTGATCTTCTTATCCTTCTCTCTACGATTATAGTCTTAGGTACTCCTACCTAAGGTTTATAACCTATCAGCTTTAATACCAACTTGTAACGCCCCGAAATCAGGTCTATCTTCACACCCCGATTAAAATGACGTCACGAAAGTAGTACATCATTCATCCAACATACATCATTATATACTGAAATATAACGATATACACTCTCAAATCCCAGGTTCTAGAAACCTTATAACCTTTTTCATTAGAAATAATAATAAATACATTATTCATTTCATCTTACAAGAGTGACTTTTATCCGCCACCAAGGATACATAACAGTTCATTAAACTAGTCTATAATTCAATTTTATCTTTTTACATTACAAGTCTTCACTTGATCTTCTCGCTCCATCACCTTCTGAATGGTACTTCATCTGGATATCGTCAACTTGATCTTTACGGGATCTTTAAGTTCTTCTAAACTTGTTCGCTGAAAATTGTTTTTCATTTAAAGCAAGTGTGAGCATTCAATTTGCCAAAGAAGTCATAATGATTGAACAAACAACTTTAATTAAAACATTTCTTTAGAACTTCTATAACCAAACAAAGGTTATGAAACAGCTTGAATAATAGGAATAATCTCGATTCCTATCATCTTAAAACATCAGTCATTTTCACTTTGAAATACTTTCATTCTTCTACCTTTTTCATACACATCTATCTGGCTAGAATCATTAGCACAGACTTAACAATAACGGTTCATATATAAACAGAACATACTTGTATTGGACAGCTCAATCACAGAACAATGCATATCACAGAAACACCGTAGTGTTCAACTTGTGACTCAAGGTCTCATACGTTCTACCACATTGTACAAATATCACACATTCGCACATAGACAGAACTTCTCAAGTACAACATCTGAGAAGTTTAAGAACTAGCATTCATGTAATATGAATGAGGTTAGGAAACTTGCCTTACGCCCAGCTACAGCTTACGCTGAATTGCTCATTTCAATTCCTATATAACACATAAGGAGAAAACATAAACACCAATTAGTCATATATTGAACTTACGCATGGGTTTACTTAACTTTACTTCTTAGGGTTCGCGTTCTTGCAATATAATTTATGCAACTAACTTCATTTACCGATTTACGGCTTTATGACATACCTGAGATCATATACTCAAAACGCTCATCATCTTGGATGATTATATTCTTATCTTCTTCTTATAATTTCTCTAAGACTCAAAGACACATCGCTTTCCGTTAGTAGTCCATATGGTACGAAAGTGGTTTCCCACAAACAACCAACAAACAAGTTCAAAATCTCATCTACACCGCCATCACATGTGAGTTAGATCGGTTGGCGATTTCATATATACCTTCGCTCTTTGAAGGAATTGTTTAGCCCACTCCATATATGTCAACCATCAAAGTTACGATTGTACCACAACCTAACTTCTCTTAACTTATACGAACTATTAAACTATAATGTTTGATTAAGTCAATTTCTTATTCCTTACGGCTTTCTTCATAATTCATCTCATATTTACTTTTGTTATCCATTACATGAACCCCATGTTCATTACTCGTTCTTAGTGTCGAAGCCATACCAATCGTTGTATGCTAAGGCGATCGCTCATCGCGAATAACGTTCATCATCACAACGTTGCGTTCACAGCGTCTATACGCTTCACACTTATCTCTCATTATCATGACATAACATCGAAATGTTATTCATTACCCTCATCACTCAACGTCTAAGGAATCACAACCATAGCAATCCCTCACGTTCGTTCATCCCGACTACGGTCCCTGGACATCGGTTACGTAATCCCGTTATTATATTCTTTGTCATTTAATCTTGTTTAATCTATATGTTCAACCTTTAATAAAGGTTTACATCACTTGATTAAGTGTTTCATTAGTTGAATATTATATTCTTTATCTTCCCTTACATTTCCCCCAAGAGCTGAGCAGTTAAAAGCTCATCTCTGGCTTTTTCCCAAAACTTTTATTTTCGTCTTGAAAATTCTTATTCACTCAGACTAGCTCATAGCCAGAATACTCCCGGTTTATAATCCTCCTAGGTTATAGAACGATTAATAAACACATAACACATAATAGTATTAATAAGAATTCATTTTATTAATAACTAATTCTTTAAACCTAATGTAAGATACCAAATTTTATAAATAAAGATGAATTTTCTATAAATATCATTTTTGAATATTATGGAATGAATTTGATATAATGTTATAGTTGTGGGTAATATTTATAAATTTTGCAAAAGTACGTTAAGTTGTTATATAATATTCGATTGGCCTGGGAATATTCGTTTTAACAGGGAATATTCGTACAACAACACAATCATTGGTGGACCCCACAACGGAATTATTGTCGGATTGAGAAAACGACGAAAATACTTTATTAAAAGAACGGAAGTTTTACGTTAATCTGTTAAAACACCGGTGTTAAAAAAGTACAAGAATGTCTGGCGTGAGTTGCACGCGAGAAAGCTTACGGTATTGATTAATGATGCTTATGTGATAAGTCACTCAGTTTTGTTTTATTGGTATTATTAATGTAATAAAATAGAAAAGCTTTTTATATAAAACAGAATACTTTTATAAAGTTATTCGTTTTATTAGACTAATAGTAAAATCTTTTTATATAAAATAGAATACTTTTAAAAAGTTATCTGTTTTATTAGACAATAATTAGAATATATTATATTTTAGTATGCATAGTGTTTGCATAGTGCTTGCATAGTGTTTGCATAGTAAAATCTTTTTATAAAGTTATTCGTTTTATTAGATTATAAATAGAATATATTATATTTTATTTAAAAGATTTTGCTTTAAATATGGACCGTCAGATTAAAGTAAAACAATCTGGACCATTCATGAGTTAGTTACTATGCAATCCATTTTTCTATAAATAGAAGCTCATTCCTTCATTATTTCTTACGAATTCACTAAAAACTCTAGAGAGAAATTATAGAAGTTTATAGAAAAGTATTCGCTCCTTCCCTACTCTTATATTCAGGTTTATTTTACGGTAAGGAATATTATTTCTTTTGTATTCATGAAGAGAACTTACATTATTCCATTCTTTATTATTCTCTTTGGAATAACCCGGTATCTGCGGACTACCCTATACTTGGTGACATTCTTCTATTATTCCGTCTTTATTATTATTTTGTTGGAACATCGTATGCATGCGTTTTACGTGGGACCGGATTCATCTTTATTATTATTCGTTGGAACATTACGTGCATGCATTTTACGTCGGACTGATTAAAAGTCTTTTTATTATCCTGTTGGAACATCCTATCGGTGCGAATTTACCGACACGGTTCCGTTACTTATTATTCATTGGAATAATCATACATGGCTGCGGCACCGCATGCATGGTGATTTCTTTTGTTATTCCATTCGTTATTATACTCAGTTGGTTAAAGTTTTGACTTCTATACTCCATGAAATTAGTGGAATATCCTTGATATTTGCGCTTCATCCAGTATCTTTTCATGGAAATATTCTTCTAAGCATTCTTGAATTTTACTCTATAAAGCAGTATCATGTTGACAATTTGGACGTTATTAGTTCCTAGATAAATTAATTCTTGAACTTGTTTTAGTGAATTCTTATATCATTGTCATCATCCTCATGTTTATATTATGTTGAAAGTCATCTGTGGCCTGTAGTGCATAGATGGACTTGGTATGATTATGATCAGGGATTATTCGGTGTAATCATGGTAGTAATGTTACAAATGATATGGAAAAAAGTCCTCATTGGCCCGTAGTGCATTGATGGGATGATTGTTGGCATGATCATGACCATTAATGAATACACAAATATTCTTGGCCCGTAGAGCATGGATAATTGTGGTCGTGATACTAAAGAATATCCTCAGTAGTAGTGCGTGGGTGATTCGATGATGTGGATTATTTATTGTCGTGTCTCAAAGCGATAAAAGTCATGAAAAACCTTTTAAATCATAGAAGATAGTAGATTTTATTCTCTACTTGACTCTTCTAATAGATTGCTTGTTCCGCTGCAGTTAAACTTGATGTTTGTTATATTTTATCAGTTTAACACTGTTGAAGGCTAATGATAATTTATTCTGCATTATCTTAGTCATAATATTTCTTATTGGGCTAGTTGAGCTTACCCTTTTGCTTTCATTGTTCTCTTCAGGAAATGAGAACGTAGCAGGGACTAGTCAGGGAATGGGGTAATGGTCCAGATAATAGCATTAGTAGTCCTCACTCTTCTATGAAATAGTGTAATAATAAATGTAATGAGGACTTATTCTGAGAGTGGATATTGTCTAGAAGACAGTATTTGTATTAAAACTCACAGCTCTCTTGTTATATATTAAAGATTGTATTTGTATTCTGTACCATGTATTTGGCGACTCAGAATAGGTGATGTATACCTATTTTGGGGGCATCACAGTTGGTATCAAAGCTTAGGGATTATGATCCCTGGCTAAGATGTGAGAATAGAACTAGGAGGGGATAGACGGGGAATTCCTTCGCTAGTATGACCTACCTAAGTTTTTTGGTATTTAATTGGTCGGTCAGAATATAGGGATAATATGTTACATGTCAATTAACCTTTTGTTTTATGGCAGTATCTGAAAATGACATCCGAGAATGTTTAGAATAGTGCAATGGAGCACAAAGCATCGTTGATTCACCACATATCAATAATCGAATAATGTGCATCGTGAAGGCGACAATCCTCGCAAACAACAACACCGACCAAATGATGAATGACGGAATGTTCAAAGGCTTTTATGCAATTCATGTAAAGAAAGAGAGCGGCTCTGTCCAAAATGTAGGTGGAACCACTAGAAACTCTCTGACGGTCACCGCTAAATGATTCAAGGAGCTGGGACCATAGGAGTTTATTGGAGAGCCAAAACCACTTAAAGGCGGAAGCATGGATAAAGTAGATCAACAAGATATTTGATGTTTTGGGATGCTTGAGGAGCAAAAGGTTCCTTTTCACGCTTTTATGTTGCGAGAGAGTGATTCTTGGTGGGAATCGGTAGAAGCGTACTCAACCCACCGTCATGAAAATGTCTTGGGAGAAGTTCCAAGAACTATTCAACGATAAGTACTTTCCCGAAAGTATTTGTCACATGAAGGAGGTGGAGTTCATTAAGTTGGAACAGAATAATATGACCGTGTCGCAGTACGAAGCAAATTTTGCCGAGTTGTCCCGATTTGTGTCCCATTTGGTGGATAATGAAGAGAGAATGACGCGGATGTTTTTAAGAGGTTTGAAGCCGAAGATACGTCAACATCTTATTTCTCATAAACTGTGTTTGTATTCAGATGTTGTAAATAGAGCTCAGTTAGTGGAGCGCGATAACGAGTCAACGCAACCAAAAGAGAGCAGTCGACAAAATGATAATACCAGCGAGAGAAGTCATCGAAGCGGTGACAACAAGCGTGGAGGGAATCAACATGCCAGAAATGGTAACCACTTCTGTGGTAATCAGGGCCAAAGCAATAAGAATGGACATTTCAAGAAGAGGAGATTCAATAATGATGGAAAGACGTCAGCACTAGTACCCGTTGTTAAGGAAGGAGAACGAGCACCTATCATATGCTTCAAATGCGGAGGGGAGGGACACATCAGTCCAAACTGCGCGATGCCATCAAAAGCATGTTATAATTGTGGAAGAGAAGGTCACTTAGCCCGATTTTTTCGTTCACCGAAGACAAGTTCAGTTAGGATAGAGGCACCAAAGGCCGTCCCAGAAAAGTCAAAGCCGGTAGTGTAAGGGAGAGCGTTTGTTGTGACCTTCCAGAAAGCAAGGAACCCGAATGAGGTCATCACGGGTAAGCTTATCATAAACTCTAACGAAGTCTATACTTTATTTGATCTGGGTTCTACCCATTCTTTTATTTCTCCTACTTGCATTTCAACGATTAAATTTGACTCAGGAGAAATTAGACTTTGACTTATCTGTGGAAACTCCGTTGGGAGAAACCTTCATTACATCCACTGTTTATAAGTCTTGTTTGATTCAAATCGGTACCCTCACATTACCTGTCGATCTTATTTCATTGAAAATACTTGCATTTGACGTGATTATAGGGATTAATTAGTTAACTACTCATCATGCTAAAATTGATTGTTTTCGTAAGGTTGTTAGCTTTCATATTCCTAATCAACCTATTATGCGAATTCAAGCAATCAAACCATTAAAATCAATCACGATCATCTCAAGCCATAAAGCTATTCGTTTATTGAAAAATGGATGTCAAGCTTTCTTAGCCCACGTCACAGATCTAAACAAAAATACGTCAGTTTTGAATGATATTTCTATTGTTAATGAATTTCTGACGTATTCCTCGAAGAACTTTCCTGGCCTACCCCAGAGCGTGAAATTGAATTTTGTATCGACCTTGAACACGGTACAAAACCTATTTCCAAAGCCCCATATCGAATGGCTCTATTGAACTTCAGGAGTTAAAGACCCAACCTGCAGGAATTGTTAGACATTGGCTTTATTCGTCCCTAGTACTTCTCCTTGGGGTGCATGTGTTCTATTGAAAAAAAAAGAAAGATGGGAGTATGCGACTTTGTAATGATTATCGGGGAGTTGAATCATGTCACCATAAAAAATAGGTACCTATTGCCACGTATTGATGACTGTTTAACTTAATTCTGCAAGGAGCCAAATTCTTTTCAAATATTGATTCGATTCCGGATATCACCAATTGAAGATTAGAACCGGATGACATTCCAAAGAAGGCTTTTAGAACTTCCAGACGGGCATTATGAATTCCTAGTCATGTCCTTGGATTGACTAATGCTCCGCCGCCTTCATGGATATGATGAACCGAGTATTCAAGGAATATTTGGATCACTTTGTGGTCGTTTTTATTGATGACATCCTTATTTATTCCAAAAGCCGTGAAGATCATAAGCAACACTTGAGGCTGACACTCCAAAAGCTTCGTGAATACAAGCTTTATGCCAAGTTGAAGAAATATGAGTTCTGGCTTGAGGAAGTAGCATTCCTTAGGCACGTAGTATCAAGTCATGGAATATCAGTTGACCCGGCAAAGATTGAAGCAATTCAAAGCTGGGAGCAACCTAAATCAGTGACCGAAGTACGTAGCTTTCTTGGCTTAGCTGGTTATTATCGGAGATTCGTGGAAGGATTTTCTCGAATAGCTACTCCATTAACTCAGCTGACTCGGAAAGATACAAAGTTCTGTTGGAGCGAAGAATGTGAGAATAGTTTTCAAGAACTCAAGAGGAGACTCATTTCAGCACCTGTTCTGACAATACCATCTGGCTCGGAGGGATTTGTCGTCTATAGTGATGCTTCGGGTAAAGGGTTGGGATGTGTTCTCATGCAACATGGGAAAGTCATAGCCTATGCCTCGCGATAACTCAAAGAATATGAGAGGAATTATCCTACTCATGACCTAGAGTTAGCATCTGTTATCTTCGCACTTAAAATTTGGAGGCATTACTTGTATGGGGAGAAGGTGGAGATCTTTACGGATCATAAAAGCCTCAAATATTTCTTCACTCAAAAGGAACTCAACATGTGACAACGACGTTGGCTTGAACTGCTGAAAGATTATGATCATACCATCCAATACCATCCTGGAAAAGCGAACGTGGTAGCTGACACATTAAATAGAAGAGCATATGCAAGTATGAGTGCGATATTGTCAACGCAAAGGCCCATTTTTGTGTGACTTGCAAAGGATGGAGATAGAGTTAAAGACTCCAGGGACCCATGTGATGATGGCGAATATATGAGTAAAACTGACTTTAATTGATAAAGTTAAAGTCATTCAAGCTACGGACACGGAGTTCGATGCGTCGTATGAGGAAGAAAGTGCAAGAAGGTGCTATGCCGAAGCAAGAATCAATGAAGAAGGAATACTTCGAGTCAACTCCAGACTTTGTGTTCCTAACAACCCTGATTTAAAGTATAAAATCATGATCGAGACTCACAACACACCGTTTGCAATCCATCCTGGGAGTACCAAAATGTATCATGACCTTCGTCATACATTTTGGTGGAGCAATATGAAGAGAGAGATAGGGTTGTTTATCTCAAGGTGTCTAACTTGTCAACGAGTTAAAGCGGAGCATCAAGTAGCAAAAGGTCCATTGCAACCACTTGAAATTCCAGAATGGAAGTGGGAGCACATTACCATGGATTTCGTTACCGGTCTTCCTAAGTTTTCTCAAGGCATAGATGCGATTTGGGTCATTCTTGATAGATTGACCAAGTCTACTCATTTCTTACCGATACGAGAAACTTATACTTGCTCGTATGTACATAAACGAGATTGTAAGACTGCATGGTATGCCGGTATCCATAGTTTCTAATCGAGACCCAAGATTTACTTCACGATTTTGGGTTAGTTTGCAAAAAGCTATGGGCACAGACTTACGATTTAGCTCGGCATATCATCCTCAGACGGACGGACAGTCGGAGAGGACTATTCAAACTCTTGAAGATCTATTAAGACTCTGTGTCCTTGATTTCAAGGGAAGTTGGGACAAGTTCTTACCATTGGTGGAGTTTTCCTACAACAACAGCTTATCAAGCAAGTATCGCATGGCTCCATTCGAGCGTTGTATAGAAGAAAGTGTCGTTCTCCAAAGATCTTTGGGATGAGGTGGGTGAAGCAACGTTGTTGGGACTAGAGTTGGTATGTATGACTACGGAAAAGATTCAAACGATCCGACAACGTATAAAAACCTCACAAGATCGACAAAAGAGTTATGTTGATCTTCATCGAAAGGATATGGAATTTGATATAGGAGATCATGTGTGTTGCTCCATGGAAAGGAGTTACGAGATTTGGAAAGAGAGGAAAGCTCAATCCTCGATTCATTGGCCCATTTTTAATCCTCGATCGAGTAGGAACTGTGGCCTATAGACTCGCTTTCCCGCCAAGTATGTCTCGTATTCATAACGTTTTTCACATATCCATGTTACGTAAATATGTGGAAGACTTGAACCACATTATTGAGTTAGAACCGGACGAAATAGCGGAAGATTTGACGTATGAAGAGGTTCTTGTTCAAATCTTGGATGAGAAGGAACATATTCTACGCTCCAAGGTTATACCTCAAGTCAAAGTTTTGTGGAGAAACCACGATGTTGAGGAAATGACCTGGGAGTTAGAATCTGAAATGAAGTCAAGGTATCCTTACCTCTTTGATATACAGTAACGTACCCTAATTTCGAGGGTGAAATTTTCATAAGAAGGGAGGTTGTAAGACCCCAACTTTTATAAATAAAGATGAATTTTCTATAAATATCATTTTGAATATTATGGAATGAATTTGATGTAATGTTATAGTTGTGGGTAATATTTATAAATTTTGCAAAGTACGCAAGTTGTTATATAATATTCGATTGGTCGAGGAATATTCGTTTTAACAGAAATATTCGTATAATGCAAGACAATCATTGGTGGACCCCACAATGTAATTATTGGCCGGATTGAGAAAAGCGACAAAAATACTTTATGAAAATAACGGCGGAAGTTTTACAGTTAAATCGTTGAAACGCCCAAAGTGTTAAAAACAAGCGATGTCTGGCGTAGTTGCACAAAGAATAGTACCGGTATTGATTATTGATGCTTATGTGATAAGTCACTTAGATTTGTTTTATTGGTATTATTAATGTAATAAAGCAGTAAAAGCTTTTTATATAAAAATGAATACTTTTATAAAGTTATTCGTTTTTATTAGACTAATAGTAAAATCTTTTTATATAAAAATGTAATACTTTTATAAAGTTATACATTTTATTAGACAATAATTAGAATATATTATATTTTATTATGCATAGTGTCTGCATAGTAAAATCTTTTTATAATGTTATTCATTTTATTAGATTATAAATAGAATATATTATATATTATTTAAAATATTTTGCTTTAAATATGGACCGTCAGATTAAAGTAAATCAATCTGGACCATTCATGAGTTAGTCACTATGCAATCCATTTTTCTATAAATAGAAACTCATTCCTTCATTATTTCTTACGAATTCACTGAAACTCTAGAGAGAGAAATTATAGGGAAGCTATAGAAAAGTATTATGCTCCTTCCCTACTCTTATATTCAGTTTATTTTACGGTAAGGAATATTATTTTTTTCAGTATTCATGAAGAGAACTTCGTTATTCCATTCTTTATTATTCTCTTTGGAATAACCAAAGATAATGCGACTACCCTATACTTGGTGACATTCTTCTATTATTCCGTCTTTATTATTATTACATTTGGAACATCCATGCATGCTTTTCTGTGGGACACGGTAAAATCTTTATTATTATTCATTTGAACATCCTGCTGCATGCGTTTTACGCTGGGACTGGTTCCGCTATTATTATTACATTGGTATATCATGTATCGCGTGCGTTTACTTTGGGACTGGGTTCCGTTGTATTATTCTGTTGGAACATCCACGCCGGTAATTAATTTACGACGACTGGTTCCATTACATTTATTATTCTCATTGAATAACTTTATACATGCGATGTACCGCATGCATGGTGATTTCTTTTGTTATTCCATTCGTTATTATACTCAGTTGGTTAAAGTTTTGACTTCTATACTCCATGAAATTAGTGGAATATCCTTGATATTTGCGCTTCATCCAAAGATCTTTTCATGGAAATATTCTTACGAGCATTCTTGAATTTTACTCTACAAAGCAGATCATGTTGACAATTTGGACGTTATTAGTTCCTAGATAAATTAATTCTTGAACTTGTTTTATTGAATTCTTATATCATTGTCATCATCCTCATGTTTATATTATGTTGAAAGTCATCTGTGGCCTATAGTGCATAGATGGACTTGGTATGATTATGATCAGGGATTATTCGGTGTAATCATGACCGTAATGTTACAAATGATATGGAAAAAGTCCTCATTGGCCCGTAGTGCATTGATGGATAGTTGTTGGCATGATCATGACCATTAATGAATACACAAATATTCTTGGCCCGTAGAGCATGGATAATTGTGGTCGTGATACTAAAGAATATCCTTGGTCGTAGTGCAGGGTTGATTCGATGATGTGGATTATTTATTAAGCTGAGACTCAGCGATAAAAGTCATGAAAAACCTTTTAAATCATAGAAGATAGTAGATTTTATTCTCTACTTGACTCTTCTAATAGATTGCTTGTTCCGCTGCAGTTAAACTTGATGTTTGTTATATTTTATCAGTTTAACACTGTTGAAGGCTAATGATAATTTATTCTGAATTATCTTAGTCATAATATTTCTTATTGGGCTAGTTGAGCTTATCCTTTCGCTTTCATTGTTCTCTTTGAAATGAGAACGTAGCGAGGACTAATGGGAATGTAAAGATTTCGGTCCAGATAATAGCATTAGTAGTCCTCATTATTCTATGAAATAGTGTAATAATAAATGTAATAAGGACTTATTCTGAGAGTGGATATTGTCTAGAAGACAGTATTTGTATTAAAACTCATAGCTCTCTTGTTGTATATTAAAGATTGTATTTGTATTCTGTACCATGTATTTGGTGACTTAGAATAGGTGATGTATACCTATTTTGGGGGCGTCACACCTAAATTATGTATAATCCAAAATTCCGGGTTGTTATATTCTTCCCCCCTTATAAAAGTTTCGTCCTCGGAATTTCTTAAAACCACACCCTTACCCGGGTCATCACATTCACCCCTTCTTTACAAAATTTCGTCCTCGAAATTTTAGCCTATCTTTCTTCTCAACTTCACTTTAATGGAGTTCTTATCTTTTCCTCATTCCTAACCCCCATAACCTATCAAGAATCATGAAGTAGAAGGAATAAGGAGGAATATAAAATTTCCTCTTAAAACGTTTCATTCTTTTGCTGAGGGGTCAAATCGACCATGAACTCTTACTAGGTTAAACAACATTTCGCCACAAGCCCTTCTTTAATGGTCAGTTTACAATCACAAAGAAAGTAACTACCTCTTCTATGTTTTCCTCAGACTAAATCATTAGTTTACATACTATTTGTCTAATAGAATCAAGTAGCTTAGACCATACCAATAAATTGGATATCGGCGTGCAACATTAAATCTAGTCAACTCAATTGACATCGACTACTTCTTTAAATTCTTTTCGCAATACATCAAAGCGGTTTATGACATCATGATCTGAAGTACTTTTCACACGAGACGTTGAGGACTTAAATGGGTTTCGATTTCGTCATTATACATCATACCATAGCGGGTTGTTGATCCTAAGATCACATCCAACACCAGGTTCAATTGAATTAATAACTCCATCCTTTTACCATCCTTGCATCAAATGCACAGATGATATAAAATTCATTTTGAATATTTTAAATCAATTTCTGTCTAGCCGAAACAATTAGAATAGACATACCAAGAATAGCTCTTTTAAAAATTCTATTGATTCCAAAAGTTGAACCAATTCTTTCCGTTTCAAAATGTACATATCAGCACAAGTTCAATAAAGTTCGAAATCAAGCATAGCTAGATGACTTGGAATATCCTATTTCTCCATCTTCCTTCATTGTCTTACTGCGACAATACTTAATCTTCTCTAGCACCTTCAATACTAAGCCTACTGAAAACAACTCATTTTCAGTCTAACATTACTACACCTTAGTACAGTCCATCAACTTACCACACATTATGACTTCAGGAACTTTCCACAATAATATGAGTTTAAGAACATCCAAACAGACCATAGGCGTCCATTCGCTGAGACGTTCGAAAACATACCATATTATTATGAGTCACGAACTTACCATAAGTATGAGTTTCAAGAACACGCACCTACCTTATCGTTCTCTACATATCAATTATATACATGAGAAAAGATTCACCTTCTCGCCATATACATAATGATAGTGCGACCAATCCCAATGATTATCACTGTAATAAGCTAAGCAGTTGTTACACCAAGCACAAACCTCTGCCCATAACAAAGGTTCATACAACTCAGCTATCACATGAGTCCTCAATTGGAATTTTACAACTTCTAAATCTCTCTCTACTTAATACAAATTTTCTTTAATTCATATACTATCCTTCATAACTCAATCTAAGTTCTTCTTCCCGTACTACTTCATAGTACCTTTCATTCATAGCACTAGCTATAAATCATTCATCGTTTAACAACCCATCTGTTACTACGAGTCACTATGATCACGTGGTGATCTTCTTATCCTTCTCTCTACGATTATAGTCTTAGGTACTCCTACCTAAGGTTTATAACCTATCGACTTTAATACCAACATAGCATACCGAAATCAGGTCTATCTTCACACCCGGATTAAAATGCGTCACGAGTACATCATTCATCAATATACATCATTATATCTTTGAAATATAACGATATACACTCTCAAATCCCGAGTTCTAGAAACCTTATAACCTTTTTCATTACAAATAATAATAAATACATTATTCATTTCATCTTACAAGAGTGACTTTTATCGCCACCAAGGATACATACTTGATTCATTAAACTAGTCTATAATTCAATTTTATCTTTTTACATTACAAGTCTTCACTTGATCTTCTCGCTCCATCACCTTACGAATGGTACTTCATCCGGATATAAATCAACTTGATCTTTATGGGATCTTTAAGTTCTTCTAAACTTGTTCATTTGAAAATTGTTTTTCATTTAAAGCAAGTGTGAGCATTCAATTGCCCAAAGAAGTCATATGAGTTGAACAAACAACTTCGTAATTAAAACATTTCTTTAGAACTTCTATAATAGAACAAAGGTTATAAAAGCGACTTGAATAATAGGAATAATCTTGATTCCTATCATTTTAAAACATCGATCATTTTCACTTTGAAATACTTTCATTCTTACCTTTTTCATACATCCTATCGGCTAGAATCATTGCTTACAGACTTAACAATAACGGTTCATGTATAAGCAGAACATACTTGCATTGGACAACTCAATCACGAATAATGCATATCACGTAAAACAAGTAGTGTTCAACTTGTGACTCAAGGCCTCATACGTTCTACCACATTGTACAAATATCACACATTCGCACATAGACAGAACTTCTCAAGTACAACATCTGAGAAGTTTAAGAACTAGCATTCATGTAATATGAATGAGGTTAGGAAACTTACCTTACGCCTACCATGACTCGACTTACATTTGAATCGCGCTCATTTCAATTCCTATATAACACATAAGGAGAAAACATAAACACCAATTAGTCATATATTGAACTTACGCATGGGTTTACTTAACTTTACTTCTTAGGGTTCGCCTTCTTGCAATATAATTTATGCAACTAACTTCATTTACCAGTTTACGACTTTATGACATACGGAGATGTCATACTCAAAACGTTCATCATCTTGGATGATTATATTCTTATCTTCTTCTTATAATTTCTCTAAGACTCAGCACACATCGCTTCTCTATTAGTAGTCCATATGGTACTCGAGTGGTTTCCACAAACAACCAACAAACAAGTTCCTGCGTCTCATCTACACCGCCATCACAATTGAGTTAGATCGGTTGCCGATTTCAATATATACCTTCGCTCTTTGAAGGAATTGTTTAGCCCAGCTCCCATATGTCAACCATCAAAGTTACGATTGTACCACAACCTAACTTCTCTTAACTTATACGAACTATTAAACTATAATGTTTGATTAAGTCAATTTCTTATTCCTTACGGCTTTCTTGATAATTCATCTCTTATTTACTTTTGTTATCCATTACATGAACCTCATGTTCATTACTCGTTCTTAGCGTCGAAGCCATACCAATCGTTGTATGCTAAGATCGATCGTTCATCGCAACAACGTTGCGTTCACAGCGTCTATACGCTTCACACTTATCTCTCATTATCATGACATAACATCGAAATGTTATTCATTACCCTCATCACTCAACGTCTAAGGAATCACAACCATAGCAATCCCTCACGTTCGTTCATCCCGACTACGGTCCCTGGACATCGGTTACGTAATCCCGTTATTATATTCTTTGTCATTTAATCTTGTTTAATCTATATGTTCAACCTTTAATAAAGGTTTACATCACTTGATTAAGTGTTTCATTAGTTGAATATTATATTCTTTATCTTCCCTTACATTTCCCCAAGAGTCGAAAAGCTTAAAAGCTCATCTCGGCTTTTTTCAAAGATCTGGCCGCTTGGGCTCACTCCTTCGTTATCTCTCGCGCCGCACCACGAGTTTGCAAAACTTGGCCCCTGGTCTAGCGCTGCAATGCCACTCTATAAGGCATGACTGGCGCCGCGGTGCCAAGCCCTAACGCTAGAAAATTTCTCGAAGTGTTAAATGAATTTTGAGATGTTTACTTCGCAATCTCATAACTCCTTCGTTATAACTCGGAACGAGGTCGTTCCAAAGCCATTATCTTCCTTAGCTTACTTAATTTAATACCCCTCAAGCAGAAATTCATCATAAATCCATTAACGTGCCATTCAATTGGCTTGATCTTCACCCTTTGTTCATTTTATGTTTTTAACGCTCTTTGTTAATTTGTCCGTAATTCGGTCATCCGAACTCAGAACTCGTTCATTCCTGAGTCTATGACTCACATTTTCTATGTTTTCGTACTTTCTTATGAAACCCTACACCTTCAGGTTCATTTATTAACTTTCTAATTCTCATTCATCTTTTACAAATATTTTGCCATAACTTCGTTATAGCTAAGTTTTAATCCGTTCTTCATGAATGTTTCTACCATTCCTAACCAAGAAATATGCAACTAACTTATACGCGATGGTTTTAAACTTGTCCATCAACAACAATTATCCTACGATGGTTTTAAATTTGTCCATCAACAGCGTTCTTCGTGTTCTTCACGTGTTCTTCGTGTTCTTCGTTCGTTCTTCATTTTATTCGATATTTTGGATTATGATTTCACTTTTTATTTGAATTTGATGTTATAGAACATCATTCCTTACTTATTTCACCCACTTATTCATATAATCCACTCGGATCGTTCTAATTCATTACAAATCTTATACTTGCTTAAGAAATTTATTAACTAAATTTCTAAGTTCTTATTTCTTCTATTCTCATGATTTCAATCAAAAATTCCGGGTTGTTTCCGGAATTTTTGATTATCCAGAATTTAGGTTTAAAGAATTAGTTATTAATAAAACTAATTTTTTATTAATAATATTATGTGCTATGTGTTTATTAATCGTTCTAGAACCTAGGATGATTATAAGTCGGGAGTATTCTGGCTACGAGCTAGATTGAACGAATAAGAATTTTCAAGACGAAAATAAAAGTTTTTCGGGAACAAAATATTTTTGGGGAAAAAGACGAAATAGACACTATTCATCCATTTCTGCTCGGAGATTTATTTTGAAATTCCGAGAAGTTATTGATTATGTTAAATGTTGAGACGTGATGGAATATTCAATAATATTTCAGTTATGGCAAAAACGAAGTTTTCGCCTGCGGACTCAAAACCTAGGGTTAGGTAAAGTGAGTTCCAAGAATTTTATGATCACGTATAATCATTAGGGTTATTATGCGTGAGAAATACGAGGATAATACTAGTTATTATATGAGTATAGTAAGAAGATTAGCACTAGCTATAATACTAGTTATTATACGAATATTGTATGAGCTATATACGAAGAAAATACGAGAATACGAGAATGAGATACGTAGAATACGATTAGTCTTAATGTACTTTGAGTTCATGGACTTTGTAGAATCTAATCGGACTTGGATTATGTCAAGCCCAACGCTTTGTAAAATCAAGCCCAAAATAGGCCACATAAGAATTAGGGTTAAGGCCCAAACAAAGAAAAGAAACCGCGGATCAAACCGATGGGTAAACGAATGGGTAAAACCAATGGGGCAACCCATGGGCAAGAGGGGCGGCCACTTGGCCACCAAGTAAGGGTGGTGGCCAAGTAAACTTGTGGCTAAGTCTTGGAGGAGGTGGGAATAGTCAGGAGGTGGGGGGCGAAATGACTAAAATGCCATTAGCTTTGATTTTCTATAAATAGGAAGCTCATTTGTTTATTTTGAGGATTTTGAAAAGCCCACACTTGAAAGAGAGAGAGAAAGAGAAGTCGGATTGGGAGGAGAAGGAAGAGTATGAGCATGAATGATCGGATCTAAAGTGTTCATGAAATAGAAAAGCTTGCAAATCGCCGGCTTTGTCTAACGGGAGAAAAATAAGAAGAAGAGGTAATCAAAAACTTAGTTTCTTCTAATATTTTCTTTAAGTTTAATATGTTTAAAACATAGCTCAATGAGAATAAGAAGTAAAAGAGATTAGTGATGATTTCATATGGTTGAAATCATGAGAAAACAAAGAAATAAGAATTAGAAGTTTAGTTTATAAATTTCTTAAGGAAGTATAAGATTCGTAATGAATTAGAACGACCAGAGTTGATTATATTAATAAGTAGATGAAATAAGTAAGGAATGGTGTTCTATAACATCAAATTCCAATAAAAAGTGAAATCATAATCCAAAATATCGATTAAAATGAAGAACAAATAAAGAACACGAAGAACACGCGAAGAACACGAAGAACGTTGTTGATGGACAAATTTAAAATCATCGTAGTTTAATTATTGTTGATGGACAAGTTTAAAACCATCGCTTATAAGATTAGTTGCTTATTGCTTGGTTAGGAATTGTAGAAACGTTCATGATGAACGGATTAAAACTTAGCTATAACGAAGTTATGGCAAAAATTTCGTAAAACTCAAACGAGAATTAGAAAGTTAGTAAATGAACCCGAGTGGGTAGGGTTTCATAAAAAAGTAAGAGAACATAGAAAACGTGAGTCGTGGACTCAAGAACGAGCGAGTTCCGAGTTCGGATGACTGAATTACGGACGAACGAATGAAGAGTGTTAAAAACATAAAATGGACAAATGGTAAAGATCAAGCCAATAGAATGGCTCGTTAACAGATTTATATTGAATTTCTGCTCGATGGGTATTAAAGTACATAAGATAAGGAAGAGAATATCTTTGGAACGACCTCGTTTTGAGTTGTAATGAAGGAGTTATGAGATCGCGAAGTAAGCATCTCAAAATTGATTTAACACTTAGAGATAATTTGTAGGGTTAGGGCTTGGCCATGCCTTCGGTCATACTGCTGTATGCTTGGCAGAGGAAGGGGTCGGGTATTATAAACTCATACCGCCGCACGAGAGATAAAGAAGGAACCGGCGTCGTGGCGCCGATGCAGGGCAAGATCCAATAATGAGATTTTAAATGCTCAATTACTGGGGGATGTGCAAGAAAGAAATATGAACATAGAGTTCACCTAAAATAAAACTTAAGCAAATGACCTAAAACTTTATTAAAGGTTGAACGTAAAGATTAAGCGAGATTAAAAGACAAAGAATATAAATGCGGGTTACGTAACCGATATCCGGGGACCGTAGTTGCGATGAATGAACGTGATGGATTGCTATGGTTATGATTCCTTAGACGTTGAGTGAAGAGGGTAGTGAATAACATTTCGATGTTATGTCATGCTAATGAGAGATAAGTGTGAAGCGTATAGACGTTGTGAACGCAACGTTGTTGCGATGAACGATCGGTCTTAGCATACAACGATTGGTATGGCTTCGACACTAAGAACGAGTAATGAACATGGGGTTCATGTAATGAATAACGAAAGTATTAATAAGATAGAAATTTTCAAGAAAGCCGTAACAAACAGTAATAAGATTAATGAAAGCCAAATGTGGGTCAGATAAGAATATAAATCATCCAAGATGATGAACGTATTAGTAAGACATCTTCGTATGTCACAAAGCCGTAAACTGGTAAAGGAGGTTAGTCGTGTAAACTTATATTACAAGAACGCAAACCCTAAGAAGTAAAGTTAAGTAAACCAATGCGTAAGTTTGATATATGACTAATTGGTGTTTATGTTTTCTCCTTATGTGTTATATAGGAATTGGAATGAAAGCGGTCATTGTATGTATGTTGTACACAGGCGTAAGGCAAGTTTCCTAACTTCATTCATATTACATGGATGCTAGTTTCTTAAACTTCTCAGATGTGGTACTTGAGAAGTTACATACTCAATATGTGAATGTGCGATATTTGTACAATGTGGTAACGATGAGGCCTTGAGCCACAATTTGAACACTTTGGTGTTTCTATGATATGAATTGTTCTGTGATTAAGTTGTTCAATACAAGTATGTTATGTTTATACATGAACCGTTATTGTTAAGTCTGTGCTAATAATTCTAGCCAGACAGGATGTGTATGAAAAAGGTAGAGGGATGAAAGTATTTCAAAGTGAAAATGATTGATGTTTTAAGATGATAGGAATCGAGACTATTCCTATTATTCAAGCTGCTTCATAACCTTTGTTCGGCTATAGAAGTTCTAAAGAAATGTTTTAATTCTGAAGTTGTTTGTTCAACTGTTATGACTTGCTGGGCAATTGAATGCTCACACTTGCTTTAAATGAAAAACAATTTTCAGCAAACAAGGTTAGAAGAACGTAAGGATTTCGTAAAGATCAAGCTGACGGTATCCAGATGCAGTACCATTCAGAAGGTGAATGAGCGAGAAGATCAAGTGAAGACTTGTAATGTAAAAAGATGGAATTGAATTATAGACTAGTTTAATGAACTATCATGTATCCTTGGTGGCGGATAAAAGTCACTCTTGTAAGATGAAATGAATAATGTATTTATTATATTTGTAATGAAAAAGGTTATAAGGTTTCCAGAACCTAGGATTTGAGAGTGTATGTCGTTATATTTCAGTATATAATGATGTATGTTGGATGAATGATGTACTCGTGACGTACGGAATTCGGGTGTGAAGATAGACCGGATTTCGGGGCGTTACAAGTTGGTATCAGAGCTGATAGGTTATAAATCTTAGGTAGGAGTACCTAAGACTATAATCGTTGAGAGAATGATAAGAAGATCACCACGTGATCTTAGTGACTCGTAGTAACAGATGGGTTCTTAAACGATGAATGATTTATAGCTAGTGCTATGAATGAAAGGTACTATGAAGTAGTACGGGAAGAAGAACTTAGATCGAGTTGTGAAGGATAGTATATGAATTAAAGAAAATTCGTATTAAGTAGAGAGAGATTTAGAAGTTGTAAAATTTCAATTGAGGACTCATATCAGCAGCTGAGTTGTGTGATTCCTTGTATGGGCGGGGAAATTGTACGTGATTTTAGAACCACTTAGCTTTTATGCGATATAGTTGTTAAGTTGAACAATTCTTTGTATGGGTAGGAGAATTGTTCTCGTGTAACAACCGCTTAGCTTCTTATATCGGTCGTATGTCGAGTTGACCAATTTTCTCAGATGTAAGGTGGAATTGTGTTTAGTTCTACAATCACTTAGCTTCTAAAGTAGTGATAATCATTGGGATTGGTCGCGCTATCAAGATGTATATGACGAGAAGGTGAATCTTTTCTCATGTATATACTTGATAGGTAGAGAACGATAAGGTAGGTGCGAGTTCTTGAAACTCATACTTATGGTAAGTTCGTGACTCATAATAATATGGTATGTTTTCGAACGTCTCAACGAATGGACGCCTATGGTCTATCTGGACAGTTCTTAAACTCATATTATTGTGGAAAGTTTCTGAACTCATAACGTGTGGTAAGTTTATGGACTGTACTAAGGTATTGGAATGTTTAGACTGAAAATGAATTGTTTTCAATAGGCTTAGTATTGAAGGTGCTAGAGAAGATTAAGTATTGTCGCAGTAAGACAATGAAGGAAGATGGAGAAATAGGATATTCCAAGTCATCTAGCTACGCTAGATTTCGAACTTTATTGAAATCGTGCTGATATGTACATTTTTAAAAAGGAAAGAATTGGTTCAACTTTTGGAACCAACGTATTTTAAAAGAGCTATTCTTGGTATGTCTATGCTAATTGCTTCGACTGGACAGAAATTGATTTAAAATATTCAAAATGAATTTTATATCATCTGTGCATTCGATGCAAGTGTGGTAAAACGATGGAGTTGTTAATACCATTGAACCTGGTGTTGGATGTGATCTTAGAATCAACAACCCGCTATGGTATGATGTATAACGACGAAGTCACAAACTGACGAAGTCCTCAACGTACTGTAAAAAGTACGGTATCATGACGTCATAAACCGTTTTGATGTATTGCGAAAAGAATTTAAAGAAGTAGTCGACGTCAATTGAGTTGACTAAATGAATGTTTCACGTTGATATCCAATTTATTGGTATGATCTAAGCTACTTGATTCGGCTAGACAAATGGTATGTCATCGACCTTTCTTTGAGAACTTGTGCCAAACCAAATTGTTTTGGTGCGGAATCTAATGATTTAGTCTGAGGAGAACATGGAAGAGGTAGTTACTTTCTTTGTGATTGTAAACTTACCGTTAAAGAAGGGCTTACGGCGAAATGTTGTTTAACCTAGTAAGAGTTCATGGTCGATTTGACCCCTCAGCAAAAGTATGAAATGTTTTAAGAGGAAATTTTATATTCCTCGTTATTCCTTCTGCTTCATGATTCTTGATAGGTTATGGGGGTTAGGAATGAGGGAAAGATAAGAACTCTGTTGAAGTGAAGTTGAGAAGAAAGGTAGGCTAAAATTTCGAGGACGAAATTCTGTGAAGAAGGGGTGAAAATGTGATGACCCGGGTAAGGGTGTGGTTTTAAGAAATTCCGAGGACGGAATTTTTATAAGGGGGAAAGAATATAACAACCTGGAATTTTGGATTATCCAGAATTTAGGTTTAAAGAATTAGTTATTAATAAAACTAATTTTTTATTAATAATATTCTATGATATGTGTTTATTAATCGTTCTAGAACCTAGGATGATTATAAGTCGGGAGTATTTGGGCTACGAGCTAGATTGAACGAATAAGAATTTTCAAGATGAAAATAAAAGTTTTCCGGGAACAAAATATTTTCGGGGAAAAAGACGAAATAGGCACTATTCATCAATTTCTGCTCGAAGATTTATTTTGAAATTCCGAGAAGTTATAGATTACGTTTAATTTTGAGACGTGATGGAATATTCAATAATATTTCAGTTATGGAAAAAATGAAGTTTTCACCTGCGGACTCAAAACCTAGGGTTAGGAAAAGTGAGTTCTGAGAATTTTATGATCACGTATAATCATTAGGGTTATTATGCGTGAGAAATACGAGGATAATACTAGTTATTATATGAGTATAGTAAGAAGATTAGTACGACGTATAATACGAATATCGTATGAGCTATATACGAAGAAAATAAGAGAATACGAGAATGAGATGCGTAGAATACGATTAGTCTTAATGGACTTCGAGTTCATGGACTTTGTAGAATCTAATTGGACTTGGATTATGTCAAGTCCAACGCTTTTTAAAATCAAGCCCAAAATAGGCCTAATAAGAATTAGGGTTAAGGCCCAAACCAAGAAAAGAAACCGCGGATCGAACCGATGGGTAAACGGATGGGTAAAACCAATGGGGCAACCCATGGGGTGACCCATGGGCAAGAGGGGCGGCCACTTGGCCACCAAGTAAGGGTGGTGGCCAAGTAAACTTGGTGGCTATGTCTTGGAGGAGGTGGGAATAGTAAGGAGGTGGGGGTGAAATGACTAAAATGCCCTTAGCTTTGATCTTCTATAAATAGGAAGCTCATTTGTTTATTTTGAGGATTTTGAAAAGCCCACAATTGAGAGAGAGAGAGAGAGAGAGAAAAGTCTGATGGGAAGGAGAAGGAAGAGTATGAGCATGAATGATCGGATCGAAAGTGTTCGTGAAATAGAAAAGCTTGCAAATCGCTTCATTATTTGCAAGCGGAAAAAATAAGAAGAAGAGGTAATCAAAAACTTAGTTTCTTCTAATATTTTCTTTAAGTTTAATATGTTTAAAACATAGCATAATGAGAATAAGAAGTAAAAGAGATTAATAATGATTTCATCCGATTATCCCACCAGGGATTGAACCTTTCACACTTGTAGTTTTACCCCACTAGGGATAAGACTTTTCACACCCGCAGTTTATCCTGTACATGGGATTAAACTTTCACAACCGCAATTTATCCTGAACATGGGATCAAACTTTTCATTGGCTGCAAATCGTCCTGAACATAGGGCGAACTATGCCGACCTGATCTCCTTGATACATGGGAGTACGTAGGCAACCATTTTATATGGCCCGGTCGCAATAAAACAAAAACATTTCTACACCCTTCTCATTACAAAAACATTCCTACACCCTTTTTGCCACATACAACGTTGAACCTCCACACCAGGTTCGAACTACACAAACCTGATCTCCTCTTCAACAGGAGTACGTAGGCAGCCATTCATGGTTCGGTCTTACCCCCTACCAAAACACAAACACTTGTCAACGGTATTGGGATCATCCTTCAATCTACCACATTTCATCGGCTTCAGACCAAAGGGATGGAATTATCTGACCTCCCCATATAAACAGGAGACTCAGTGACCATCTAAGCTGTGGTTGATTCCTTAAAGAGAAACACCAATTCATAAGTGATGGAACTAACTGGGCTCCTCTTAAATATGAGTATTGGCAACCATCTGTGGTGCGGTCAACCTTAGAGAGGAAAGCCACATTCCTCTCCACATTTACATACAAAAACCAGTCCCAAGACACCAAAGATGGTAGGGGATACACATGGATCAACGATCCATTCTGAAATATCTAGAGACAACTCAATGTCCATCCATCAAGGAGGAATTCAGAATACATCAAGATCACAAGCCTTGAAGAAACAGGCAAATATCAAGCAAGCAACAAGTCATAACTAAAAGGTAAGTGATCAAAAATATATTTCCCTGCTATATATAATGTTGTTTAATATATACAATATGAACTATACATGACAAAATGGCTAAGCTAGTCTGTGCAGGATAATACAAGCCCATCTACAAATTAGTGTATATGCGAGCTATATGTGACGGCTATATCCCGGGCAGATACCATGTTATCCCTCTCGACTGTCACTATATCTCTGGCTGATCTGGCCTCATCCCGCTCAACAACAGCAGCATCTCTCTGAGCTAATGCCTCGTCTCTCTTTAACAGAGCTGCGTCTCTCTCCCATCAATTTTGTCAACATCGTGGTTCTAGCTTCGATCTCTCTCAAGGTCATCGGATGGAGACTCGCTTAAAAATCTTGTGTTGAATGTTGTATCACGACAGTGCTAGTACTCGGAGAATCTAAAAGAGCTACTGACGACCCAGTAAATGGCTCCTCCTCGGTGTGGGAATCAATGTCCTCCATGGGCTCTCCATCATTTGAATCAATACCCGGCACTGTGGATACTGCCATAGCCGATGAAGTCTTTGTCTCCATCCACGCAGAATACTCTAGCGAACAGCCTAGATGGCTAATAGAAAAATCAGCTATCTCACACTGATCCCAACATGCATACACCCGGGATCGGTCCTCTGCTGATAGATGGCGAGAAGCTAAACGCTGACCTAATGCCCCATCAAAAGGATGGAAGTCCTGGAACTGGTCAAACTGTGACATCACGGTCATGCCCCTCAAACCATCCAGAGGGAGATAATCCATGCCTGGAGCATGAGTAATAAAGTTATAGGGTGAACTGAGCCCTATGCACGGCAGGATGCCAAACGGATCTTTGATCTCCACTAGGAATATAGACCAAGACATAACGTCTGTACACTCCGATCGATGAAAGGAGTAAGACATAGCTATATCATGGGTAAAGAAGTACCCGTGTCGGCGGAAAGTGTCAATCGGTCTTAAGTGTGACATAAACCACATGTATAACATAACCGAACTGCCTGTAAATACCCCTGCAGGGTAGGTGCTACAAAACGTGGCCGACCTCAACGTCTCCGCCACAATCATCGGAATAATAGTATGACCCTCCCCGAGAACTCTTACTGCCATGATAACACTGATGTCCAACTAATCCATATATCGTGGCATGTATACATACGCCACTATGCACATCATAAATACATCCACTCTGGTCAAATGCCACTGATCCTCTGGTGTGGTGAAATCCCCAGAATGTTGTGCGTAGCTGTCCAATGAGCCAAACCTATCAGTAAATGCTGGGATTGTAACAACCCGATATTTTCTATATAAATACATAAGAAATTTTGCGTATAATTTTTTTATTATTATTTTAAGGATGAGAATTTGTACAAGATAATGTGTATATGTATTTATGTGGTAAATAAAATATATTTATTACATAAATATTTACAAATAAATTTATTTTAGAATTATTGATTATTATAAAGTATTTTTATAATAATTAATTTTAAGATAGAAATGTTTTTATTAATTATTTTTCATAAAAATATAATCATATATTATTTAAATAATATATGAAGTAATTTTAGAATAATTATAATAATTATTTTATTATATGAATTTTAGTACAGATTATTAAGTTAATTATTTTACCTTAATTATTAAGGTTAAATATGAAGAATAAATCAGATATGCAATCCAAACCCTAATTTTGGATTTTTATCAAGGAATGAGAATAATAATATAATATTAATTATATTTTAATTTTTCAGTGCTATAAATATGTACTGTATATATGTATTGAGGATGGTTGGTCAATTACGGTGTTTAATTTCAAAACCCTAATATTAATTGGTTAAACCCTAGTTTTACTGGGGGAAACCCTACTTTGAAAATCAATTGTGAGTTTAAGATTGTTATATAACTGTGTTATATGTTGTATATTATATAATGATTTGATTAATTAGGTAAACCCTAATTAAAAATTTGAAACCCTAATTCTAAAATTAGTGACCCTAATTTGCTAATTTGTTAACCCTAATTTATAAATTGTAAGCAAAATGCTAATTAGTGGTCACTACAACACTAATGTTTATATATAGTGTAATTAGAAAATTAATCATAATTAGAAAATCCTAATTTCAAAATTTTAGAAACTAAAATTTATTTAATTTTTACTTAATTTTTTTTATGTAAACCCTAAATTGGAAATCCTATAATTAATTTGTGCTAAACCTTAGGGTTAAACCCTAAGAGTCAAACCCTAAGGGTTTGCAAGGATGACAAGAATGCCCTTAAAATCATACGTCAATTGTCCAAAATGCCCTTTAGTATTTTTTTTAAGCAACTTGTAAAACTTTGCCAAGTGTGGGAGTGGGTGACCTAACCTAACAACTCCATGTGATATTATTTTCCAGAATCGGTTAAAAGCCATTAATACATTGCATATAACATCATATATATATATATATATATATATATATATATATATATATATATATATATATATAGATTGGAGAGAGAAAAAGTTCATTTGTTAGCTTATTTTTGCAAAACTCACATCCTTGAGCCTCTCTCTCTAAAACCCACGAGATTTGGTAGTATATCAGTCACATAATCAAGCCCCACGATCACCCTTAACAAATCAGAAACTAGAAATCAAAATCGTTCATAAAAGGTATAAAACCCTAGCTTGAAATCTGACCAAACATCTGTCGTTAGATGTTATGATTCGTTGTTAAAATATGTTGTTTATGGTATATAATGATGATCTGGGTTGCTAAATGTTAAATTCATAACATCTAGAGGCTCGGATTTAGCATTTTACAAAATCTGGAAAAATTTTGTTTTGGTGTCTGATAACGAATGTCAGGCCTCCTAGATTTCATTTTGTGTATGATTTTGTCTGTTTAAATGTTTAAACTAGTAGTATGTTATGATATCTTTAATCTGGAACTGGAATTGGTGCCATACGATGCACAGGTGTCAAGTTATTCGTGGTCAAACCACGTTGGACCAAGATTAATGGGACAATTCAGGTAACCTGAGTTTGCCCGAAAAAGGGCCGACAAGCTTTTCGCCGCGTCCAGATCTCATCTTGATGTTGTTGATCTGTGTTTATGGATGCATCTAAGTTATACTATGTTGCTTGTACTACATCCTCATGCCTTAAGATCTCATACATCGTAAATAGGTTGAAAACTATGGCCGGTCAAACTAGTTGAGTCGATCATGTTTTCTGTTTTCTGGGTAACCCAAAAAACATAAGAACATGACGACTGACATAGTTTGACCAGACTAGATCTCGCGGTTTTGTTGTTGTTGTTGTTATGATTTTATGTAATTGATCTCTAGACTTACATGTGTTCTACAACCTTCAAGCTTTAGATCACAAATACCTCACATGTACAACAAGTAGTGGAAGCCCAAATATGACCATCAGAACTGTTCTTCATTTCTGGGTAACCCAGAAAATGAAGAACAACTCTGACAATGTTTGAATTGGTTTAGATCTATCGATTGATGCATGTTTTACTCATGGTTGTTCTTGGGTCATGTATTCAGACATTATTACTACACGATCTACTCAACATCTAGCCCAGAAACACATTACACCGTGCACGATTCTTGGTCAAACTAGCACCCACGAAACTGCCTTATGAATGCATGAAGAACGTGAAGAACACCTACAGCGACAATTATGTCACTATTGGTGGCCTTTAGCGACGGACAATGCATTATAATTAATTTATTTGCTGAAAATTTATTATTTTAATTAAATAAATAGAAAAAAATAGTTTTTAATTATTAAAAATACCAAATAAATTATTAAAAATTATTTTAAATTCTGAAAATTAGTTTTTATTTATTTTAAGTATATTTCATAAATATTTAATATTTTTGAAATATTATTGGTATTTAATTTATTTAATTATAATATTAAATAAATTATTTAAAAATGATTTTAATACTTGAACAATCATTTAAAATTATATTATGATATAAGAAAATATTTTAAGTTATTTTTAATGACTTTTAATATTTTGTGATAAATTTCATTAATAAATTAATATTAATGATCATTAAGTTATTTACTAAATGAATTAAATAAATTAATTAAAAATTATTTTATTATATTAAAAATCATTTTAAATAATAATAAGGTATTTAAAATATTTTAAGTTATAAAATATAACTTTTAATATTTGAAGATAAATTTTATTAATTAATTATTATTAATGATATTAAAGTTATTTAATAATTATATTAAATAATTTAGTTTAAAAATGATTTTAATATTATAACAATCATTTTAGATAAAAATAAAGTGTTTAAAGATATTTTAAGTTATAAAATATAACTTTTAATATTTAAAGGATAATTTCATTAATAATTATTAATTTATTATTAATGATATTACATTTATTTAATAATAAATACTTTTAAAATGGTTTTATTAATTTAAAAATTATTTAAAAGGATATAAATGAATTAAAAATATTTTAAGTTATAAATAATAACTTTTAATATTTTGATAAATAGTACATTAATATTTAAATATTAATGGTAATTATTTAAAATGATTTTAAATATTTTAAAAATTATTTAAGGGTAATATTAATACTTTAAAAGTATTTTAAGTTATTATAAATAACTTTAATATTTTGGAAATGAGTTCATTAATAGTTTAATATTAATTAAATATTAATGATAATAGGATTGTTTAATACTTAAATCATCTAATAATGGTTCCGATGTTTGAAAATTCATGATAAATTATAATAAATGTTTTAAAATTATTATAAGTCATTTAAACATAATATGACTGATACTAAGTTACAGGACAGAGTCTTAGACTCGATAATTACCCGATAAAGCTGTCGATACACCGACATGTTTCAGAAATTGATTTGGACTTAGATAAATTGATTAGATATAAGTGATTATTTGTGATTCAATGGTTATTAAACATATGTGCCAATGTGATTAGGGTATGTGCTGACTGCAATAAGTAGTGTTATGTGTTATAATATGATATTCTAATCAGTAAAATAATCTGATTAATGATAGGTCGTGATATAAACGATAAAACTAAGTTGTGAATCGTATAAGCGGTAGATCGGGGAAAGTATCTTACCTTTGCATTTTCTTTATGCAATGGACATGAATAAGAACGTTTCTAAACTATATTATTACTGTACAGATTATTAACCCTATATTATATACGCTCATTGATTATCAAAATGTTAGTATATGGTAATTCCGATATATATATTCTATTCGTTAATTTCTATAAATGGTTATACCAGTGTCCTCACTTGGATAATCATTGTATTTAATAAATGTGATATACCATTGTCAATTACCCGTATACATATATGTTGAATTATAGATTATTGTTGAACAAGATAAAACCTTTGATTTGGAACCCAATCAAGTATGAACATCCCTACACGGGAAAACTTTTATGCGCCCAAGGCGGACAGAGTGAACGATACCCTCGTTCTTTCATGTAGTATTGATCAATGCAGGGCATAACGGGCTGATCACCCCCCGTGCCTGTAAGTTATGACGGTTTGCAGATGAATTTCTGTTTAACCTTTTTGAAAATGAAAATAATGTTCATAATATGTCACATTAACCCTATTTATAGTCAGTAAGTAGTTTCAAAAATTTGGTATAGAATTGATATATTATTATCATTGGTACAGATTACTTCACAACTGTTGAATCATTGTAGAAGGGTAGTATAAAGAAAACATTTAAATTTTTTTCAACTTATATATATAATTGCTAATACTTGCTGGGCACTCAAATGCTCATCCTTGCTTAATTTAAATGTTTTCAGCTAAGGGTGAACAACCAGAGAGCTCTGCTAAGAATAACGAAAAAGAAAGATTGCTAAATGAACGCAATGCTATGTTATGTAATAGTTAACTTTATTAAGACAAATATGATATATATTATCTATCATGGGTTTTAATGAATGTTTAAAGGTTACGTACATGGGATTCAGACTCTGATGATATGAAACTTAAGTAGATCTTTATATTATTGTTATTATTATTAGTATTATTCCGCTCATATAAATGGTATCGCGAAGCATCGAGTTCGGGTTTCAAGTACCCGGATTTGGGGGCTCTACATGTTGGTATCAAAGCTTAGGGTTAAAAACCTTAGGTGGGCTAGACCTTAAGCTATAACCTTAGAACAGAGGGAAACATTGAAAATATAAATAACTCATATAGACTTTAAAAATAGATGAATTGAATAAATTCATCGTCAAACAAAATAAAAGATAACTTATATAAACCTCTTATTTGTTGTGTGTATATACTATATGTTAATCAGGATAATTTGTGTGTGTAGATGTCCAGTAGAAAGGACTTGTTATATGCTTATAGCATGAAGAAGGGTCAAACCCATACACCCAAGCTGATATCGAAGCTAATAGCTGAAATAGAGGCTCACAATGCAAACAACTCAGACGAGGTGGTTATTATAGAAAATGTTATACCAGATCCGGAGATGGTAGAGCTGACGGATAGTGATTTGGACACTAAAGTTGAAGTTGATCAAGCATCAACGGAGGTGCAGGATCTGAGGAACAAGGTTTCTTCTCTAGAAAGGCTGTAGGAGATAGAAAAGTTGTTGAATAGTCAGTTGCGTCAAGCGTTAATAAAAATAATGGAATAACAAGATAACCTTAAAATCCAAATTGATCAGATGGGAGCCACAAGCAACACAGCGTGTGTAGCTCCGAGCAAGAAGGGGAAAAGAAAGACAGGAGACCGTGACTTAGGAAAATCCGATAAGAAGAAAGGGAAAAGAATATGTTATTTGTGCAGTTATGAGGGACATACCACTCTGTATTGTCCTGACTACAAACCAGGAGCATGTTTTATCTGTGGGATAAAAGGTCATCAGGCGAAAAGTTGTCCAAGGAAGAGGTGTAATAAATAAGTAGTATAGCTTCTGTGATGTAGGTTTGTTTAATGTAATATATAGGATAAGTATGTCTGTTTAGTGTAATGTTCCCAACTTTTGTAATAATCAAGTTTGTAAATCCCGACTTTTGTAGTCACCAAGGGATAACTGATATTTAATGCATTATGTGCTATGCTATGTAAAGTATTCGTTAAACGAATATGAATCTATGTTTGAGTAATGAAACAAGTTTAATATATTAAACTTATGCGATAAGGTTTAGAATGTAAGTTAAATTTATGATTTTATTTGATCAGATAAGACGTCGAACTCGCAATCAAAGGGCAGAAGAATCTGTCAATAACGTTGAAGGACAACAACAAGCAGACCCAATGCAGCACTTTGCAAACATGGTAGCACAAGCTATGCAGCAAGGAATACCAGTCGCTGGGAACCAGCCGGATAATCGCTTAGCGAACTTCAAGGATTTTAAGGCTATAGGACCATCGGAATTTAAAGGTACAATTGACCCTGTTGAAGTCCAAACTTGGGTTAAAGAAATTGAGAAGGCGTTCGTAATAGCTAGGGTAGCTGAGGGGCAAAAGACCGCTTTTGCCACCTACATGATGAAGGGTGAGGCAAATTTTTGGTGGGAAGCGAATCAGGCGAGGACATGAGAAGGTGTAGTCACACGGGATAGGTTCAAAACTTTGTTTTCCGAGAACTATTTTTCACCTAGTATGCAGGCTAGGATGGAGGTAAAATTTTTAGAATTGAAGCAGGAGAATATGACGGTGTCAGAATATGCCGCAAAATTCAATGAGTTAGCTAGGTTTGCCCCGCATCAAGTTGATATGGAGGCTAGAAAGGCAAGGAGGTTTGAGCTGGGATTAAAACCCTGGCTCTACAACAAGGTGGCGGTGTTGCAAATTCCTACATTTATAGCACTCATGGAGAAAGCGATTATAGCTAAGGAGGGGAGTGAGGCCGTGAGCCTCTACAACAAAGAGAGAAAGAATAAGGGTAAGACTGAAGGAGCTGGGAAGGTGGAAATTAATAGTGGGAGTAGGGGTGGTAATAGTAGTAGCAAGAGGAAGGGAAGCAATTTCGGAGTTGTGCAGGTAAAACAGGAAGGTGTTAAGAAACAGATAGTGCCATGTAAGACATGCGGAAAGAACCACTCTGGGGAATGTATGAAAGGGAAGTTTGTATGCTATAAGTGCGGGAAGGAGGGCCATATCTCTCCCAACTGCCCCAATCCTAGGATGAATAATGGATGTTTTATATGCGGATCAACTGATCACAAGGTGAGGGATTGTCCGAAGAGGAGGGTGGAGGCAAGTAGTGTGAATACGGGCACTGGCAGCGGGACTTTAGCAATCACGGGACCTACGTCATCGAGCAAGCCAACAAAATCAACAGCAAGGGTCTACAACATGACAGTCCAGAATACGGCAGCAGCTGACAATAGAACTCCAGATATTATTCATACAACTTTTATTTTATTATACATGATTTTCCTATATATAGTAAAATATTATATAAAGAAATTTTGAAGGAGGAATTTGAGTTCTTTTAGAATTTAAATTTCTATTTAATCAGAAAGACAAGCTTTAGGAGAAGAGTTAAAGATCAATTCGATTAAATTATGATCGAGATCTACTTAAAATGATTGTGTATGCTATGTAACTGTATATGTGTAGGTTTTTAAAACGGTGATTCCGGGGACGGAATCTTTATAAGGGAGGGTGAATGTAACAACCCGATATTTTCTATATAAATAAATAAGAAATTTTGCGTATAAATTTTTTTTTTATTTTAAGGATGAGGATTTGTACAAGATAATGTGTATATGTATTTATATGGTAAATAAAAATATATTTATTACATAAATATTTACAAATAAATTTATTTTAGAATTATTGATTATTATAAAGTATATTTTTATAATAATTAATTTTAAGATAGAAATGTTTTTATTAATTATTTTCTATAAAATATAATCATATATTATTTAAATAATATATGAAGTGATTTTTAGAATAATTATAATAATTATTTTATTATATGAATTTTAGTACAGATTATTAAGTTAATTATTTTACCTTAATTATTAAGGTTAAATATGAAGAATAATCGAGATATATGCAATCCAAACCCTAATTTTGGATTTTTATCAAGGAATGAGAATAATAATATAATATTAATTATATTTTAATTTTTCGATCTTTATAAATATGTAATTATATATATGTATTGAGGATGGTTGGTCAATTATGGTGTTTAATTTCAAAACCCTAATATTAATTGGTTAAACCCTAGTTTTACTGGGGGAAACCCTAATTTGAAAATCAATTGTGAGTTTAAGATTGGTATATAACTGTGTTATATGTTGTGTATTATATAATGATTTGATTAATTAGGTAAACCCTAATTAAAATTTTGAAACCCTAATTCTAAAATTAGTGACCCTAATTTGCTAATTTGTTAACCCTAATTTATAAATTGTAAGCTAAATGCTAATTAGTGGTCACTACAACACTAATGTTTATATATAGTGTAATTAAAAAATTAATCATAATTAGGAAACCCTGATTTCAAAATTTTAGAAACTAAATTTTATTTAATTTTTACTTAATTTTTTTTATGCAAACCCTAAATTGGAAATCCTACAATTAATTTGTGCTAAACCTTAGGGTTAAACCCTAAGGGTCAAACCCTAAGGGTTTGCAAGGATGACAAGAATGCCCTTAAAATCATAAGTCAATTGTCCAAAATGCCCTTTAGTATTTTTTTTAAGCAACTTGTAAAATTTTGCCAAGTGTGGGAGTGGGTGACCTAACCTAACACATGTGATATTATTTGCCAGCAATCAGTCAAAAGCCAGCCAAAACATTGCATATAACATCATATATATATATATAGATTGGAGAAAGAAAAAGTTCATTTGTTAGCTTATTTTTGCAAAACTCACATCCTTGAGCCTCTCTCTCTAAAACCCACGAGATTTGGTAGTATATCAGTCATATAATCAAGCCCCACGATCACCCTTAACAAATCAGAAGCCAGAAATCAAAATCGTTCATAAAAGGTATAAAACCCTAGCTTGAAATCTGACCAAACATCTGTCGTTAGATGTTATGATTCGTTGTTAAAATATGTTGTTTATAGTATATAATGATGATCTGGGTTGCTAGATGTTAGATCCATAACATCTAGTGGCTCGGATTTAGCATTTTACAAAATCTGGAAAAATTTTGTTTTGGTGTCTGACAACGAATGGCAAGCCTCCTAGATTTCATTTTGTGTATGATTTTGTCTGTTTAAATGTTTAAACTACTAGTACGTTATGATAGCTTTAATTTGGAACTGGAATTGGTGTCATATGATGCACAGGTGTCAAGTTATTCGTGGTCAAACCACGTTGACCGGCATTGACCGGACAATTCTGGGTAACCCAGATTTGCCCAGAAAGGGCCTGACAAGCTTTTCAAGCGTCTAGATCTGTCTTGATGTTGTTGATCTGTGTTTATGGATGCATCTAAGTTATACTATGTTGCTTGTACTACATCCTCATGCCTTAAGATCTCATACATCGTAAACAGGTTGAAAACTATGGCCGGTCAAACTAGTTGAGTCGATCATGTTTTCTGTTTTCTAGGTAACCCAGAAAACATAAGAACATGACGACTGACATAGTTTGACCAGACTAGATCTCGCGGTTTTGTTGTTGTTGTTATGATTTTATGTAATGGATCTCTAGACTTACATGTGTTCTACAATCTTCAAGCTTTAGATCACAAATACCTCACATGTACAACAAGTAGTGGAAGCCCAAATATGACCATCGAGGCGTTCTTCATTTACAGGTAACCCGAGAAAATGAAGAACGACTCTTATTATTTGAATTGGGTTAGATCTTTCGATTGATTCATGTTTTACTCATGGTTATTCTTGGATCATGTATTCTGACATTATTACTACACGATCTGCTCAACATCTAACCCAGAAACACATTACACCGTGCACGATTCTTGGTCAAAGTAGCACCCACGAAACTGCCTTATGAATGCATGAAGAACACCTATAGCGACAGTTATGTCACTATAGGTGGCCTTTAGCGACGGATAATGCATTTTAATTAAATAAATAGAAAAAAAATAGTTTTTAATTATTAAAAATACCAAATAAATTATTAAAAATTATTTTAAATTCTAAAAATTAGTTTTTAATTATTTTAAGTATATTTCATAAATATTTAATATTTTTAAAATATTATTGGTATTTAATTATAATATTAAATAAATTATTTAAAATGATTTTAATACTTGAAAAATCTTTTAAAATTATATTATGATATAAGAAAATATTTTAAGTTATTTTTAATGACTTTTAATATTTTATGATAAATTTCATTAATAAATTAATATTAATGATCATTAAGTTATTAACTAAATAAATTAAATAAATTAATTAAAAATGATTTTATTATATTAAAATTATTTTAAATAATAATAAGGTATTTAAAAATATTTTAAGTTATAAAATATAACTTTTAATATTTAAAGATAAATTTTATTAATTAATTATTATTGATGATATTAAAGTTATTTAATAATTATATTAAATAATTTAGTTTAAAAATAATTTTAATATTATAACAATCATTTTAGATAAAAATAAAGTGTTTAAAGATATTTTAAGTTATAAAATATAACTTTTAATATTTAAAGGATAATTTCATTAATAAATATTAATAATTATTAATTTATTATTAATGATATTAAATTTATTTAATAATAAATAGTTTAAAATGGTTTTATTAATTTAAAAATCATTTAAAAAGGATATAAATGAATTAAAAATATTTTAAGTTATAAATAATGATTTTTAATATTTTGATAAATAGTACATTAATATTTAAATATTAATGGTAATTATTTAAAAATAATTTTAAATGTTTTAAAAATTATTTAAGGGTAATATTAATACTTTAAAAGTATTTTAAGTTATTATAAATAACTTTAATATTTTGGAAATGAGTTCATTAATAGTTTAATATTAATTAAATATTAATGATAATAGGATTATTTAATACTTAAATCATCTAATAATGATTAGATGTTTGAAAATTAATGATAAATTATAATAAATGTTTTTAAATTATTATAAGTCATTTAAAATAATATGACCGATACTAAGTTACGTGAATGATGAGAGTCTTAGACTAAATAATTATCCGATAAAGTCGCTTTAAGACAAATGACATGTTTCGTAAATTGATACGGACTTAGATAAATTGATTAGATATAAGTGATTATTTGTGATTGATGGTTATTAAACATATGTAATAATGTGATTAGGGTATGTCTTTAATCGCAATAAGCGGTGTTATGTGTTATAATATGATATTCTAATCAGTAAAATAATCTGATTAATGATAGGTCGTGATATAAAAGATAAAACTAAGTTGTGAACTGTAAGCAACGCATCAGAAAAGTATCTTACCTTTGCATTTTCTTTATGCAATGGACATGAATAAGAATGTTTCTAAACTATATTATTCGTATGCATTATTAACCCTATATTATATCGCTCATTGATTATCAACATGTTAGTATATGGTAATTCAGATATATATATATTACATTCGTTAATTTCTATAAATGGTTATACAAGTGTCCTCACTGGGATAATCATTGTATTTAATCACATGTTGATATACCATTGTCAATTACCCGTATACATATATGTTAAATTATAGATTATTGTTGAACAAGATAAAACCTTTGATTTGGAACCTAGACAAGTATGAACATCCCTACAGGGGAAAACTTTTATGTGCCCAAGGTGGACAGAGTGAACAATACCCTCGTTCTTGTATGTAGTGTTGATCAATGCATGGCATAACGGGCTGATCACCCCCCGTTCCTGTAAGTTATGATGGTTTGCAGATCAATTTTTGTTTAACATTTTCGAAAATGAAAACAATGTTCATAGTATATCACATTAACCCTATTTATAGTTAGTACGTAGTTTCAAAAATTTGGTATAGAATTGATATATTATTATCATTGGTACAGATTACTTCACAACTATTGAATCGTTGTTGAAGGGTAGTATAAAGAAAACATTTAAATTCTTTCAGCTTATATATATAATTGTTATTACTTTATGGGCACTCAAATGCTCATCCTTGCTTAATTTAAATATTTTCAGCTAAGGGTGAACAACCAGAGAGCTCTGCTAAGAATAAGGGAAAGGGAAAGGTTGTTGAATGAACGCAATGCTATGTTATGTAATAGTTAACTTTATTAAGACAAATATGATATATATTATCTATCATGGGTTGTAATGAATGTTTAAAGGTTACGTACTTGGGATTCAGACTCTGATGATATGAAAATTAAGTTGATCTTTATCTTATTATTATTATTATTAGTATTATTCCATTTCATAGAAATGGTATCGTGAAGCACCGAAAGTTTAGGGTTTCAAGTACCGGATTTGGGGGCTCTCTGAGGATAATACATGATCGGATGTAATCTCATCCTCTATTACTCTCTACCAGTAACTTGAAGGTCATAAATGAGCTACACAGATATCTCCAATGACCCATATAGCGTTAAGGTCTATCTAAGGGCAAAGCCATCAACCGCTCGTACTCCTCCAATGTAGGAGTCAACTCCTGGGTACTAAACCAGAAAACCTGTCTCTCTGATATCCAATGCTCCAGTATACCCTCTACAAAGCATGCGAGAACTAGAAACATCAAGAGGGTCATAGAATGATGTAATAGCTGATCTACAGTCACCCTATCTGTATGTGAAATACTATCATACCACGACCTCAGACGGGAAACTATCAACACTGGTAGGGTGTGATCTATGCGGTTGACTGTCGAAGAAGACATCTGTGTAGGCCGTATCATAAGACCATCCAGGGGTCAATGCTAAATATCTCTGAACATACATACATATGCATAACATGATATATGCATGACAAGTAATAGATGGCAATATGATGTAGGGAATGAAAAATAGTATATACATTCCTAAGTACATCATCTTTGTACAACTAAAAATACAAGGAAATGGGGCACAAACACCCTACTACTAACAGAAACCTATCAAAAGATATATCGAGAATGGGGCACAACCACCCAATATCTAACAGAGGCCTATCAAAGGAGATAACGAGAATACATATCAGAAGATGACAATGGTGTCAATATCTACATCATCAATCATGTCCACCTAATGTAACTCCTCCTGAGTCACTAGCTCTCTATCAATAGAGATGTCAGGCCTATACAAGGGAGGATCTACACCGATAAAGTCATATGGGTCACCTGAGAGGCCAGCGCCTGAGCTAGAAGGATCAAAAGTATCTGCCTCTGGAGGATCTCTGCCCAAGTGCCAGATGAAGAAATGTGCCCGGTCCAACTACCGGGTCAAATGATCAATCTGTGTCAAATGAGTCAGATCTCGGACACAAGTCAGCCAATCTGTCATCATCACGGATCCAGGAACCATATCCCCATAAACCGAAAGTGGTGGCGCAGTGCGGGCTCCAATGGTACGAGGGGACCACCAGCGATGGAATGTATCCTGAGTATGTGAACCCTCTGATAAAGTATATTCATCCATACCCATCAATGGGATGTCATCGACGGGTGACTACAACACAAGCCAATAACACCTGGCAGGAGGCAAGATCGATACATAAATTGCTCCTGTGGTGCTCCTAATAACGCGTTCTCCTAAATAGAGTTCCCATCCTCCATCTGTGAAGAGGAATCCTACGGGTGGATATCACGTGCTCGACACCAGTCGGGAATCCATCCTCAAATCCAATGGTCAAATATTCCCCAGAATAGGGAACCCAAGTGATGACATTAGCTATCAACAACTCCAACTGTAGTCGACAATGGGTAAAACCCTCTGTTACAGGAACCTCCGCCAATATGGCGTGATGCCATCGCCGTCCTCATGGATAGGTATCTAAACCTAACACACTCACAGGACGCAAACATGGAAGCTTCTCATAGGCCCAAAACTACCAACACAAAGGCAAAACATCTGCTGTCAATGAACACTCTTAAACCTGTATATGGGAAATCAAAAGAGAACTACTCACCAGCAGAAATGGGTAAAATCCTAGCCAAGCCTCGGTCAAAGCCCTACGAACGCATACACATTCCCCTGAGGAAATAGACGAAGGTGTAGGAACCCCAGTCATACTCTCCAATACGGTCCACCTCCCGCGTGGCGCTGATCAAAGAGAATGACACTGTAGAAGAGTTATCTGCTATGAAACAACTCCTGATGATAACCAGGAACAATCACCAAAAAATGCGATCCTTGACTCTTACATCAGCAGGCATGGGCTCACTCAACAGCCCACTCATAAGATCTACGCTCAACGGACCCGTACGGACGGTCCTACCCTTGAGCGACTCAGCCGGAACTCCCAATAAGGATCTAACGGCAGTCGGGGTAATATTCGTTGTACAAGGCACTGGCGCCCCTCCAAACTCCATACCGGTGATAAATCGTCAATCCATCGGCGTCATCATCACCTCATAGTCCAACAAATGGAGAGACTGAGTCTAGTGAAACCAGCGCTCAGACAATGCCCTGAGGTAACCCCAGGGACAACGGCTGGGTAGAATGGAAAAGAACACCCCAAAGCCCCAGTCATGTACTATACCTCGGTAATCTAGATGCAGATCCTGGTACATAGAGTGGATGCTGAACCAGTTCCCTCTAGGCTGTGTAATGCCAGGAACCTGCATCACATGCAAATCAATGTCAAACTCCTTGCTCCTCTTCAATAGGAAAAAGGAAGATCAAATCCATCTTTTACCTCATTTACATGCAAGTAAACTGAGGGGTGGCGACTCAAATCACCCAGAAGATCTGAGATAGCCACTTAAATGCCTGAGAAATCCCTACGGGGAATATGAGCAGTAGGATCTGGAGCAGCTACCGGTACATCCTTCTCCTCGTCCTCGACATCCGGTACATCAACCCGGACATGACGTATCACAGCCTCCACCAGAAGATTAGGATGCCTGACTGAACTGGGTCGAGGCACTTTGGAAGCCCTCCTCCGTACACCTGAAGTGGTTTTGCGAGAATTACTCGGCTAATCCGGATCCATAATATCTTGATAAGAAGTCTCCAAATCACCTCAGAAAGGGTGTGGTGTTTTCTAACCTAGAGCTTTCAAAATGCATTCTATGACTACATGCATGCATGCATTAGTTTAACATACGTCTATAGTAGAGTTAAAATGTATGACTACCCAATGCCTACATTTTGGAAAATTTTTGGCATGGTTTCCTTTATAAATAGGACTATCCACATGCACATAGGCATAACTAGGTGGCCATTTAGTAGCACATCTGCCCACAGTCATATACATACTATATGCATTAAAAAGTCAAAGTCATCAATCCATAATGGTAGCCTAATTACCAGGATTACTTTGGATTACCACCTTTGCCCATTTGTCCTCAAATAGGATAATAAATAGCAGAAAAAGGTGCCAATTTGACTGTGTCAAAAGTAAAATTTTTTCACATCATTATGTTCAGCATGATTTAATACTAACATTTACTATGTTGAATATTTTTTATCAAGTCATATGAGCATGCATATTCACTACTAGGTGTTTAGACGCATTTCATATTAAAAGTCATTTTCCAACGGATAAAAACTGGAAAAGAAGGTATGCATACGTTACCAGGACTGTGTAGAACACTTGTACGGTGATAGAATTTGCAGAAAGTCATCCAAACTCAGCGGATCTGAAGAAGAGCTCTCGAATTTCCTGTGTGGCGCAACGTAAAATGACTTGAGAAAACAACATGCCTCCTTTAAAGCCATCCACAGCTGCTGCAGGTGGACCTGCGGCTCCCCTTAGTGAGGTCGACCCCTCCAGCTCGGTCTAGTTTGAGTTGCAAAGGAGTTCTCACAAGCTGAGAAGGTCAAATCAGGGATATCATTCATTGGTATTCGGCCAAATACACGGTATACTATACTGATGAGCTCATCAATTATAAATCACATTCGACAATACCTCACAAAGGTCCAATGCCGTTAGTTTGGGGTAATAGTTCCAAAATACAGATTCCCCGATGGGGGCATCACGCATTCTCAAGTACAGATTCCCCAGCGGGGGCATCACACATTCAAAAATACAGATTCCCCAACGGGGGTATCACGCATGTTCATCTGTCCAAATACAGATTCCCCGGCGGGGGTCTCACGTATTTGCATCCGTTGATGCACATGTTAACGAAGGTCAAGCAACCTTGACATCACTTCAGCCGTTGGCAAGTAAATCCAACGAAGCGTCGGAAGTCATCCGATGATTTCAGCCGTTGATGCACACGTCAATGAAGATCAAGCATTTTCACCGGCGGGGGTATCACACATTTTCATCTACCAAAGTACAAGTCCCCAGCGGGGGTATCACGCATGTTCGTCCATCGACGCACATATCAACAAAGTTCAAGCAACCTTGACGTTACTTCAGCCGATGATAGTTAAACCCATCGAAGCGTCGAAAGCCATCCGATGATTTCATCAGTTGATGCACACGTCAACAAAGGTCAAGCAGCCTTGGCATTTATCCCCAGCAGGGATTTTATCCGTTGATGAACATGTCAGCGAGGGTCAGGCAATCCTGAGAACACAGATGTTGGCAGTAACTCCAACAGAGCATCCTCATCGTGGAGGACCGATGATGGAATATGTTATACACATCCTCAATAGATCAAATGCATCCCCACTGAGTCTCTTGTATATGAGAGATACATCTATTCCCAATAAAAGTCAAGGGGGAGCCGACAATCATCCCACCATATTGGAGAACAATCCAACAAACTACATACATTTGCATCATGTTGTTGTACATTGTATCATGATTATCTTGTTACATTTCAAGTGTCTAGGATTCTTTATCCTATTCATGCCATTGCATTGCATGAATATGATAAAGAGGGGCATCTGTAGACACTCGAAATTTTCTACATACATGTTACTAACATTGCAAGAGGGCAGAATCGTCTTTTAGAGATAACCTTGGAAGATAGCTCAGTTCAATCCCGGATACAACCCTGGGATATTCAGTATTACCATCTCAGAGATAACCCTGAGACATCCAGCTCAGACCCAGAAATACCACCAAAAGTTTCAACCTCAGTCCCGGAAATAGCACCGGGTGTTTCAGTTTCAACCTCGAAGATAACCTCGAGGAATGCAGTTAAAATACCGGAAATCACACCGAAAAAGACCGTCTCATCACGGAGATAACCCCGAGATACTCAGTCTCAGCCCCAGAAACAACACCGGGAAAGTAGTATCAACCTCAGAGATAACCCCGAGGTATGCAGTTGCAGTTCCGGAGATGACCCCAGAAATGCTTGTTTCAATCCTATGCAAACATCTTCAAACACTCGGAAAAAGCCCCGAGGCACTCATCTACCAAGCCCGGAGATAACACCGGGAAGTTAGGCACATCTCAGAAACAACACTGAGGACGGTCAACACCTGCAGCAGTCCAATCTCAGAGATAACCCTGAGCAACGACCGCTAAAACAGCTCAAATCGGAGATAACCCCGGTGAAGGGTAGGACCCTTATTTTTTCATCCCAATCCCAAATCGCGCCATCTCAACAACAACATACATACATTCTACATAGCAATGTCCTACAACAACCAAAGAGCGCCAATCCCGATTGACTACTACACAAGACAACACACCAGATATAATTTGAAGCTTGAAGACATAGGGCAGAGTCCCATCTTCCTGACTTCGTACAACCTCTAATCCCATGTCGTTGTGTAGGTTTCGACAACAACATGTTGTAAAAGGTCTTATACACCTCGATCGGATGTCTGGATTGAAGTTCTAAAAGTTCGAGCGGACAACACGTTGCATGCGTGCACGTACTTTGAGACGGCGGGACCCGCAGAACCCGGGGCACCCCAGGAAGCCGCAGGTACACCTGCGGCTCCCCCCTCTATAAATAGAGGGCTTGGGGTAGCCATTTTGAAAAGAGAAAAGGCGAGGATGCCATGTCCAATTTTCTCTGTAGACACTATAAACTGAGTGCTTTCTCATTTTAAACACTTGTGAGCTTATATATTGCTATATTTTTACCGGCAGGAGCCAAGTGTTCATCCCTTTAAAGTCATTGAAGTCTTCTTTGGTAGTCCACTGTAAGCCTTCTTACACACCATAAAGCATTTCTCTTCATCTTTGCACATACCGTTCTTCACGTTGAGAGTTGTGTTGCGTGTGTATGCAGGACTTGATCTTCTGGCTTTTATGTTTTTTTATATATATATATATATATATATATATATATATATATATATATATATATATATATATATATATATATTATATTTATATATATGGACTAACATTATCGAGTTATGCCTCGATTGAGCCTGGACTCACGTCCGGAGCGTTTATTTGCTTTTTTATATATATACTTATAAATAAATTGTGGTCGAACTTGGTTCGATGAGCTTGGATTTTACATTCGGAGCGTTTATTGCTTTTATATATATATAACAGCGGCGATTAAGTTTTTAAAATAAAAACTTAAACAGAAAAAGAAAAGATTAAGAAGATTAATGGGTGAATCGGTAAAGTAATCTCTTTCTTTTATTTATAAACATTTGAGGAAGGATTACAGTATATCCTAGATCTAAATGTTTGAGAGGGAAGAACGAAGTATTAAGGACTTCGTCTTCATCTTCTAACTAAGAAGATCAATTTGAAAGCTTAAATCTCCAAACTAACTAAGAGAGAAGGAGAGGACCTCGGAAGAGCTTTACAGAGAGAAGCTACGAGGCTTTACATTGAATTAAGCTTCAAAAAACTCTAACACTTGAGTTTCTTTAAATAGAAAAAGCGAAAAGTAAATTACTATTTGATTCACGCAGAATCACTATTACATTATTTGAAGTAAAAGTAATTTACTTAAGTAAAAAGTAAACGTATGAAACATTTTACATTTACTTTTACATTGGTAAATGTAAGAAACATTTAACTAAGTTAAAAACATTTAACTTAAGTAAAAGAAAAAGTTATTCTTTACTTTTACTTTTACATTTTACTAAAGTAAAAGACTTTTGCTACGGAAGGAAAGGAAAAGCTTCATCGATAACTTTGGGCCATCACTGTCGATTATTTGAAGACTCCTCGGCGTCTTCTTCGCCGATTGGTCCGTCTCTGTGGATGCTTGGGTGGTATTTATTGATCATCTTCTCGGATGAGTCACCATCCCTACTATTCCGCCTCAAAATTTTTATCCAGAAATAACCTATCAACCCCAAAAATTTGATTTATAAAGAAGGAGGAGAAAATTTTTTCAGAAAAATTGGTGGATCTTCAAAATTTCTTTAATTTTTGAAAAGATTTTTGTTTAAAAACAAATCGGTGAAATCACGAACAAAGGATCACTCGATTGGTCTGATCTATCGATTGAAATCGATCTAAGCAGAAGACTAATTTGTTATTGTTTAAACAAAAATTCTTTTTCTTGAAGGTCTACTTAGAAAGCCTTGCTTGCCTTAAACTCATGCAAGTAGATCTAAAAGATTCCTTTGGCCATTACCTTTGCTCCCACTTTGGAGACTTCTGACGAGGCACTAATCGGGACTTAAAAGCGATCTTGGGTGTTTTCGTGAAGGTCGGGACTTGTAAAAAGTAAAGCGAAGAAAAATAAAAGTTTGAAAAAACATTTAAGTAAACAAATCAAATTTTTTTGATCAAGATCGTAGATAGCATCAAGAACCAATAGTGTGGCTACGATACCATATAACTTGGCGATTAAGTTTTTAAAGAAAAACTTTAATGAGAAAAGAAAAGATTAAGAAGATGATAGGTGAATCGGTAAAGTAATCTCTTTCTTTTATTTATAAACATTGAGGAAGGATTACGGTATATCCTAGAACTAAATGTTTAAGAGGGAAGATCGAAGTATTAAGGACTTCATCTTCATCTTCTAACTAAGAAGATCAAAAAGTGAAAGCTTAAGTCTTGACTAACTCAGAGAGAAGGGAGAGGACCTGGGAAGAGCTTTACAGAGAGGAAGAGCAGTTATAGCCTCGGGAGGCTTAATTGATGTAAAGCCTGGGAGCCTCTCTGAGAAAAGCTTCAATGAATTTAATGAAAAGAGCTCTTAGAGAAAAAATTAATTTAGGATTAAAAAGAAAGCCAAAAAGATGTGAGATGGTGACTCATACGAGAAGATGATGATGGCGCCTCATGGCATCACGGGGAGGCGGACGGTCAGCGAAGAAGGCAGGAGAGTCTTGGTCGGCCAAACAGTGATGGCCCAAAAAGCCATCGAGATGACTTTGCTTTCGCCAAGTAAAAGCAAAAAGTCTTTTACTTTAGTAAAATGTAAAAGTAAAAAGTAAAAGAATAACTTTTGCTTTTACTTAAGTTAAATGTTTTTAACTTAGTTAAATGTTTCTTACATTTACCAATGTAAGTTTCTTTAAATAGAAAACTGAAAAGTAAATTACTATTTGATTCACGCAGGAATCACTATTACATTGACTGAAGTAAAAGTAATTTACTTAAGTAAAAGTAAAATGTAAGAAACATTTTACATTTACTTTTACATTGGTAAATGTAAGAAACATTTAACTAAGTTAAAACATTTAACTTAAGTAAAAGCAAAAGTTATTCTTTTACTTTTACTTTTACATTTACTAAAGTAAAAGACTTTTGCTTACTAAGGAAAAGAAAGCTTGTCTCGATAGCTTTGGGCCATCACTTCTTGTTATTGATGAAGACTCTCCTGCCTTCTTGGTGACTAATCAAAATCTCCTGTGGATCTTGGGTGGGCATTATTGATCATCTTCTCAGATGAGTCACCATCCCCTACTATTCCGCCTCAAAATTTTTATCCAGGAAATAACCCTATCAACCCCAAAAATTTGGTTTATAAAGAAGGAGGAGAAAATTTTTTCACCGAAAAATTGGTCAGATCTTCAAAATTTCTTTAATTTTTGAAAAGATTTTTTGTTTAAAAACAAATCAGACTGAAATCTGAAACAAAGGATCACTCGATTAGTCCTGATCTATCAGTGAAATCGATCTAAACAGATATTGTTGCCATCAAACTCTGTTTGATTGAGCCTAGATTTTTCATCATACATTGCGTTCTTTGCTTTTATATCTATATATATAGCGATAAATGCTTGAAATGATCAACCGAAGCTAGGATCGATATATATATCATGTATGCGTTTCAGCTTTTATATATATATATATATATATATATATATATATATATATATATATATATATATATATACATGTCGTCACTTTGAAGTTTACATTTCGTCTCGCATGGAGTTTACTTCATTGCGGTTGATCTTTTTACAGCTTTTTTTACATTTCGTCCCACCTGGAGTTTACTTCGTGGCGGTTGATCGTTTTTACGGCTTTATTTATATTTCTGATCCCCCATGGAGGTGCTTCGTGGTGGTTGATCATGTCTCTATTGTAACATTCCAGAATTTTATATGTAATATTAAATATTTATTGATTTATATAAATATTTAATGGATGTGATTATCATTGAATAAATATTTGTTCAATTGATTTAATTTTGTTTAGTTAATTATTTATTAAATAAATAATTAATGAATTAAGGAAATTATTATTATATTAATATTTCAATTTAAATGATTAATTATTTTTATTGTGTTATGTGATTAAAGGATTTATTTAATTAATTGTGATTTGTATTAATTAAAATAAATATGAAAGCTTGATTAAATATAGTGTGACAAATAACTATATTATAAGGAGTTATTAAAATAAATTAAAGTAGTTTAATTTAGTTTTTTTAAACAAACAAGGCTTAATATATTAATTCTTTAATATTTAAAGGGTTTTGCCAAACAAGCCTTATGGCTTTTGGAATTTCTAGATTTTTAAATTAAATAAAATATATAAAATAATAAGTATAATATAATTATAATATATACGTTATATGTATTAAGTGATATACTTAATAGGTGAATTAAGGTTTATCAGTTTATTTGTTTACGCTTAAGTTAGTCTAGCCAGTATACTGAGAAGAGAAACGAGAAGAGAGCTTGACACAGAGAATTGAGAAGGAGCTTGAGAGAATTTGAGAGAGAACGTAAGCAATTTCCAGCAATTAGCAAGGAATATATTAGCAAATTGAAGGTATGTTCATAATATTAGCATTTTGTATATATATGTATGAATTTACGACATAAAGTTTCAAACTCTGTGAATTCTAGTTTTCTGTGAATTGTGGTTATGTAATCTGTTGATGATAATTAGTTATAGTTATGATTAGAGATTATGTTTAAATAACAATTACATGCTAATTTCTAATATCAGTAGAAATATTTATCAGTATATGGAATTTTCATATGTTCATGAAAAGTATCAATTCTAGTGGCTAATTAGTATGTGAAATTGTAAATTGAAGTTTGTTTATGCTAGATGTTGAGATATGAGCATAATGTAATTCGAATGAGATGATTTAGCCATGTTTTGAAATAACAGTGATGATTTTTAGGATGAATGTCAATAAAATTGAGTTTTTATGAAAAACATGAATTGTGAGAAATTAAAATAGTTTTAGTTAGTGTTAAATTGTTCTAAATGGTTGTAAATGTGAGCAATCATGTTTATGATAGTTGTATATTTATTTTACGTGTTGATATCACTGTTTGGTGGGTGAAATTTGTGTTAGTTGGCTTAAGAAAAGTGTCAAAGTTACATTACTACAAAAGCGAAATTAGCTGAGTTACGTGCGTTCTTAAGCGGTATGACCTCCTGAAGAAAAACTTGGCGGTAGCATGAGTGCCCATTCCGAACTTTGAAGTTTGTTAATTCTGCAGACTTTAGTCGTTCTTTGTGGCTTGGCTAAAGGTTATGGTAATGTGTCCAACATGTAACAACAAGGCTAATACAGAGTTGTGTTATATGTATTATGAATTCAAAGTTACAAAAATGTTTAGTAAATCAAAAACATGTTATGTGATAACTTAGTTTATACAATGAACGTTAGTTAAGTGTTATGATGATTAACACTTTGGAATTCTGAAAATGTAAATGGTAGCTTAAGATTAGTGCTTAAATAACAAGTTTAGCTAGTAATGCGTTTTATATTGAAAAGTGAATATTAGTATGTTTAATAGATGTTGTGTTTTTAATACTGTGTATAGGTGAACGTGAGTTTTAATATTTTAGCTTATGCTCGAGGCAAGTTTTCTAACTCTACACTTTCGTTGAGCTAGTTCATTTATTACATTGTGTATGTTTTCTAACTCTACACTTTCGTTGAGTTAGTTCTATTATTATAACTTCGTGCTTTTGATTGAGCAAGCTTTTTATCTTAACTATTACTGATTAAGTAAATTGTTCCTAAAATTCATTTGAGCAAAATCTAACTCTAATGTTATTGGAAATTCTCAATTGATTGATTCATTCTAACTTATTTACAGTTAAGCAAGTTTCTTAAAGTTCAGGAATCTCATTTCTAATGTTATAACACTTTAACCTTAGCTTATTTTACTGTGCAAGCAAAGGTTAACCATTTAATTCATTTTATTGCATGCTTATGCTCTATAGTTATTTCAAGCATGAGTTTGATATGTAGATTCAGTTCATTTATGATTCTCAAATGTTCTAAGTTATATTGTTATTAAACAACTATTGTATTATTAAGCATTGTTGATTCAACTAGTTCCCTAGTTGATGATCATTAAACTTCAATTACCCTTGAAAGCTTATCCAAACCAAACTTTCTTTGGTGCGGACTTGTACTCTAAATCTTTGAGATGAAAAACCCTATGTTTGGGGTTTACGCTTTAGCGTTGAAATGGTTGTGCACAATACATTATCTGAAGGATTGATCCCCCTAAGTATGTGGAGTCCTTATAGTCATATATCTGCTAAAGTTAAAGTTGAAAGATTACTTATAATTGTGGACATGGTTCATGGTCATTTGACCCTCGATAGTATATTTAAGAATGTTAATAGAATAAATCATTCCGTTCTATTGAGCCTATGAATTGGCAAATGTTGTAATGTTAATAGAACATATCATTCAGTTTTATTGAGCCTATGAATTGGCAAATGTTGTAATGTTAATAGAACATATCATTCAGTTCTATTAAGCCTATTATTTAGCAAATGATGTAAAGATATTTATTTTTATTTCAAGTGAGCTTTGTTTGCTCACTCTTGCATATTTATACATTTATTGCAGCTGTGGTTGAGAAGGTAGATAAACCTACAACTAACAAAGGAAAGGGAAAAATATACAAGTGATGAAAACTTGTAATTTTTCTTAAATCATTATGATGATAGACTTTTAATAATGATGTGATGTAATAATTTTATTTCCGCATTTGAATGATTGTATTAAAGGTTAGAGAACCTGGGAGATAATGTTTTTTATTAAAGTAATCCTGTATGGGCAAGTTTTTATTATTCAATTTATTATGATTGGGTAGTTAGATATGAATGTTTTGATTACGTGAACACCAAATCTTGAGGTAATGAAGTACAGGGATTTGGGGGTGTCATAAGTTGGTATCAAAGCTTTAGGTTATGAACCTTAGGTGGGGAAAAGCCTTAGGAAGTAACCTTTGAAAAGATAGTGGTGATTAACTCTTATCGAGTTTTAAGGAAGAAATAATAAAACACTTATGTGCTTATCTGTTTATAACTTATGTGCTTGTGAGTGTCGAGTAGTAATGATTAATGATTAAAACTTAAAAAATTTTTGTCAGGATGATTAATGTCGGAGAATCCAGTCAGGCTAGGGAGGATAGACCTCAGATGCCTATAGAGGAGGAGCCTCGCGACATTCATGTTAGTTGGGAACAACTACTGCCATGAGAGTCAACCCCGTTGGTCACAGTGGTTGAAGATGAGGATGATGATGTGGAGACAGATGAGGAGGATCCCGTTGAGTTACCACAGGAGGATGAGGATGATGAGGACGAGGAGGAGGAGACTTCACTAACCTCGATAGCTGCTTGAATGTATGATGAAGTCTACGACCATAACGTGGAACTTCAGGATACAGTTGAGGAATTGCAAGAGATAGTAGCTGAACAACAGACTACAATGACACAAAAAGATGATGAGATCCAAGATCATGAGGAAGCAATCGACTAATGTCGAGGAGAAGCTAGAAACGGTGAAGGAGAGAAAGAAAAAAGCGATCGAGGAGGTTCTTTGAATTGAAGAATAAGCTAAGGGAAGAAGCTACGAAGAGGGCAAGAGCCGAGGACGCATATGAGGAGATGTTTCAACGAGTCGGGATAGCAGTGAAAGACGCATAGGCAAAGAGAATGGAGATGGAAGAGATGAATAGAGTATTCAACACTGTGGTTAATCGAACTCAAGATCGTGTCATGAGTTATCCGATTCAGTTCGAGACACTGCCATCTTATGTATTAGATCACAGAATAATGTTTCGGATTATGGAGGAAGAACGTAGTAAGGCTAAGCAGTATCTTAGTAGAACATCATAGTTGTTATGCGAATAATAAATGTTAAATAAATTGTAAATCCCAAGTGTTATGTAACCTATGGGATATGACGATGATGTTGTCCTGAAACTTTTGTAGTTCAGGAAAGTAATGTAAATAGCAGTGATGCTATTGTTTTAGGTTTTCAAAGAGGTTATGAATAAATAAAAGTTGTTATTTTATTCAAAGTGTTAAGTGATTATGTGGTTATTTCTTTTGTGGAGGAAAGTTAAGTAGAAATTTCTAAAAAGAGTTGAATAATAGCCTAATGAGTGTATTTGTAATAGAAAATGCCTCTCAGACGTCAACCACCACGATAGAGAACCACCGAAGGAACCAATAATAACGACAATGTTGCTGCTAACCTAGTTCAACAATTAGTGACGTTACTGACAGGAGCGTTGCAGAATCAACCACAGAACAAAGGAACAACGTTTAAGGAGTTCAAGGCGGTTGGACCACCTAAATTTCGTGGGTCAGTGAATCCAGTCGAGGCACAGACTTGGATTATGGAGATAGAAAAGGTGTTCGATGTCTAGGGTAGGAGATGACCAAAAGACTACTTTCGCAACATTCATGTTGAAAGCAGAAGCTAGTTATTTATGGCAGGCCAATAAAACTCGAGAAGGACCAGGGATGATGACCTGGGATAGGTTTAAGGAGATATTCTTCGAGACCTTATTTCCCAAGAGTTGAAGGTTAGGTTGGAAGTGCGGTTTAGGCTGAAGCGAGGAACGATGACGGTATCCGAGTATGCCGCTAAATTCAACGAGTTGGCGAGGTTTGCGCCTTATCAAGTCAGCACGGACGAACGCAAGGCGAAGATGTTTAAACAGGGACTGAAGCCCTAGTTGTACAGTAGGGTTTCTCTATTCCAATTAAAGACTTTCGCAGCAGTGATGGAGAAAGCAATACTCACTGAAGGTGGAGGCGAGGCAGTGACAAAGTTCAATAAGGAACAGAAGAAGAAGAAGAAGAACGAGGTAGAAATTAAGAATGGAGGTGGTAGTGGTGGAAACAACAACAACTTGAAGAGGAAGTGGAATGGAAATGTGGGTACTAGAAACCAGCATGGTAACTAGTAAAACAAGAAGTTTGAAGCATGTGCTACATGCGGGAACTTTCACAAGGGTGCGTGCTTGATAGGGAAACGAGTATGCTTCAATTGTGGCCAGGAAGGTCACATCGCCCCAAATTGCACTCAACCTAAGAAGAACGTGTGTTTTAGGTGTAGATCCAAGGATCATTTTGCTCGTGAATGCCCTAAGAAGAAGGATGGAGTGACAACCAAAAGCAATGGAGGTATAGCATCAAACAAACCCACAGCTAGAACCTTCAACATGACTGTGCAAGATGTTGTGCAATCAAAAGATGTGGTGTCAGGTATTATCCCAATCAATGATATTGATGCTTATGTATTATTTGATTCGGGTGCTACTTGCTCGTTTATCTTTGATGAATTTGCTAAGAGGTTAGAATTACCTAGAAAAGAACTGAATTTCCCTTTGCACATAGAAATTGCGAATAAAGAGATAATCCCTGTTAGATTCGTATACAAGAACTGTAGGGTGAACATTAAGGAGAATCTCTTGATGGTAGATTAGACTGGGAGAGTTTGATGTTATTTTGGGAATGGATTAGTTGTTCAAATATGGAGCGGTAATTGATTGCCAAAAGAAGTGTGTAAACCTTATGACCCCGTCAAAGGTAGTATTTTATGGTAGCAAGTCGCCTAGACAAATGAAATGTCTGACGATTATGCAGGCCAAGAAATTGTTGAGTCATGGCTGTATGGGCTATTTAGCTTACATAGTCGATACTCAGAAGAAGAATGTGAAACTGGAAGACATACTAGTGGTGAGGAATTTGAGGATGTGTTTCGGAGGATTTGCGGGACTTCCACGATGCGGAGAAATTGAGTTCATGATCGACTTAGTCTGTGGGGGACTGACCTGAGATCGAAGGCCCCATCTGAGAATGGCTCCGGTAAAAATGAAAAGGCCCGATGGTACAATTGCAAGAATTGTTAGACAAGAAGTATATTCAACCAAGCGTATCACCGTGGGGAGCACCAGTGTTATTCGTGAAGAAGAAGGATGGGTCAATGTGTCTTTTCATTGATTATAGAGAATTAAACAAAGTCACTATTAAAAACAAATATCCATTACCAAGAATAGATGACTTGTTTGATCAGTTGAAGGGTGCTAAATACTTCTCTAAAATAGATTTGAGAAGTGGGTATCACCAGTTGAAAGTGAGGAAGGAGGATATACCTCAAACGACATTCAGAACTCGGTATGGACATTACGAGTTTTTGGTGATGTCTTTTGGTTTAACCAATGCACCTGCTGCATTCATGGATTTGATGAACAGGGTGTTTAAACCATTCTTAGACAAGTTTGTAGTGGTATTCATCGATGACATTCTGGTGTATTCCAAAACTCAAGAAGAACACGTGGAACACTTACGTTTGACATTGGAAACACTATGAAAGGAAAAGTTGTACGTGAAATTCTCTAAGTGCGAATTTTGGCTAGATCGTGTGCAATTTCTTGGGCACGTGATTGAAAAAGATGGGATTTCAGTGGATCCATCAAAAGTGGAAGCTGTAATCAATTGGGAACAACCAAGAACACCGTCGGAAGTGAGGAGTTTCTTGGGACTGGCCGGTTATTACAGACGATTTATTCAATATTTTCCCAAGATAGCCATTCCATTAACAAATTTGACAATGAAAACTTTGAAATTTGTTTGGACGGAGAAGTGTGAAGAAAGTTTCCAGGACATGAAGAAGAAATTAAGCATGGCGCCTGTGTTGTCATTACCAGATAGTACATGAAATTTTGTGGTGTATAGTGATGCCTCACATAAAGGGTTGGGATGTGTTCTTATGCAGAACGATAAAGTTATTGCGTATGCATCAAGCCAACTGAAGGATTATGAGAAAGGTTATCCGACTCATGATTTGGAATTGGCTGCAGTAGTATTTGCTCTCAGGATATGGAGACACTAACTCTATGGAGAAGAATGTGAAATCTACACAAACCATAAAAGTCTGAAGTATATTTTCACACAGAAGGACCTGAATATGCGTCAAAGAAGATGGATGGAATTGATAAAGGATTATGATTGTGAGATCCTTTATCATCCGGGCAAAGTGAATGTGGTTGCAGATGCTTTAAGCAGGAAAGGTCAGGAGAAGTTGATGCTGATAACTACTTTAGAGGAGATTATTTCAGCAATGACAAAGCTAGAGTTGGAAATCAAATTTCCAAAGGAGTACGATGAACGACTATTTCAGACAGATGCCAGTCCAACTTTGGTGGACAAAGTGAAGAATGCTCAACTACAAGATAAAGAATGTGAAACGATCAAAGAGAAAGTGGTTGAGGGTAGTGATATAAAATACAAGATCGATACCGAAGGACTAATACGGTTCGAGGAAAGAATTTGGGTTCCAGCAGTGCCGGAGCTTAAAGACGAAATCTTGACCGAAGCACACAACATAAGATATTCGATTCATCCAGGAAGTACAAAGATGTAACAAGATTTGCGCCGACATTTTTGGTGGTCGAATATGAAAAGAGACGTTGCAAAATGCTTGACGTGTCAGAAGGTGAAGGCTGAACATCAAAGACCAAGCGGGTTACTTCAACCGTTGGAAATACCAGAATGGAAATGGGAGCATATCATAATGGATTTTGTGGTAGGACTTCCAACGACTCAGAAAGGATACGATGCGATATGGGTAATAGTGGATAGATTAACAAAATTTGTACACTTTTTGCCAATAAAGATTAGATTTAATCTTGATCAGCTAGCGAAATTGTACGTTAAAGAAATCGTGTCAAGACAAGGAGTTCCAGTATCAATTGTGTCAGATAGAGATCCAAGGTTCACATCAAACTTCTGGAAGAGACTACAAGAATGTATGGGAACACAGTTGCGAATGAGTACAGCATACCATCCGTAAATCGACGGGCAAAGCGAACGAACTATCCAAACGTTGGAAGATATACTGAGAGCATGCATCATGGATTTCAAAGGAAGCTGGGATGAACATTGACTGTTGGTAGAATTTGCCTATAATAACAGCTACCACGTGAGCATCGGCATGCCACCTTATGAGGCATTGTACGACAGAAAGTGCAGAACTCCACTTTGTTGGGATGAAGTCTGTGAACGCCAACTGTTAGGACCAGAACTGGTACAACAAACTGCTGAAGTTGTCAAACTCATCAGGACAAGATTGGTAGCAGCCCAAGATAGACAGAAAAAGTATACCGATCAACACAGGCAGAATCACGAATTTGAAGTAGGAAATTTCATTTTCCTAAAAGTTTCTCCTTGGAAGGGGTCTTATAGGGAGAAATCCTTATTGGAAAGCCCCCTCTTTCCTGGGAACGACCTGATTGATAAATATTGTGAGTTATAATATTAATGATGAATGTTATTAAAATTGAAGTTGTGTTCGGAGTTGAATTTGGAGACGTGGACGTGATATTTGAGTCCGGAACGATGAAATTAGTAAAAATAGTCTATGAACACAAAATTTTTCGGAATTCACTATTTGGTCAAAAAGTCAACAGTTGATATTTCGGAATTCAAACTTTGAAATTTCAAAATTTATATTTTTGATAAAAACGGTTTCATTGTGTTGGAATTATTTGTGTTAGTGAAAATCGACAATTATTTCGATAATAATTAATGTCTAGAGGTTATATTGACCAATCGGGTATTTAACCGGATGAATGAGCAATTGATTTCTATTATTTCACATGATTATAACTATTTGTTCACATGTGTAAACTATTGTTTCACATTCTTGTTACTATTAGGGGAGTTGGTGCAAGATTGATAATACTTGCATGACTAAGTTAAAAATGGAGGTATAGATGGAGGTACTATCTTTGTAATTCGTATTTTCACATGTCAGAACTATTGATTCACATAATTTACTATTAAATCACATTATTTACTATTAGGGGAGGTGGTGCAAGTTTGATAATACTTCCATGACTAAATTAAAAATAAAGGAAAAGTTGGAGGTATTGTCTTGAAATTTTTGAACCCCAAAAGCGTGCAATTATCGAAACTATATTTTTCTATAAATAGAAGCTCATTCTTCCTTCATTTCTCACCAATTCACAAAAGCTTTAGAAGCGATTATTATAGAGAGAAATTATAGAAAGAAGAAGAAAGTCTGCTACCTCACTATTCCGATATCAGTTTTTTCTAAAGGTAGGGAGTATTATTACTTTCTTATCCATGAAGAAAACTTCATTATTCCATCCTTTATTATTACATTGGAATAACATGTATACATGAGCTACCCTATACTTGGTGAAATTCTTACATTGTTCCATTCTTTATCATTCATTTGGAACATCGTGTATGCATGCGTTCTCACTGGGACTCGGGTTCCATCTTTATTATTACTGTTGGAATATCACATGCATGCATTTTACTGTAGAACACGGGTAAAAGTCTTTATTATTACATTGGAATATCTTATGCATGACGTTTTACGTCGGACTGATCCGTCTTTATTATTCTCGTTGGAATATCACATGCATGCGTTTTTTCTGGGACTGATTCCGTTATTTATTATTACATTAGAATAACTCACCTGTCGGATCTATCGCATGCTTGGTGATTTCTTTTGTTATTCCATTCCTTATTATACTCGGTTGGTTAAAGTTTTGACTTCTATACTCCATGAAATTAGTGGAATATCCTTGATATTTGCGCTTCATCCGATATCTTTTCATGGAAATATTTTTACGAGCATTCTTGAATTTTCTTTGCATAAAAGCGATATCATGTTGACAATTTGGGCGTTATTAGTTCTGGCTAAATTAATTCTTGAACTTGTTTTATTGAATTCTTATATCATTGTCATCATCCTCATGTTTTATATTTTGTTGAAAGTCATATGTGGCCTATAGTGCATAGATAGACTTGGTATGATTATGACGAGGATTATTCGATTGTAATCATGGCCAGTTATGTTACAAATGATGTGGAAAAAGTCCTCATTGGCCCGTAGAGCATTGATGGACAATTGTTGGCATGATCATGACCATTATTGAATACACAAATATTCTTGGCCCGTAGTGCATGGATAATTGTGGTCGTGATACTAAAGAATATCCTTGGTAGTAGTGCGGGGTGATTCGATGATGTGGATTATTTATTGTTGAGTCGGGTGATAAAAGTGATGAAAAACCTTCTAAATCATAAAAGATAGTAGATTTTATTCTCTACTTGACTCTTTTAATGGATTGCTTGTTCATTGCAGATTAAACTTGATGGTTGTTATATTGTATCGGTTTAACTTCGTTGAAGGCTAACGATAATATATTCTCCATTATCTTAGTCATATTATTTCCTACTGGACTAGTTGAGCTCACCCTTTTACTTTCATTGTTCTCTTAAGGAAATGAGAACGTAGAGGGACTAGTCGGGAAGCGAGTGACGGGCGGATGATAGCATTAGTAGTCCTCACTATTCTGTGAAATAGTGTGATAATAATTATAATGAGGACTCCTTTTGAGTTTGTATAATCTCTAGTAGACAATATTTGTATTCAAACTCACAACTTATGTTTTGTCGTATTGTACACGACAGTTGTATTATTAAGTTGTATTTGAATTTTGTACCATGTATCTGGCGACTCAAGATGGGTGATGTATACCTATTTTGGGGGCGTCACAGTTGGTATCAAAGCTTAAGAATATGATCCCCGACTAAGATGTGAGACTAGAACTAGGAGGGGAGAGATGGGGAATTCCTTCGCTAGTATGATCTACTTAAATTTATTTTGTATTTAAATTGGTTGGTCAAAGTTTAGAGATAATATGTTACATGTCAACTAACCCTTGTTTTGTGACAGTATCTGAAAATGACATCCGAGAATGTTGAGAATAGCAATGGAGGACAAGAGACCGTTGAGTCTCCACATATCAATAATCAGGAGAATGTGCATCAGGAAGGTGACAATCCTCATGCAAACAACAACACTGAACAAATGATGAATGATGGACTGTTCAGAGGCTTTATGCAATTCATGCAACATCAGGCGAGAACGGCTCCTGTCCAAAATGTACTTGGAAACACTGGAAACTCTCGGACGGTCACCGCTAAATAGTTCAAGGAGCTGGGACCACCTGAGTTTATTGGAGAGCCTAAACCACTTAAGGCGAAAGCATAGATAAAGCAGATCACCAAGATATTTGATGTCTTGGGATGCTCCGAGGAGCAAAAGGTTCCCTTCGCCACCTTCATGTTGCGTGAAGAAAGTGATTCTTGGTGGGAATCAGTAAAAGCACTACTGACTGGACTTGACTTAAGATGTCTTGGAAGAAGTTCCAAGAGCTATTCAACGACAAATACTTTCCCGAGAGTATTCGTCACATGAAAGAAGTCGAGTTTATCAAATTTCAACAAAATAATATGATCGTGTCGCAATACGAGGCTAAATTTGCAGAGTTATCCCGGTTTGCATCCCATTTGGTCAATAATGAGGAGCGAATGACGCGAATGTTTTTAAGAGGTTTGAAACCGGAGATACGTCAATATCTTATTTCTCATAAACTGTGTTTGTACTCAGATGTTGTAAATAGGGCTCAGTTATTGGAGCGCGATAACGAGTCAACGCAACCAAGAGAAAGTAGCCGGCAGCATGAAAATACCAGTAGTATCAATTATCAAAACGGTGACAACAAACGTGGAGGGAATCAACATGCCAGAAATGGTAACCACTTCGGTGGTAATCATAGCCAGGACAATAAAAATGGACATTTCAAGAAAAGGAGATTCAACAATGATGGAAAGACGTCAACACCAGCACCCGTTGTTAAGGAAGGAGAACGACCACCTATCATATGCTTCAAATACGGAGGGGAGGGACACATCAGTCTAAACTGCACAATGCCATCCAAAGTATGTTATAATTGTGGAAGAGAAGGTCACTTAGCTCGATTTTGTCGTTCACCGAAGACAAATTCAGCTAGGATGGAGGCACCAAAGGCCGTCCCAGAAAAGTCAAAGCCGGTAGTGCAAGGGAGAGCGTTTGTTGTGACCTCCCAGAAAGCAAGGAACCCGAACAAGGTTATCACGGGTAAGCTTATCATAAACTCTAGTGAAGTCTATACCTTATTTGATATCGGTTCTACCCATTCTTTTATTTCTCCTACTTGCGCTCAACGTTTAAATTTGATTCCGGAGAAATTAGACTTTGACTTATCTGTTGAAACTCCATTAGGAGAAACCTTCATTACATCCACTGTTTATAAGTCTTGTTTAATTCTAATCGGTAACCGCACGTTACCTATCGATCTTATCTCCTTAAAAATACTTGTATTTAACGTGATTCTAGGGATTGATTGGTTAACTACTCATCATGCTAAAATTGATTGTTTTTATAAGGTTGTTAACTTTCATATTCCTAATAAACCTATTCGTTTATTGAAAAACGGATGTCAAGCTTTCTTAGCTCATGTCACGGATTTAAACAAAAATACGTCAGATTTGAAGGATATTTCTATTGTTAATAAATTTCCTGACGTATTCCCTAAAGAACTTCCTGGCCTACCCCCAGAGCGTGAAGTTGAATTTTGTATCGACCTTGAACGCGGTACAAAACCCATTTTCAAAGCCCCATATCGAATGGCTCCTATTGAACTTCAGGAGTTAAAAAACCAATTGCAAGAATTGTTAGACATTGGTTTCATTAAGTCTAATCGTCTCCTTGGGGTGCCTCATTTCTATTCGTGAAGAAGAAAGATGGGAGTATGCGACTTTGTATTGATTATCGGGAGTTGAATCATGTCACTATCAAAAATAGGTACCCATTGCCATGTATTGATGACCTGTTTGATCAGTTACAAGGAGCACAATTTTTTTCAAAGATCGATCTTCGTTCTGGATATCATCAGCTGAAGGTTAAAACTGAGGATATTCTAAAGACTGCCTTCAGATATGAATTCTTAGTCATGTCTTTTGGATTGACTAATGCTCCTGCTGCCTTCACGGATATGATGAACCGAGTATTCAAGGAATATTTGGATCACTTTGTGGTTGTCTTTATTGATGACATCCTTATTTATTCCAAAAGCCGTGAAGATCATGAGCAACACTTGAGGCTGATACTCCAAAAGCTTCGTGAATATAAGCTTTATGCCAAGTTAAAGAAATGCGAGTTCTGGCTTGAGTAAGTAGCATTCCTTGGGCATGTAGTATCAAGTCATGGAATATCCGTTGACCCGACAAATATTGAAGCTATTCAAAGCTGGGAGCAACCCAAATCAGTGACCGAAGTACGTAGCTTTCACGGTTTAGCTGGTTATTATCGGAGATTCGTGGAAGGATTTTCTCGAATCGCTACTCCATTAACTCAGCTGACTCAGAAAGATACAAAGTTCGGTTGGAGTGAGGAATGTGAGAAGAGTTTTCAAGAACACAAAAGGAGACTCAATTCAAAGACTGTTACGACAATACCATCCGGTTCGGAGGATTTGTCATCTCTGGTGATGCTTGGGCAAAGGGTTAGGATGTGTTCTCATGCAACATGGGAAAGTCATAGCCTATGCCTCAAGACAACTCAAAGAATATGAGAGGAATTATCCTACTCATGATCTAGAGTTGGTAGCTGTTGTCTTCGAACTTAAAATTTGGAGGCATTACTTGTATGGAGAGAAAGTGGAGATCTTTACGGATCATAAAAGCCTCAAATATTTCTTCACTCAAAAGGAACTCAACATGCGACAACGACGTTGGCTTGAACTGTTGAAAGATTATGATCATACCATCCAATACCATCCTGGAAAAATGAACGTGGTAGCTGATACATTGAGTAGATGATAATATGCGGGTACAAGTACAATATTCACAACACAATAGCCCATTTTGTGTGACTTACAAAGGATGGAGATAGAGTTAAAAACTCCAGGGACCCATGTGATGATGGCCAATATACGAGTAAAACCGACTTTAATTGATAAAGTTAAAGTTGCTCAAGTCCGGAGCTGATGCGTATAAGGAAGAAATTGCAAGAAGGTGCTATGCCGGAAGAAAGAATCGATGAAGAAGGAATACTTCGAGTCAACTCCAGACTTTGTGTTCCTAACGACCCTGATTTAAAGTATAAAATCATGATGGAGGCGCAAAACACACTATTTCCAATCCATCCTGGGAGTACCAAAATGTATCGTGATATTCGTCATACATTTTGGTGGAGCAATATGAAGAGAGAGATAGCGCTATTTATCTCAAGGTGTCTAATTTGTCAATGAGTTAAAGCGGAGCATCAAGTACCAAAAGGTCCATTGCAACCACTTGAAATTCTAGAATGGAAGTGGGAGCACATTACCATGGATTTCGTTATCGGTCTTCCCAAAGTTTCTCAAGGCATAAATGCGATTTGGGTCATTATTGATAGATTGACCAAGTCTGCTCATTTCTTACCGATACGAGAAACTTATACACTTGAATGTCTTGCTCGTATGTACATAAATGAGGTTGTAAGATTGCATGGTATGCCAGTATCCATAGTTTCTGATCGAGACCCAAGATTCACTTCAAGATTTTTGTTTAGTTTGAAAAAAGCTATGGGCACGGATTTACGATTTAGCTCGGCATATCATCCTCAGACGAACGGGCAGTCGGAGAGGACGATTCAAACTCTTGAAGATCTATTAAGACTCTGTGTCCTTGACTTCAAGGGAAGTTGGGACAAGTTCTTACCATTGGTGGAGTTTTCCTACAACAACAGTTATCAAGCAAGTATTGGCATGGCTCCATTCGAGGCGTTGTATGGAAGAAAGTGTCGTTCTCCAGTATGCTGGGATGAGGTGGGTAAAGCAACGTTGTTGGGACCAGAGTTGGTACGTATGACTACGGAAAAGATTCAAATGATCCGACAACATATAAAAACCTCACAAGATCGACAAAAGAGTTCTGTTGATCTTCATCGAAAGGATGTAGAATTCGATATTGGAGATCATGTGTTGTTACGTGTTGCTCCATGGAAAGGAGTTACAAGATTTAGAAAGAGAGGAAAGCTAAATCCTCGATTCATCGACCCATTTTTAATCCTCGATCGAGTAGGAACTATGGCATATAGACTCGCTTTACCGCCAAGTATGTCTCGTGTTCATAACGTTTTTCACATATCCATGTTACGTAAATATGTGAAAGACCCGAACCACATTATTGAGTTAGAACCGGACGAAATAGCGGAAGATTTGACGTATGAAGAGGTTCTGTTCAAATCTTGGATAAGAAGGAACATATTCTACGCTCCAAGGTTATACCTCAAGTCAAAGTTTTGTGGAGAAACCACGATGTTGAGGAAATGACCTGGGAGTTAAAATATGAAATAAAATCAAAGTATCCTCACTTCTTCGACATACCAGGTACGCACCCTAATTTCGAGGAAAAAATTTCATAAGAAGGGAGGTTGTAAGACCCCAACTTTTTGAATAAAGATTAAATTTTCTCGAAATATATTTTTGAATATTATGGTGTGGATTTGATATAATGTTATAGTTGTGGGTAATATTTACAAATTTTGCAAAGTACGCAAGTTGTTATATAATATTCGATTGGTCGGGGAATATTCGTTTTAACAGGGAATATTCGTACAATGGCACAATCATTAGTGGACCCCCACAACGGAATTATTGTCGGATTGAGAAAATGACAAAAATACTTTATGAAAATAACGGCGGAAGTTTTACCATTAACTGTTGAACTACCCGGTAGTAAAAGTACAGTAATACGCGTGGTTGCATAGTAGCACACGGTATTGATTATTAATGCTTACGTTAGAAGTCACTCAGTTATACTCAATTATTGATACAGTAATTGCTGCATCGTATCTCTCATATTATTGATTCGATTATTGTCGTAGTATCATCTGCATAATATGTTATTTTATTAAATCAATAATTGAGATGACAAAGTTATTCATATTATTAAATTTTAATATTTACAATGTCTAAAAGTTACATCAAGGAGAGGTTTGGTCACCTAATCAATTGGCATGATAGGGAGAAATCCTTATTGGAAAGCCCCTCTTTCCTGGGAACGACCTGATTGATAAATATTGTGAGTTATAATATTAATGATGAATGTTATTAAAATTGAAGTTGTGTTCGGAGTTGAATTTGGAGACGCGGACGTGATAATTGAGTCCGGAACGATGAAATTAGTAGAAATAGTCTATAAACACAAAATTTTCTAGAATCACTATTTGGTCAAAAAGTCAACAGTTGACTTTTTTGAGAAAAGTCAAACTTCGAAATTTCAAAATTTATACTTTTGATAAAAATGGTTTCATTGTGTTGGAATTATTTGTGTTAGTGAAAATCGATAATTATTTCGATAATAATTAATGTTTGGAGGTTATATTGACCAATCGGGTATTTAACCGGATAAATGAGCAATTGATTGCTATTATTTCACATGATTATAACTATTTGTTCACATGTGTATACTATTGTTTCACATTCTTGTTACTATTAGGGGAGTTGGTGCAAGATTGATAATACTTGCATAACTAAGTTAAAAATGGAGGTATAGATGGAGGTCTTATAATCGTAATTAAGTATTTTCACATGTCTAGAACTATTGATTCACATAATTTACTATTGAATCACATTATTTACTATTAGGAGAGGTGGTGCAAGTTTGATAATACTTCCATGACTAAATTAAAAATAAAGGAAAAGTTGGAGGTATTGTACTAAAATTTTTCGAGCCCCAAAACGTGCAATTATCGAAACTATATTGTTCTATAAATAGAAGCTCATTCTTCCTTCATTTCTCACTAATTCACAAAAGCTTTAGAGTGATTATTATAGAGAGAAATTATAGAAAGAAGAAGAGAAGTCTGCTACCTCACTATTCCGATTATCCAGCTTTTTTTTTAAAGGTAGGAGTATTATTTCTTTCTTATCCATGAAGAGAACTTACATTATTCCATCCTTTATTATTACATTGGAATAACATGTATCACTGTGAGCTACCCTATACTTGGTGAAATTCTTTTGTTGTTCCATTCTTTATCATTACATTTGGAACATCCTGTATATGCGTTCACTTGGACACAGTTAAAATCTTTATTATTCTGTTGTAATATCATCATATACATGCGTTTTTACGGACCGGACTGGTTTAAATCTTTATTATTCTATTGGAATATCCTCATGCATGCATTTTACGCATGGACTGATTCCGTCTTTAATATTACATTGGAATATCCGTCTCATGCATTTTACGTCGGACTGATTCCGTTATTTATTATTACATTGGAATAAACCTGCGTCTGATTGGCCTATCGCATGCACGGTGATTTCTTTTGTTATTCCATTCTTTATTATACTCGGTTGGTTAAAGTTTTGACTTTTATACTCCATGAAATTAGTGGAATATCCTTGATATTTGCGCTTTATCCGATATCTTTTCATGAAAATATTTTTACGAGCATTCTTGAATTTTCTTTGTAGCAAAGATTATCATGTTGACAATTTGGACATTATTAGTTCTGGATAAATTAATTCTTGAACTTGTTTTATTGAATTCTTATATCATTGTCATCATCCTCATGTTTATATTTTGTTGAAAGTCATCTCGTGGCCTATAGTGCATAGATGGACTTGGTATGATTATGACCGGGGACTATTCGATTGTAATCATGGTAGTAATGTTATAAATGATGTCGAAAAAAGTCCTCATTGGCCCGTAGAGCATTGGTGGGCGAGTTGTTGGCATGATCATGACCATTATTGAATACACAAATATTCTTGGCCCGTAGTGCATTGATAATTGTGGTCGTGATATTAAAGAATATCCTTGGCCGTAGTAATGCTGAGGGTGATTCGATGATGTGGATTATTTATTAAGCTGAGTCCCAGCGATAAAAGTGATGAAAAACCTTCTAAATCATAAAAGATAGTAGATTTTATTCTCTACTTGACTCTTTTAATGGATTGCTTGTTCCGCTGCAGTTAAACTTGATGGTTGTTATATTGTATCGGTTTAACACTTTGTTGAAGGCTAACGATAATATATTACGCATTATCTTAGTCATAATATTTCCTCTTTGGGCTAGTTGAGCTCACCCTTTTACTTTCATTGTTCTCTTCAGGAAATGAGAACGTAGCAGGGACTAGTCGGGGAACGGAGTGACGGGCCAGATGATAGCATTAGTAGTCCTCACTATTCTATGAAATAGTGTGATAATAATTGTAATGAGGACTCCTTTTGAGTTTGTATAATCTCTAGTAGACAATATTTGTATTCAAACTCACGACTTATGTTTTTGTCGTATTGTACACGACAGTTATATTATTAAGTTGTATTTGAATTCTGTACCATGTATCTGGCGACTCAAGATGGGTGATGTATACCTATTTTGGGGGCGTCACAGAACCGTTTGAAATACTACGAAGAGTGGGGGAAGTGGCTTATGAGTTAGCTCTACCTCCAGAATTGGAAAATATTCATAATGTTTTTCACATTTTGGTGTTACGACCGTATAAACCCGATTACAAGCATGTGATCGAGTACGAACCATTGCAATTTGATAAAGATTTGTCTTATGAAGAAGTTCTTATCCAGATAGTCGACAGGAAAGAACAAGTGGTCAGAAATAAAGTGATACCTTCTGTGAAGGTGATATGGAGAAACCACAATGTCGAAGAGGCAACGTGAGAACTCGAAGCTGAAATGATGAAAAATTACCCTGAGTTATTTGTTTAATCTATGTCTTCGATTCTGGGGACAGAATCTTTGTAAGTAGGGAAGAATGTGACGATTTGATTGTTTGGATTGTGATTCTGAGGACAGAATCCTTTTAAGGAGGGAATGATGTAACATTTATATGTAATATTAAATATTTATTAATTTATATAAATATTTAATGGATGTGATTATCGTTGAATAAATATTTGTTCAATTGATTTAATTTTGTTTAGTTAATTATTTATTAAATAAATAATTGATGAATTAAGGAAATTATTATTATATTGATATTTCAATTTAAATGATTAATTATTTGTATTGTGTTATGTGATTAAAGGATTTATTTAATTAATTGTGATTTGCATTAATTAAAATAAATATGAAAGCTTGATTAAATATAGTGTGACAAATAACTATATTATAAGGAGTTATTAAAATAAATTAAAGTAGTTTAATTTAGTTTTTTTAAAAACAAGGCTTAATATATTAATTCTTTAATATTTAAAGGGTTTTGCCAAACAAGCCTTATGTCTTTTGGAATTTCTAGATTTTTAAATTAAATAAAATATATAAAATAATAAGTATAATATAATTATAATATATACGTTATATGTATTAAGTGATATACTTAATAGGTGAATTAAGGTTTATCAGTTTATTTGTTTACGCTTAAGTTAGTCTAGCCAATATACTGAGAAGAGATAAGAGAGAAGAGAAGAGAAGAGAGCTTGACACAGAGAATTGAGAAGGAGCTTGAGAGAATTTGAGAGAGAACGTAAGTAATTTCCAGCAATTAGCAAGGAATATATTAGCAAATTGAAGGTGTGTTCATAATATTAGTATTTTATATATACATGTATGAATTTACGGCATAAAGTTTCAAACTCTGTGAATTCTAGTTTTCTGTGAATTGTGGTTATGTAATCTGTTGATGATAATTAGTTATAGTTATGATTAGAGATTATGTTTAAACAACACTTGCATGCTAATTTCGGATATCAGTAGAAATATTTGTCAGTATATGGAATTTTCATATGTTCATGAAAAGTATCAATTCTAGTGGCTAATTAGTATGTGAAATTATAAATTGAAGTTTGTTTATGCTAGTTGTTGAGATATGAGCATAATGTAATTCGAATGAGATGATTTGGCCATGTTTTGAAATCACAATGATGATTTTTAGGATGAATGTCAAGAAAATTGAGTTTTTATGAAAAACATGAATTGTGAGAAATTAAAATAGTTTTAGTTAGTGTTACATTGTTCTAAATGGTTGTAAATGTGAGCAATCATGTTTATGATAGTTGTATATTTATTTTACGTGTTGATATCAACATTTGGTGGGTGAAATTGTGTTAGTTGGCTTAAGAAAAGTGTAGAAGTTACATTACGCAAAAGCTGAGTTATGTGCATCGGCATGGTATGCTGCACATTTAAGCGTGGTATCATGCATTGCAATGATATATATGACCTGAAGATACAAAACTCATGATCGTGCGAGTGCCATTTCAGATTAATCAAGTCGCTAATTGCTGCGAGACTTTGGTGATTCGTTTTTGTAGCTTAGCTAAAGGTTATGGTAATGTGTCCAACATGTAACAACAAGGCTAATACAGAGTTGTGTTATATGTATTATGAATTCAAAGTTACAAAAATGTTTAGTAAATCAAAAACACGTTATGTGATAACTTAGTTTAGACAATGAACGTTCGTTAAGTGTTATGATGATTATCACTAGGGAATTCTAAAATGTAAATGGTAGCTTAAGACTTGTGCTTAAATAACAAGTTTAGCTAGTAATGCGTTTTATATTGAAAAGTGAATAATAGTATGTCTAATAGATGTTGTGGTTTTAATACCGTGTATAGGTGAACGTGAGTTTTAATATTTTAGCTTATGCTCGAGGCAAGTTTTCTAACTCAACACTTTCGTTGAGCTAGTTCATTTATTATATTGTGCAAGTTTTCTAACTCTACACTTTAGTTGAGTTAGTTCTATTATTATAACTTAATGTTTTGATTGAGCAAGCTTTTTATCTTAACTGTTACTGATTAAGTAAATTGTTCCTAAAATCCTTTTGAGCAAACTCTAACTCTAATGTTATTGGAAATTCTCAATTGATTGATTCATTCTAACTTGTTTACAGTTAAGCAAGTTTTTCAAAGTTCAAGAATTTCATTTCTAATGTTATAACACTTGAACCTTAACTTATTTTACTGTTCAAGCGAAGGTTAACCATTTTATTCATTTTATTGAATGCTTATGCTCTATAGTTATTTCAAGCATGAGTTTGATATGTAGAATCAGTTCATTTATGATTTTCAAATGTTCTAAGTTATGTTGTTATTAAACAACTATTGTATTATCAAGCATTGTTGATTCAACTAGTTCCCTATTTGATGATCATTAAACTTCAATTACCCTTGAAAGCTTATCCAAACCAAACTTTCTTTGGTGCGGACTTGTACTCTAAATACTAAGACGAACAACCCTATGTTTAGGGGTTTACACTTAGCGTTGAAATGGTTATGCACAATACATTGTACGAAGGATTGATCCCCCAAGTGCATTGGAGTCCTTATAGTCATATATTTATTAAAGTTAAAGTTGAAAGATTACTTATAACTGTGGACATGGTTCATGGTCATTTGACCCTCGATAGTATATTTAAGAATGTTAATAGAACAAATCATTCAGTTCTATTGAGCCTATGAATTGGAAAATGTTGTAATGTTAATAGAACATATCATTTAGTTCTATTGAGCCTATGAATTGGCAAATGTTGTAATATTAATAGAACATATCATTCAGTTCTATTGAGCCTATTATTTGGCAAATGACGTAAAGATATTTATTCTTATTTCAATTGAGTTTTGTTTGCTCACTCTTGCATATTTATACATTTATTGAAGCTATGGTTGAGAAGGTAGATAAACCTACAACTACAAAGGAAAGGGAAAAATGTACAAGTGATGAAGACTTGTAATTTTGCTTAAATCGTTATGATGATAGACTTTTAATAATGATGTGATGTAATAATTTTTTTTCCGCATTTGAATGATTGTATTAAAGGTTAGAGAACCTGGGAGATAATGTTTTTATTAAAGTAATCATGTATGGGTAGGTTTTTATTATTCAATTTATTATGATTGGGTAGTTAGATATGAATGTTTTGATTATGTGAACACCAAATCTTGAGGTAATGAAGTACATGGATTTGGGGGTGTCACATCTATATATATATTTACCACTTTTATATATTTACATTTCTGATCCCCTATGGAGGTGCTTCGTGGTGGTTGATCATATATATATATATATATATATATATATATATATATATATATATATATATATATATATATATATATATATCACTTTTATATATTTATATTTTTGATCCCCATGGAGGTGCTTCGTGGTGGTTTATCATGTCTACATATATATATTTACTACTTTTATATATAACTGCTTACTGCTTTTCATATAAATTGTGGCATCATGTGAGCCTAGGAATCATGTGATCACAGATTCAGTCTACTGAATCTAGATTCGGTTCCCGTGATGGACATTTTCAGCTGTAAATAGCTTGTAAATTTATTCACGGTGTTTGAATTTCCTTAGATGGCTTTTATGCCAATGAGGAATTCGGCACTGCTTTATACATTATTTCCTCGAAGATGCTTGGCATCTCGAAAATAAACGTAATCCCCGAACATTTTAATAAAATGGAAGTATTAAAAGGTTTCAATTACTATTGAGCATAAGCGTTTGAAAAACCTTTTTTACAAAACATCACTGCTATATCTTGTTTAAAACTAAATTTTTACATAAATTCAAACCTGTGTATATAGGTGCGAACGAGGCCTCTCATTACTTCCAAATAACAGCACATTGACCCACACACACATACACATTCATATAACAATTTCTTAAAAAGTGGCAGTCACCGTGGTAACATGGATGTTGGGGGTGCCTAACACCTTCACTCCGCATAACCAAGTCCCCGGACCCTAACGAATCTCATTTCACAGACCCGTTTAGCAATGTCACATCACTGGGTCAAAGTACAAACCATTTCTCGGTTGTGTTTGTACAACCATTTAAAAAACCAACTTGTGACTCTTACAGTCAAATCGTCGACATATACATGTCGGACCTTTTCACAACTTGTTTTTTAAAACAAATCTCACCTAACATGAGAACACCAAAAGATAAGAATAGAAAAGGGACAGATAAAAATCCCGACGTTGACAACAAGGAATAAGGCAAGACTAGTAGCCAAAGGTTACTCTCAAGATGAAGGCATCGACTATTACGAGACCTTCGCACCTGTTGCCAAATTAGAAGCCACCAGGATATTCTTTGCCTTTGCTGCCCACATGAAGTTCAAAGTCTTTCAAATGGATGTCAAAAGTGCATTTTGAATGGTGAACTTCAAGAAGAAGTATATGTGGAGCAACCCGATAAGTAGGTTTTATACCTACTTATTGGATATCAATTCATTGCGAACTACGCCTATCTTAAGTACATTTTAGTGTGTTTTTAGTTGCATTTTATTTATTTTGCATTGTATGTACTTAGAACTCCCTTTGGTACAAAAGTGCAGGATATGGCATAATTTGGTGATGTTAGATGGCTAAGGCTAATGGACGCATGACGCAAGGAACAAGTGGAAATATGCAAATGAGAATGGATGAAGGAAGAGTGAGATGACAAAGATGCAATGGCAAAGCGAGATGTAAGCAAAGAGCAGCAGTAACCAAAAATCCAAATCGCGAAGCCGCTGCGCACCGATGCGACTACACAGGTCAAAACTCGCACGCCCGCACGATCACTCGGTTTAGCCATACTTTACACACACGCGCCCGCGCGAAGAATACAAAGGAGGAGCGCACGCCCGTTCGCGATGCCTGAAGCTGCTGATCTGTTTTATTTTAATTTTTAATTTTAAGAGTTTGAATTTGTTAAAAACAATTCTGACTGGTGTCAGACGTATCATTCAGAGTTTTTACGTGTTTTTGATAACGAAACTAGGGTTTTACACGTTGAGAGGATTCCAACGTAGAACTAAGCCAAAACTTCATATTTTTTACTTCTTCTTTGGATTTTCAATCATTGTGGAAGACTACTGTTTCTTTGCTGGATTTTAATGCGGAATTGAACGTTACTATTGGATTATAATCAGCAATTAGGTTTGATCAATTCGATCCTCTCTCTCTCAATTGATTGTTTATTATCCATGTTTTGTTTCGATCCCATAATGGTTTTTGGTTCAGTTATGAACTAAACTCCATTATGGGATTCTAACGGATTGTAATATGTAGTTTAATTGATTGCTTGACTGCTGGACTGTTTTACATATTATAAGGAATTTCTATCATGGTTGATTTGCATGCGTGAATGATTGATCATCATTCGTTTTAGTAATTGTATGGAATTGAAAAATAACATGCGGGTATGGATTGTAATCATGATAGCATGCGTATATGGAGCTATTTTGCTTAGCTTGGTATTTCATGAATCAGATAGACATATACTGTTTCACCGCACGAGTTAAATAAGGGTTTATGCTTAAATTCAATATTATTGCAATTTCACATAGACATATAGTGATTTTGGTTTTATTGATGATTACATGGTTTCTATTGCATGTAGATGTTATGTAAGTGGGTCATAATACATTGAAAAATGGTTATGTCTACATTAGTGCCCTTGGCTACTTTCCTTTGATATGTGAGCAATTTTGCATTATAGTGGTAATTAGATGAATTATTAAATGAAGTTAGGATCCCATTATCTCCAGATTTGATTTATTATATTATCATTCTTATCTTAGTTATTATTTGATTCTTAGGTAATTTTCAATCACAATCACAATTGTTAGTTTAAGCATATAAATTAAGTGATAGAGTTGATGCATAATAATTTAATTTAGCAATTTTCCCTGTGGATCGATACTCGACTTACTCTGTATTTCTTGTTGACACATGTATACTTGCATGAGTTAGAGATCTTTTGTTAGAACTAAAAAAGAGGCAACAAGTTTTTGGCGTCGTTGCCGGGGAAAGGCATTTAAATTTTGATTATTATCATTAGTTTTAAGCTATATTGTATGACTTAGACAAATCTAATCTTATCTCATTTCCATTTTTGTTTTTGTTTTTGTTTCAGGAATCTGTATAAATTTTTATGCGCACGCGGTCATCCAACCCTGACTTAACACCTGCTCAGGAAAACATAAACGGGAGAGGTTGGAAAGGGAGTGTTCGTAAAAATTTACAAGCACAGTTAGAGGGTACTACATCTAATATGGCAGCCGAGGGACAAGGAGAAGAGCAAAGAGAGGAGCATAGGGCTCTGAGAGAATATTTCATGCCTAATATTAATGGATTACGATCTAGCATAGTTAGACCAAATGAATAAAGACTAATACATTCGAGATAAAAATGGGCACTATTCAGATGGTACAAAATTTGGTACAGTTTGGGGGTGCCACTACAGATGATCCGAATGAACACCTGTTGAGTTTTATTGAGATATGTGACACGTTCAGATATAACGGGGTGACGGAGGATGCTATCAGACTTAGGCTGTTTCCATTCTCATTGAGGGATAAAGCGAAAAGTTGGCTTCATTCTTTGCCAGCAGGATCAATAACTACATGGGAGGACTTAGCACATAAGTTCTTAGCCAAGTTTTTCTCAATGGCTAAGACTACGAAAATGAGGACAGCAATCTCTCAGTTTGAGCAACAGCAGGGTGAATCCTTATATGAGGCATGAGAAAGATACAAAGAGATGCTACGGAAGTGTCCGCACCACAGTATGCCAGATTAGATGGTGATCATCACATTCTATAATGGATTGGGATGGCAGTCTAGGCCGATTGTAGATGTAACTGCAAGAGGAGCATTATGGGCAAAGAGTTGTGATGAGGCCTATAACCTCATCGAAACAATGGCAGCAAATGATTTACAGAATCCTACATCTCGGATGCCACAGCCCAAAGTTGTAGGTTTGTTGGAAGTGGATGCTATCACACAGTTGTCAGCACAGATGGCAGTCATGGCAAAGAAAATAGATACATTAACAGAGGGTAAGGCGAAGACAGATGCATTTGTATGTGAGATCTATGCGGGGTCACACTCGACAGATCAATGTGCTATCAGCTCAGAGTCGGTACAGTATGTGAGCAATTACAGAAAAGACCAATGTCAGTTTCAGAACACATACAACCCCAACAACTGTAATCATCCAAACTTCAGTTGGTCAAATAATCAAAGAAATCAACAGAATCAGTTTTAGCCAAATAATCAGTTTTAGTCACAGCCAGCGCAACCATAGTTTACTCCTAGACCACCTTTTCCGCCGGGATTTTCTCAACAACAACAACATCACACTCTAGCTGTACCTCAGCAAGAAAAGAAATCAGAAATGGAGGAGATTATGATGAAGTACATGGAAAACACGGAGGTCATGATCAAAAGCCAATCAGTGGTTATTAAGAATCTGGAAACTCAGATGGGCCAAATAGCGAACATGTTTAACAACAGGCTTCAGGGTTCATTGCCAAGTAATACTAAGGCAAATCCAAGAAGAGACGGGAAGGAACAGTGTCAAGAGATCACATTAAGGTGCAGGAAAAAATCAGAGAAATCGAGAGTCATGCGGCCCGCGCTTTGTTATCTTGAGGAGGTTGCCATGCAAAGGAGAAAGAAGCAAAGCGATTGATTAGCAGAAGAAATTCTTGAGAAATCTGAGTCGCGGCGAGGAGAGAAGGATAAAGCAGGTTCAGATGAGAAGCCTAAGGATACAAAGACCAATAGTTCACCCTCGTGTTCCGATCCAAGAGAGACTAAATAAATAGAGAGGGAAGATAAACAGTTCAGCAAGTTCTTGGAGGTATTTAAAAAGCTGCAGATCAACATACCTTTCGTTGAGGCATTAGAACAGATGCCAAGTTATGCAAAGTTCATAAAGGGTATATTGTCAAGGAAGAGGAGATTAGATGAGTTTGAAATAGTGGCCTTGATAGAGGAATGCAGTGTAGTGCTTCAGCAAAAATTACCTCCAAAGCTGAAGGATCCGGGCAGTTTTACAATTCTATACACGATCGGGAAGATGAGTTTTAGTAAGTGTTTATGTGATCTCGGGGCAAGTATCAATTTGATGCCCTTATCAGTATTCAATCAGTTGGGATTGCCGGCTCCAAGGCCGACAAATATTTCACTGCAGTTAGCTGACATATCCATCACGTATCCACGGGGAATTGTTGAAGATGTACTGGTAAAGGTGGACAAATTTATCTTTTCGGCTGACTTCATCATCTTAGATTATGAGGAAAATAAGAGTATACCGATCATACTGGGGAGAACATTCTTAGCCACAAGAAGAACTTTGATAGACGTGCAGAAAGGGGAACTCACTATGCGTGTATATGATCAGGAGGTTACTTTTAACGTCTTCAAGGCAATGAAGTTCCCAACAGATGAAGAAGAATGCTTCCAAGTTGATTTGGTGGATCGAGTTCTAAATGATGAAGTACAGAGTCTAGTGGATTATGAACCTTTGGGAAATATCATTACTGCAAATTCAGATTTAGAGGACGAGGAACTTAACGAACTTGTGCAATATCTGGATACCACTTCACAATTCAGAAAATTCAGAACACCTGTCGAGCCGTTTGACAAAAGCTGGAGAGACATCGGTAAAATTAAAGCCATCTCTTGAAACACCTCCAGAACTTGAATTGAAACCACTTTCGGATCACCTCAGGTACGCATTTTTAAATAAAGATTCAAAGCTACCTGTGATTATTTCTTTTGCACTAACATCTTTTCAGGAAGAAAAATTGCTAAGAGTGCTTAGAGAATTCAAATCAGCTATTGGATGGACCATAGCAGATATCAAAGGGATCAGCCCTTCTTTTTGAATGCATAAGATCCTGTTAGAAGATGATAGTAAGCCGTCGGTGGAACAGCAAAGAAGGCTTAATCCGATAATGAAAGAAGTGGTCAAGAAAGAGGTATTAAAATGGCTGGATGCAGGCATAATCTATCCGATTTCAAACAGCTCATGGGTGAGCCCAGTGCAGTGTGTACCAAAAAAGGGTGGCATGACCATAGTGACTAATGAGAATAATGAGTTAATTCCTACACGAACAGTGACGGGGTGGAGAATCTGCATGGACTACCGCAGGCTAAACAAAGCTACGAGGAAAGATCATTTCCCACTACCATTCATTGATCAAATGTTGGACAGATTAGCAGGTCATGAGTATTATTGCCTTCTGGACGGTTATTCAGGCTACAATCAGATTATGATAGCTCCAGAAGACCAGGAAAAGACTACCTTCACATGTCCATATGGCACTTTTGCTTTCAGAAGGATGTCTTTCGGGTTGTGCAACGCTCCAGCCACCTTTCAGAGATGCATGATGGCTATATTTTCAGACATGGTGGAGCAGAATGTAGAAGTATTTATGGATGACTTCTTAGTCTTCGGGGACTCGTTTGATCTATGCCTTGAGAATTTGGTGATGGTTTTGGAGAAGTGTGTTGAGACAAATTTAGTGTTGAACTGGGAAAAGTGCCATTTTATGGTACAAGAAGGAATCATACTGGGACACAAAGTGTCGAAGAAGGGACTCGAGGTGGATAGGACGAAGCTGGAAACTATTGAGAACTTGCCACCACCTACTTCAGTAAAAGGTGTTCGCAGTTTTCTGGGATATGCAGGTTTTTACCGCAGATTTATCAAGGACTTCTCTAAGATAACTAAACCACTATGCAGTTTATTGGAGAAGGATGCACAGTTTAATTTTGATGAGGCTTGCGTGTCGGCATTTGAGCACTAAAAGGGGAAACTAACTTTAGCACCAGTGATTACTGCACCGGATTGGGATTGGCCATTCGAGCTAATGTGTGATGCTAGTGATTACGTCGTAGGGGCTGCTCTGGGGCAGAGGAAAGAGAAGATGTTTCATGTGATTTATTATGCCAGCAAGACCCTTACGGATGCACAGTTGAACTACACCATCACAGAGAAAGAATTATTGGCAGTGGTGTACGCCTTTGATAAATTTCGAGCATATCTGATTGGCACAAAGGTGATAGTGTATACAGATCACGCGGCAATTCGACACTTAGTGGCGAAAAAGGATACAAAGCCCCGATTGATCAGATGGATTTTATTACTGCAGGAATTTGATTTGGAGATCAAGGACAGAAAGGGCACTGAAAACAAAGTGGCGGACCACTTATCTCGACTTGAGAATCCGGAAAGGGAGGCAGACGACAAGGTTTTAATCAATGAATCCTTTCTAGATGAGCAGTTGTTTGTGGTGAAAGGGGAAGTTCCATGGTTTGCAGACTACGCAAACTATTTGGTGAGTAAGATAGTACCTCCTGACTTGGTGGGTTATCAAAGAAGAAATTCTTGCATGATGTCAATTGGTAAATATGGGATGAGCCTTATTTGTTTAAATAATGTGTTAATCAAATGATAAGTAGGTGTATCCCGTATAGCGAGACCGAGGGAATTTTGCAGGATTGTCATTCTTCGGTGTATGGTGGTCACTATGGATGAGAAAGAACAGCGGCTAGAGTGCTACAAGCAGGATTCTACTGGCCGACACTTTTCAAGGATGCCTACAGTTTCTTCCAGTAATGCGATAGATGTCAAAGAGTGGGGAACATCTCAAAAAGAAATGAAATGCCATTAAATACGATCTTCGAAGTAGAAATTTTTGTTGTATGGGGGATTGATTTTACGGGGCCTTTTGTTTCTTCTTGCGAAAATCTCTACATCTTGCTCGCAGTGGATTATGTCTCAAAATGGGTAGAAGTGGCAGCTCTTCTGATAAATGATGCCAAGGTAGTCCTCAGGTTTTTACACAGGAGTATTTTCACTAGGTTTGGGACTCCTAGGGTCATCATTAGTGATGAAGGCAGTCATTTCTGCAATAGGCAGTTTACAGCTTTGTTGGCCAAGTATGGGGTGAACCATCGCATTGCTACAGCCTATCACCCACAAATGAATGGCCAAGCTGAAGTGTCGAATCGAGAAGTAAAAAGAATCCTTGAAAAGGTTGTGAATCCCACGAGGAAGGATTGGTCGTTAAAGTTGGATGATGCAGTATGGGCCTATAGGACTGCATACAAAACTCCGTTGGGCATGTCACCTTTTCAGCTTGTGTATGGAAAAACTTGTCAGCTTCCTATGGAGCTAGAGAATAAGGCATATTGGGCGATTCGGAAGCTCAATTTTGATTTGAAAGCTACAGGGGAGAAACGCTTACTCCAACTCAATGAGTTGGATGAATTTAGATTACAGGCATATGAGAATTCAAAGCTATACAAGGAGAAGGTGAAGAAATGGCATAACCAAAAGATCATTAATAGAATATTCGAACCGAGACAAACGGTTTTGCTTTATAACTCCAGACTTAAACTTTTTCCCGGAAAGCTGAAATCAAGATGGTCAGGGCCATTTACAGTGAAGACTGTATTTCCGCATAGTGCAATTGAAGTATTTGACAAGTATCCGGACAAGCCTTTTAAGGTGAATGGGCAGCGATTGAAGCATTATTTTGGTGGCGAGGTGGATAGATAGAAAGTCACCTCAATTCTTACTTCAACATGAGATTCAGAGACAGTCAAGCTAATTGACTATAACTTAGCGCTTGATGGAAGGCAACCCATTATTTCTATTTTTACTTAGTATTTATCCAGTTCAAGTTGCTTTTGTTAGCTCATTTTTATTCTTAGTTAGGATAGTGTGAGCATCTTTACATAATTAACATCGTAGCTGAAATCGAATAGGAGTATGTTTGTGCATTGCATTGAAATTAGGCTGACAGAATAGGAACTCATTTTTATTTAGTAAATCATGCTTTGACAGTGCCTATTAATGTTATTGCAGGTGTATTGGAGTACATGCATTACTGTCTTGCAATACTGGGAATAAAATTTGAAGAAGAGTGCATTGTGGTCGCATGACCGCTGCAATAATTACAACACAAAAAAGACGCTCAGCAGTATCCCTACCAAACCAAAATTACCACTGTGGCGCTACATGTCCATGTCCAGCTACGCCATACCGCACGACGATCGATTGAAAACTCCACCACGCACCGCCAAGCACAAAAACCATTGAAGATCACATGGCCAAGACGCGCGACACCGGGCAGTGAAAAAATTTTAAGTTTTAAAAACGTGTTGGGGCTCATTGGGTCTCTCATTTGAAATCACACAGAGGCATATTCTCTTTCTCTCCTCAATAGACACGTCTCCCCACCTCTCAGGAGTTACAAATTGAGCCTTATTATCATCTCCACTACGTGATTGTCGCTTTAGTATTTACAGCAACGATTACACCCATGTTTCATAAGTCCAATATAAATCTAGGGTTTCTGAGTGGGTTGTGCAGAAACGAGTTTGGGGGTATTCTCATCATCATCTCTTATTCATCATCAAGCAAATCATCTGCATTCTCTCTATCGTCTGCAAATGGGTCCCAAACGCGCACGTTCTGTCTCTTCTTCCGATTCCTCGTCCTCTAGTAACCAAGAAGAGGATGACGTGAACCACACGAAATTTATCAGTTGGGAGGCATAAATAGAATATTATCGAATCATGGACAAATCGTTCGTGAAGGAACAGGGATTTAAGCCTGACAAGCAAGATGGCCAACTATGGAATATGATATGAGAAAAAGGATGGGTTGGTTTAGCTGTAATTCCTATACCTATTCCCATGGGGGTTGTTCGAGAGTTCTACGTGAATGCTAAGGACACAAAGGGAGGAATAACGCTGGTTCGAGGATTGCAAGTGGATTTTTGACCTTAAGCGATTCGAGCAGTTTTCAGAATAAAGGACGCACCACCGACTGGGTCTGCTAATTGGGTCGTAGTTGTGCATCTAGAAACAGATTTGGAATTAGTAATTGCTGAATTGTGCATTCCAGGAACAAAGTGGAATTATAAGGCAGGAACGAATGAGCCTAAAACTTTTCCAACGTTCGCCTTGAATCGATATGCAAAAGCATGGAATCTATTTATTTGTGCCAAGTCAGTTCCGTTATCTCACCAGCATGAAATAACCACTGAGCGGCTATCATTTTGTGGGGCATCATCAAAGGCAAGTACATTGATGTAGGCCACCTAATTCATCAAAACATGTTGCGTTATTTACGGGGGACCACTACGGGGGGTATTCCACATGCGTCTGTGGTAGCCATGCTTTGTGTCCAACAAGGAGTCCAGTGGGATAACGAGCAGATGCAGAACCCGAGCCAAGACATCACACATGAAACTATTGCCAAGTTCAAGGATTGGACAGGAGGTGAACCGCATCCGAGAGGATTAGGTTCTATAATTCAGCCCACATTCTCAGAGCCACCACATCAGCCCTCGCAGATTGATGAAGCAGGACCATCTACTCAAGCTACCACTGCTACTGGGGATCGACAGCTCCGAAGGTTGGAGCGTAAGGTTGATGCCATGTACGATAACTTTGCAGCGTTGTTACGGGTCTCACGTGGTCGTTGGCAGAGGCATTCGCACTACAAGGGACAACGCTTGAGTGGCCTCAGTTAGGCACAGCTGTGCCATATCCACCACCAGATTCACCACCCGAGGAAGGTGGTGCAGCTGAGCACTAGGGGAGTTTTCTTTAACCCTTTACCTTCATTCACCGGGACATTGAATATTATAAGTTTTGGGGTATTAGGATGGTAGTATAGTTGCATTTAGTATTTGCATGTTTAGTTTACATTTTGCATGTTTATGTTGCATATAGTAGTTTGCTTGTCAAAATTTCTTTTTTAGTATGTGTATGTTCAGTTTGCATGTCTCACAAAGTCTTGCTATATGGAAATTTTGCCTAGCCGATGATGATAATGAATTTTGAAGGATTGTTGAGCACTTTGGATAACATGAACCTAATTATAATGTTTTAAATGATGAAATTCATGTTGCTGTTTAGATGTTTTTGGTTTGCACGGACGTGTTCACAATCACTTGTAGGTATAAGAATTATGTGTGGCATTGCTCGATAGAAAATGGAGTTTTAAAAAGGGAAATATGTGAAAAGTGAACTTAGACTATTTAAAACATTGATATTCAAACGTTGAGAAAACATGGGTATGCTATATATAAAAAACAAAAAAAAATAAACAAATAGCAATAATGTGGCTAGTCTTATTTCGGGACCCTAGCTACTTGAGTAAGTACGCCCATAGGGGTGTCTTAACACCTAGCGCCCTAAGGTCTTTCATGGTCTGGGAGTCGTTGGTTGAGAGCTCGTTAAGGGGTAGCAGTGTTGCCTAATGGAATGAGGCATTGCACAGTCATGTGAAAAAAAAGGAAAAAGAAGAAAAATTAGCAATAAACACCGCGGGAAAGAGCAAAAATCGCCCTCGTGAGTAGCAATAAAGCAGTTAAGCCCATTGTTGAACCTTAGGTTGTTTTGATATGTTGGAACAGTCTTTGTTGCATAAGAATACATAGTCTTGATTTAGACTGCAAATTTTCTGTTTTGAGCAGTTTAGCATGTGTATTCTTCGCTTAAATCAAGTTTTGGTGAACAGAACACACACACACAGCATCTCTATAGCATATGAGAATTATCTGAGTGTATGACATTATGCCTATAGTTCAGTTTGAATTTGTATTCTTGAATCTGGATAATTCGCTGAGGCATTTTGGACTAAAATTATGTTATGGCTGGAACAATGTGAGACTCGTTTGCATCACGATTTAGTTGCATAGCATGTAGTTGCATTTTCAGTGTTTTATGTGTATGCATTGCTTGAGGGCAAGCAATAGTTCAAGTTTGGGGGTATTTGATAAGTGTTTTATACCTACTTATCGGATATCAATTCACGCGAACTACGCCTTTCTTAAGTATATTTTAGTGTGTTTTTAGTTGCATTTTGTTTATTTTGCATTGCATGTACTTAGAACTCCCGTTGGTGCAAAAGTACAGGATATGGCATAATTTGGTGATGTTAGATGGCATGAGGCTAATGGACGCATGACGCAAGGAACAAGTGGAAATATGCAAATGAGAATGGATGAAGGAAGAGTGAGATGACAAAGATGCAATGGCAGCAGGACAGAGCAGTAGCAGCAGCAGAACCAAAAATCCAAACTGCAGAAGCCGCGCGGCCGCGCGGCTACACGGGTCAAAACTCGCGCGCCCGCTCGATCACTCGGTTTAGCCAAACTTTAGACATGCGCGCCCGCGCGAAGAATACAAAGGAGGAGCGCGCACCCGCGCGCGATGCCATAAGATACTGATCTTTTTAATTTTAATTTTTAATTTTAAGAGTTTGAATTTGTTAAAAACAATTCTGACTGGTGTCAGACGTATCATTCAGAGATTTTACGTGTTTTTGATAACAAAACTAGGGTTTTACACGTTGAGAGGATTCCAACGTAGAACTAAGCCAAAACTTCATATTTTCTACTTCTTCTTTGGATTTTCAATCATTGTGGAAGACTACTGTTTCTTTGCTGGATTTTAATGCAGAATTGAACGTTACTATTGGATTGTAATCAGCAATTGGGTTTGATCGATTCGATCCTCTCTCTCTCAATTGATTGTTTATTATCCATGTTTTGTTTCGATCCCATAATGTCTGTCATATGTAGTTTAATTGATTGCTTGACTGCATGACTGTTTTACATATTATAAGGAATTTCTATCATGGTTAATTTGCATGCATGAATGATTGATCACCATTCATTTTAGTACTTGTATGGAATTAAAAAATAACTTGCGGGTATGGATTGTAATCATGGTAGCATATGTATATGGAGTTGTTTTGCTTAGCTTGGTATTTCTTGAATCAGATAGACATATACTATTTCACCGCACGAGTTAAATAAGGGTTTATGCTTAAAATCAATATTATTGCAATTTCACATAGACATATAGTGATTTTGATTTTATTGATGATTACATGGTTTCTATTGCATGTAGATGTTATGTAAGTGGGTCATAATACAATGAAAAATGGTTATGTCTACATTAGTGCCCATGGCTACTTTCCTTTGATATGTGAGCAATTTTTCATGATGGTGGTAATTAGATGAATTATTAAATAAAGTTAGGATCCCATTATCTCCAAATTTGATTTATTATATTATCATTCTTATCTTAGTTTTATTTGATTCTTAGGTAATTTTCAATCGCAATCACAATTGTTAGTTTAAGCATATAAATTTAGTGATAGAGTTGATGTATAATAATTTAATTTAGCAATTTTCTCTGTGGATCGATACTCGACTTAGTCTGTATTGACACATGTATATTTGCATTAGTTAGAGATCTTTTGTTAGAACTAAAAAAGAGGCAACACAACCTCCAGTTTCATCAATCCAACTCTCTCTAATTATGTCTATAGATTAGACAAAGCCTTATATGGACTTAAACAAGCACCTAGAGCATGGTATAAACACTAACTAACTTTCTTATTGAAAATGGTTTTACTAGAGGTATAGTAGATACCACATTATTTCTTAAAAAGATCAAAGACAAAATCCTATTAGTTCAAATATATGTGGATGACATTATCTTTGGCTCTACTGATGAAAAATTGTGCAAGAGATTTGCCAAGCTTATGCAGAGCAAATTCAAAATGAGTATGATGGGTGAGCTGAATTTCTTCCTTGGATTACAAGTAAAGTAGACTGAGGAAGGTATCTTCATGATCCAAGCCAAGTACATTAAAGACTTACTTAAAAAGTATGGCATGGAATCAGCCTCTCCCATGAAAACACCAATTGCTCCTGCAACCAAGCTTGAAAAAGATGAGAAAGCTAAAAGTATTGACATAACTCAATACATATGTATGATAGGCTCTCTTCTATATCTAACTGCAATTAGACCAGACATACTGTTTGTAACATGCATATGTGCTAGATTCCAAGCTAATCCTAAGGAATCACACTTAACTACTGTAAAAAGAATTTCTAGGTATCTCAAAGGCACACCTCACTTAGGACTTTGGTATCCCAATGATTCCTCCTTTGAACTAACAGGATATACAGATGCTAACTTTGCAGGCTGTGAGATCGATAGAAAAAGTACTAGTGGCACCTGTCAGTTGCTAGGAAACATACTTGTGTCTTGGTTTAGAAAGAAGCAAAACTCAGTATCTGCCTCAACAACATAAGCTGAATACATTGTTGCTGGTAGCTGTTATGCTCAAATCTTATGGATGAAAAATCAGCTAATAGACTATGGGTTTGATTTCAAATCTATACCTGTTCTGTGATAACACAAGTGCCATATCAATAACACATAATCTTGTCAAGCATTCTAGGACTAAGCATATAGAAATAAGATATCATTTTATTAGGGACCATGTTCAAAATGGAACTATATCTTTATAATACATCCCTACTGAAAATCAACTTGCTGATGTCTTTACAAAACCTCTAGATGAATCCAGATTTAATAAATTGATAAGTGAGTTGGGCATGCTAAATCTATAACCATAAACTCTATGCTCTAGTTTATGCTAACCATGCAGATATAAAGGCTATGTGTAAATCGTAAAGGTGACTAAAGAAGAACCACGATCGTAGAGCTGCCTCGACATGACAAAGAAGCATCATGTGGTGACAACATCCCTAACAAATCCAAGAAACCCCTCTGATGAGCGCCTCATGGACAAACCTGATCCTTAGTTCAATCTAAGTGGTTGGCCCTTCTTGAGCTACCTTAATCCAGAAGGAATGCTAAGTCAGAGTTCATCATAAGGACCAGGACAGACATTGATCGGAGAGAAGAGCCAGAAATGAACTCTACCATCGTAGTGCAACCTCGACGATCATAGTCCTCCCAAAGGATACACTAGCTCGGGGGGAGCTAAGGGTAGATCAGTATTTTCCATAATATTTAAAATCGTGGATCCCGTCATGACTTGACACGTGCCCCACTATGCAGATCGTGAGGAGGGAAGTTATAAGTACATTTTCAAAAGGACTTTTTGAAAATTCAACTCAGAAGTTCAAAAAGCTCATTCCTCTATCTACCAGCAGAAACCCTAGCTTTTAGAAACGCTCAACCAACCTCAGTTCAAGAAAATCAATGGCGGCTTCAAATGTTATCTCTGGTTACCAACTCTGCTTCGACGAGTTCAAGACAGCTGACCCTCAATTTCATAAAGTTTTGTCTCTTTTGAAGAAAGCTGGTCTTGAAGAAGCTCTGAGCACCAGCACATGGATCTACCCGAAGATGGTGAAAGAAATCTACAGCAATGGAATCGTTAAGAACGACATCATCACTATAAGATTCAAGGGGGAACAAATTAAACTCAAAGCTTAAGATTTAAACCTAGCCCTAGGTTTCAGAACGTCATGGGATACAAGAAGAAAAAGTTTCCCTAGAAGTATGAGTTTCTGGCTAACATTGTTAGGAAGTGCAGATGTTGTAAAAGCTCTGGGCACGACTCTGTGAATGAAGTTCAACTAAAGCTCATTACAACAATCTGCTTTGGGATTTAACTCAACTATGGGGCCCTACTTATCGATTGGATTGGGAAGTGGATACTCAGTTCAAAGAAATCAAAGAGCTCTGGAAAGATGCTCTATGGGCGATTCATAACCATAATCCTACAATCAGCTCTGGGTTACAAAATTGGGGATAATGAAGGAGAATCTATCAATCCTAACAGAAAGATGACTCAACAACTGTTTCAAAACTGGAAAAGAAATCCTGCAGAAAATTTCAGAATCATGTCTGAATCTAGTGGAAGGACTGGTGAAGCAAAAGAATTTGGGCTACCAAGAAATATGTCAATTGTGAAGGAAACTGATGAAGAAGAAGAAATTAATAAGGAGGAACCCATCACGTTGGTCAGAAAAAGCAAGGGTAAGAGGAAAATGAAGGCTCAGACGACAGTGGAGCCTCAAGGCTCAACCACTGATGCACCTGAAGAGAGTTCAGGCACTGAAACTCTGAAGGAAATGAAGGGGAAAGAGCAGCAGTCTGAGGAGGAAAAAGACAGAGCTACCATCTCTTAGCTGCTTAAGAAGGGAAAACGCAGCTATAAAGCAAAGAAGTCTTCACTCACCTCGATCGTAGAGTCACTACCGATCATAGAGTCCAGACTTGACATCACTCCAGAAGTGGATGCTACAACAATATCAATTGTCAGAGCTGCAGATGAAGAAATCACCAAGGCTGAAAATCAACCCAGAAAGGCAAGGAGAAAGCTTGTCAAGAAATACATTCTAGTCAATGAAGGAGTCTTAAAGGAAGAAGACAGGAGAATAGCTGCTGAAAAGGAGCTACCCGAAGCAACTAAGGAAAATACAGCTTGGGTTGAGGGGGAGCTTCCTGAAGTTCCTACGTTAGAAAATGCTCCAACTTAGGGGGAGCTGCTTGAAGTTCAAATGAATGATCAAATTGAGGGGGAGCATCACAAAGTCCCTGTGTCAGAGAAGACTACAGTTGAGGAAGAACTGCAAAAAGATTATCATGAACCTCCCTCAGTTCCTCAAGAGGTCTTAGCTTCTTAAACAGAAGAAATGGAGAGGGTTGAAGCTATGGTGATGGAGAGAGCAGAAGAACAAAGAATAGAAGTGGAGATGATTGATGTGGTTGAAATCTCAATTGAAGAAAATAAAGATCGGGAAGAAGAAGAGGATGACGAAGTTGAAATTATTGCAGTAGATTGTGATGGATATATGAGAGCTAACTACAATCAGTTATTCTCCTACTTACCAATGATGCCCTATCATAGAGCCCAAATTCTCAACTCCTGAGATCACATGTTTTGGACCTTCAAAGCTTATCCAACAATCTCAGTGCTAGCTCATGGATTCCCAGGAAACCTCACGTTTGCCCAGAAGCTAATCACTAACCATCCGTCTTCAGAAAATGAGTGTGAGGTACAATATATTCTCATCTCTTTCAGGGTTAGTCACTGTCCATCATCAACCTTCAACCAATTTTACGAATTACCAAGATGGTTGGAAGTGATACTTCATCCACTAAATCAATTTCCAGTTACAGAATCCCAATATTCTGTAACTGATGAACCAAATACGCCAAATTTTATATTGATCAAGTCTCCTACCATCTCTCACTCTAAGAATATTGTTCCTACTCCAATCGTAGAGTCACCTCCTCCTGAAACTCAACCTCACACACCTGCTCCTCCCTTAGATATTCCTTCTTCATCAACCAATAATAATTTTGATCTTGATCTTGTTCTCTACAATTTGTAAAATCAAAATACGAGAGCCTCTTCTCCAAATACTCAACAACTCCTTGAGCTTCTTTCAGATCTTCCTACCAAAATGGCGCTGTCTAATGTGTAACGCCCGAGAAAATCGAATTTTTTTTAGAATTAAATTATTATTTGATTATGTGGATTAAATAAATTTAATTGATTATTTAAGTGAGTAAGCTATTTGAAGGTCATTCGATGACCTAAACATGTCGAAACGTCGTAGTATTTTGGCTACGTGGTAGAATTAAAGTGTTTGAATTCCCAAGACAAAAATAAAAGCTTTCCGAGAAATTTTCTGAAAAATACTATACACGCATTTCTGCTCGGGAATTATTTTTGAACTTCCGAGAAATACGTAACGATAGAATATCGAGGTGAGTTGGAATATCCAATAATATTTCAGTTATGACAAATGTAGTTTTTCGCCTGCGGACTTAAAACCTAACAGTTAGGGAAAGTGATTTCCGAGAAGGAAATGAAATGTGTATAATGAATTAAAGTAATGATCTTAAAATACGTAGGTATTGTACGAGGTAATGAATACTAGTATGATACGAGGTATTATATGAGTATGTATGGATGATGGTATGTCGTATATGATGAATAAGTATACGAGTTGGAATACGAGATTAATACGTAAATTATAAGTTCTAAGGCTTTAAGCCATATGTAATTGACTTGTAGGATTGGTTAGGATTTATACAAGTCCAAGTATATGAATGGTTAAGCCCAATGGTAGAAAATGGATAAGTCCAATATGATTTAATGAACAAGCCCAATGTTTGTTTCCCAATTATAAGTTAAGTTAATTAAGCTAGAAGCCTAAAGTAAGAACCGGATCCGTGGATCGATCCAATTGGTAAAGATAAAACATGGGTGACCCAAAGTGGTGGCCAAGTAAAGTACTTAGTGGCTAAGCAAAGGATAAGTTAATTAATGACCAAGTAAAGTGCTTATTTATGCTTGGTGGCTAAGTAAATGTGATGAGCAAGCAAGAGATAAGCTAGGTGATTAGCAAACAAGCTTAATGGCTAAGTAAGTGTGGTGATAAAGTAATTTTAATGGCCAAGCAAAGAGTTTGGTGGCCAAGTTAGGTTAATAACTAAGTAAGGAATAGTAAGGAGGTGATTAAGGAGGTGTGTTTGGATTAATGACCCTTATGCCCTCCATTTGAGTTTCCTATAAATAGAAGCTTGGATAGTTCATTTGGTAGTTTACAATTATTAGCCAACATATATTGAGAGAGATAAAGAGCTAGAAACAAGTGAGCAACCTACTTTGAAGCAAAACATAAGAAGTTTAGCAAGAACGCGAAGAACAAAAAAGGTAATATTTTATAAACATTAGTTTTCGAACTTTTTGATTTCTTTCTCGTAGAGAATTGTAGATTGGTGGAGCATGTCTCTTCCGAAGGGATAAGGATGTCTATTAGTGACTAAAACATTGATAAGTCATGTTTAAATAAGAAATCATAATGGTTTACATTAGTTTAAACCGTAGAAATCTTTGAATGTTAACATGGTTGCTGATGGACAAATTAAAAATCATCATAGATAGGGTATGTGCATCTTGCTTGGTTAGGATATAGATGATGAATCAATGGAGTGTTCCATTTGATTTGGCTTATAGGACACGAGTAACGAAGTTATGGCGAATTTTATGAAAATAGACGTTAAACGTCGAAAACGTAGAAATCTCGAATTAGTAGTCAAAAGTTTCCGTGTGACTTGGAAACTTTGGTTTTCAATGTCAACACGTTAGATAAGGTATTCAAGAGTCGTGGACTCAAGAATCGTCGAATTCCGACTTATAACGAAGAAAAAGAGTATTGAACGCTCGAAAACAATAAACGAACACTCAAAATGAACCAAAAGTTGAATTTTGAGTTAACGGATTCAAAATGTAAAATTCTTGCATGAACACCTAGAGTATGTAATTTGTGAGTTGTGGACTTTTGAATGAGCCAATTCAGATGTAAAACGAATAAGTTATGAAGCCGGAAAGTTCGTTGGAAAAACCAACTGTCAAAACTATTTGCAGATAAAGGAAATGGCACATGGGCCAACCCGATGTAATTTTTGTCATGGCGCCAAGTATGGTACGGGAGAGAAACCAAAAACTTCTGGAGAGTCACGCCGAAGCGCGAGAGTTAGTGCAAGGACTCGCGCCGCAACGTCGAGTCTGGGCAAAACCCCTAGAGAGTGACGTCGCAGCGCCACTATACAAAAGAGATGTCGCGCCACAGCGCCGGAAGTGAAAAATAGTTGACCAAGTTAGGTTTTAATTCTAAATCGAATGTAACCTATTAGTGAGTCCTGAATGTACTTAATGTACATGATATGGCTAATTTCAAATCACTTATAGAGTGATAACGTGAGAAGATTAAGTATGGTTTAACCATAAAACGAAGAACGCAAGAGTGTAATAAGTAAACCGTGAATGATGTTCAACTTTGGTACTTCACCAATGATGATTGTAATAACCCGAAATTTCCTAAATAAAATAAATAAGAAAATTTGCGTATAATTTTTTTTATTTAATGACGAGAATAAGTGAACGATAAATACTGAATATATTTATTTCTTTAAAAATTAGAAATAATTTTGGAATTATTAATTACTACAAATTATATTTTATGGTAATTAATTTACGTAGCGAAATATTTTTATTAATTATTTTCCATGATAACATGATTGGAAATAATATATGAAGTGATAATTAGAATTATATAATAAATATTTTATTATATGATTTGTTCGAGAATATTTAAGTTAATTATTTTAACTTGATTATTGATCTTTGTGTAAGAAAGAGAAGTCGGATATGAGATCAAACCACGAATTGGGATTGTGATCAAGAGATGAGAATAATAATATTATATTATTGTTATAATGATTTTCTGATACAATAATTATGTATTGTGTATGTCTTGGACGAGATAATATTGAGCAATGACGATCAATTAGGTCATAGCATATTACCGTCTTTGTGAAACCCTAATTATTAAACTCGATTCACGAGATATGGTGAGTAGTGATTGTGTATATGAAGGTTCTTGTGTATAAGATGTCGGTAATTAGAAGAAACCCTAATTATCTTGTTGTATGTCGATAATTAGGACAAACCCTAATTATTACAACCCTAATCGGTTGAAGTTAGAGAGATAGTAACGACGTGTTAGAACATACACGAGATAATTAGAGAACCCTAATGGTCAATTAGAAACCCTAATTGATGGCGTTAAGAAACCCTAATTAGAAAATCCTAATTTTCTATAGAAAACCCTAATTTAAAATTATCGGGTTTAATTACGATGTTATTGTATAAATATTTTAATTTACCAAAGGATAAAAATTAATTGGTTAATGGTAAGAATTATAATCTAATGGTTAAATATTACATTTAATTGCTATGTACAAAAATGCCCATGAAATTATATGTGAAATTACCAAATTACCCTTTTTAGTTTATTAGTGTATTATTAGTTACATTGTTGATGGAATCTTGCCAAAAATCATGGCCAACATCCCAACCCTACCAATTGAGCATCCAATACTCAATTATGCTCACTCAATCAACTAATCTAGCATCCAATGTATCTATATAATTTTTATATAAATTAAAGAGAGAGAAAATGCATTTTAGTGCATTATTTGTGCATTATTGAGCTACCAATCCCAAAAATCCGGCCAACCACTCCATAATTATCATGTGAGCTCAATTATACCGACCGTATATAAGCATCCAAGGCAATCTAAAGGTCTATATATAGAGATTGAAGGAGAAATAATGAAAACACACTCTAATATTTTCTAAACTCTCTAGCTACACTCTCTCAACCTCTAGCCAACGAATTTGCCTTTGCACATAAGCTCCTAATCAATGCCCGCCACCACTGAACAACAAATCGAAGCATCAAAGGATCAAAATCAAGAAATCAAAGCTAGAAAAGGTAAAACCCTAAATTCTAGAAATCCTTGATTCGATGTTAATTGGTGAAATTGATTGTTTAAAGTTGTGTAATAGGAGTCTATTAATGTTACGGGTTGTTAAATTGGGACCCATAACATCAAAGTGCTCAAAATCAAAGTTTTTCCAACTTTTGTAAAAGCAAGATTACATTATTTTTGGGCAAATGTCAAGCCTTATATCTCTGTCGTTATTTATTGTTTTTGGTGTTTGTAAGATGTTATGTGTAGCTTGTAATGAGGTCTTTAAGATGAAAAAAAGAATCAAGGCCATATCTATTATAGATCACAAGTTATAATCAATTGAAAACAGGTTTATTAAAGCGCAAAACCAATGAATCCGAAATTTCTTGCACAATTGTCAAGTAGTGCACTTTGACCGATAATTTCTAGTTCCATCGATGTTATTATGATGATGTTAAGGTTTGTAGTTGTAGTCCTACATGTTTTCTACACACTAGAAGTGATAGAGCACAAAAATGTTACACGATCACCTGAGTTATAGAGGTCCAAAGTAGGCACCTCGAAAGTTTTTTTCGTGAAAAACGACTTTTGGCGACTACTTGAGGTTCGATTTCTCTCCAGATCGATGTTTTTTAGAGGTTATGTTTGTTGGATCTTGTAGTCTTGTATTTCCTCTACAAGACCCAATTTATAGATTGTCCAAATTCGTTAAGATGAGAGAGTTATTCACGGTCAAAGTAGCCCACTCGGTTCTGCCTTATGAAGATCTGAGTAGGCTCAAGAACACCTATAGCGACAGTTACTGTCACTATAGGGGCCTTTATGACGATTTTAATTATTTTAATTTACGATTTTTAGAAAATTAATTTAAAAATTAGAAAAATTAGTTTTTAATTATTAAAAATACCAAATAAATTATGAAAAATTATTTTAAAGTCTACGAAAAATAGTTTTTAATTATTTTGAGTATATTTCATAAATATTTAATATTTTTGAAATATAAAAGGTATTATTTATTTAATTATAATATTAAATAAATGATTTAAAAATAGTTTTAATTCATGAAAAATCATGAAAAATTATTTTATGGTATAAGAAAATATTTTGAGTTATTTTCCATGACTTTTAATATTTGTGATGATTAATTAATTATATATTAATGATATTAAAGTTATTTAATGATTATATTAAATAATTTAGTTTTAAAATAATTTTAATATTAAAAATCATTTTAAATGAAATTAAGGTATTTAAAAATATTTTAAGTTATAAAATATAACTTTTAATATTTAAAGGATAATTTCATTAATAATTTAATATTAATGATATTAAGATAATATTAATGATATTTAGTTTATTTAATAATTATTATTAAATAAATAGTTTAAAAATGGTTTTATTTATTTAAAAATCATTTAAAGAGGATATTAAGGATTTAAAAATATTTTAAGTTATAATTAATGACTTTTAATATTTGGATGAATAGTACATTAATATTTATATATTAATGGTGATTATTTAAAAATAATTTTAATTGTTTTAAAAATCATTTTAAGGGTAATATAAATGTTTAAAAATAGTTTGAGTTATTATAAATAACTTTTTATATTTTGGCAATGGTTTCATTAATAGTTTAATATAAATTAATTATTAATGATAATGGAATTATTTAATGTTTAAGTCATTTAATTATGATTAGATGTTTGAAAGTTATAATGAGGCCAAACTAGTGACTAGAAGGCAGGTTATGAAGTCCGAGATTTGATGAAGAGCACCCGTAGTAGAGTTATATCACTATAAGCCCTTGAGTAATGATTTGATTTATTTTAAATTTTTCAATTTACGGAAAATTAGAAAATGATTAAAAGTAAAATGTCGATATTCTGAGATGTTGAGGTATAGAATAAGAGTCTTAGACTCGGTATTTACTCCGATAAAAAAGGCATGATGCTGTAAACAAATGTCGAGACCTCTATAATAGAAAGAAAAGACTTACGTAAGAGCATGGATGAGATATTTGAAAAATGTATAAAAGTATAGATTAGAAATAAGTATGATCACTGCGATTATGTGATGACGTGATTAGACTATGTCTTTTGTTGTAATAATGATGACTTATGTGTTATGATATATTGTTCTAATCGAACGAATGATCCGATTATTGATAGGTTGTGAAAAGAGATAAAACCTAAGTTGAGATTTTAATAATCGGTGAATCGAAAAGTATCCTACCTTTGCATTTTCTTTATGCAATGGACATGAGTAAGAAGTTTGAGAATTATTCTATTCTGTACAGATTATATACGCTTTGATTATCAACATGTTAGCTCAATATATATATTACATTAAGTTGATTTCTAAATGGTTATACAAGTGTCCCCACTTGGATAATCATAGCATTTATTCACATGTTGATATACCTTTGTCAATTACCCGTATATATATATGTTGAATTACATATTATTGTTGAGCAAGATTAAAACCTTGGGTTTGGAACCGAGCATGTATGAACATCCAGATATATGGGAAGATTTTTATGCGCCCGGCGGACAAAGGGTGAGCGATGAATTTCGTTCAAGTTATGTAGTATTGATCAATCTGGTGAACAATGAAAAGTGATCACCCTTCGTGCCCATAAGTTATGATGGTTTGCGGATGAATTTCGCTAAACCTTTTGAAAATGAAAAACAATGTTCATAGTATGTTTCTTAAACCCTATTCATGGGTGGAGCCTAATTTCAAGAAATTGAAAGAGAGTTGTTATGTGAATCTTTTATCGATCTGATTACTTCACAACTTTTGATTCGTTGTAGAAGTGTTATGTAAAGAGAATACTTATATTCTTTGACTTATATATAATAATTGTTATTACTTGTTGGGCACTCGAATGCTCATCCTTGCTTAAATTAAATGTTTTTCGATTCGTCATCGATCGACACGAAGGCTCGAGAACGAACAAGGGAAAAGAAAAGCTATTGAATGAGATTTAGTATGAGTTAATGGTTATAGTTAGTAAGACAATGGAATCTATTATGGGATATTATAAGGAATGTATTTGAAGGTCACGTGCACAGGGAAGTAAACTTTGATGTATGTAAATTAAGTTGAATTATATTATTATTTAGTATTATTGACAAAAGAAATGGTATCGTGGAGAACAGAAGTTAGGGTTTCAAGTACCTTGATTTGGGGTCGCCACGGGTTGGTATCAAAAGGCATGAGGTTATAAACGTTAGGAATGCGAAACCTAGGTTATAACCTTAGTAGAATGGAGGACGAAAGTTAAGATAAATATTCAGTGAACCAGGAGACGAAGTACTCTGGCGAGAAGTTATAGGATATGATGAGTTGAAGAGATTCATCGAGTTTTAGTGGTACTAAATAAAATATTACTTCATTGTAATGATGAATATATTTTATTTTAGTAATGATGTTGTCTCGTTTATTGTGGTCATAGGATGGATGACGAAAGTCAAAATAGTAATTCCTTGACCCAAGAGACGATGGACTCTAGTGAGGAGTACATAGACACTGAGATGATAAGAGATTTGATAGTTAGAACGCGACTTAAAGGTTAGAAATTTGAGCAAGTGGAGGCATGAATCGTACTCTCTCATTTGGAGCAAGCGGTACTGAGGCTTTGCTCACAGAACTGAGATGGAGTTAGCCGAGTTACGAGAGAGGTTGGAGCGAGAGGAGATCTGAGATAGGACGGTTGAAGGTTGAGATAAAAGCCAAAGACACCAAGATATATACCTTGGAAGCGGGCTTTAGACGCCGCCTTTATGCGATTCGATCACGAAGTGGATGGGCGCGCTTTTCGAGAGAGAGATAGGCGTTGATGTGTTTATAGAGATGGATTGAATAAATTCATCGTCAAACAAAATAAGAGACAACGTATATAAAACTCTTGATTCTTTGTGTATATATATGCTAATCGGGGTAACTTATGTATGTAGATATGCGGTGGAGAAAGATATGTGGAATAAGAAGGATCGGATCCATACCCCAGAGCTAATATCGAGGCCAACAATTTGAAATAGAAGCTTACCAAGAACCCCAAATCGGACGAGGTGGCTATAGTGGAAAGCGTAGTATCGGATCCGAAATGGTGGATTTGTGAGATAGTGATTCGGACACTAAAGTTGAAAGCGCTCAAGCATCAGCGAAAGTGCGGGATCGGAGAACAAGGTTTCTTCACTAGAAAGGTTGTGGGAGATAGAAAAGTTGCTTAATATTCGTCGAAAAACATTAAAAGAAACAATGGAAGAAGCAAGATAAGCTCAAAATCCAAATTGATCGGATGGGAGCCTCAAGCAACACATCGTAATGCGACTCAGAGAGGTAAGGGAAAAGAAAGATAGAAGATCGACTTAGGAAAACACGATAAGAAGAAAGGGAAGAAGATATGTTATATTTGCGGTTTGTGAGGGACATACCTCTCCTCGTTGCCCCAACTATAAAAAGGTGGATGTTTTAATTGTGGAATGGAAGGACATCGAGAGAATGAATGTCCAGGAAAAAAAGGCTTGGTAGATAAGTAGTATGGGTTATGTATATGTAATATGTGTGATAAGTAATGAACTATATTTCAACCTTTATGTTGATCGAGATTTATAAATCCATTTTTGAGTCACAAAGGGATGGTGATGTTTAAAGCAATATATCTTTATGGTATGTTAAGTTCTATTAATGTGAGGTGCTTATGGTTGGAAGTACCATGAGTGTCACAAGTTGGATTAATGAAGTAAGTTGTTATAAAGGTAGCGAGATATTTATCGAATATTGGTTAATATAGTAAACCAAGTTTCAAAATTTAATATTTTGGAATACATGATTATTTGAGTTGAAAATTTTGTGTTATATGTCGAGCGTATACGATGAGGCTTAGAATCTAAGGAAATGAAGAATAATTTACGATTATGCCACCGAGACGAAAAAAAAAAAACCGGTAGTGGAAGATCAACGGATAATCGAACGTCGACGCCAAAGACTTTAAAGGCAATCTTATTGCTAGGGTATAGAGGATTAAGTGACTCAGTAGAAGCGTTTATGATAGTTAGGATAACAGAAAGGACAAAAGATAACTTTTATCACCTATACGATAAAAGGGAAATGAGATAAAGAGAAAGTTTGTGGGCAGAAGAGACATATCTCTTCCAATTGTCCCAATTCAAGAATGTATAGCGAATGTTTTATTTGTGAATCAATGGATTATAAGGTGAAAGATTATTCAAGAAGGAGAAGTGAGATAAGGAATGAGAATACGAGAAATGACAGCAAGATATAGGCGACAACGAAATAAACCGTAAGTGTCTTCATTATGGTCGTTCAAGATATCGTAGCAGTTGAGGATACTGTGGCAGCTGGAAACAGAACTCCAGGTGTTATTTGAATAACTTATGTGTCTTATATGATTTTCCTATATATATACATATAGTAGATTACTTTATTAAAGAAATTTTGAGGAAGGAATTTGAGTTCTTTTAGAAATCAAATTTACATTTATCGAATAGACAAGCGTTATGGAGAATAGTTAAAGATCGATTCGATCAAGTATGATCGAGATCTACGTCTACAATGATTATATCTTTATGTAACCTTCTGCGTATGAGTTTTAAAGCGGTGATTAGGGGACGGAATCCTTATAAGGAGGTGAATGTAATAACGAAATTTCCTAAATAAAATAAATAAGAAAATTTGCGTATATTTTTTTTTTTTATTTAATAGCGAGAATAAGTGAGCGATAATGTGAGCGATAAATGAATATATTTATTTCTTTAAAAATTAGAAATAATTTTGGAATTATTAATTACTACAAATTATATTTTATGGTAATTAATTTACGTAGCGAAATGTTTTTATTAATTATTTTCCATGATAACATGATTGGAAATAATATATGAAGTGATAATTAGAATTATATAATAAATATTTTATTATATGATTTGTTCGAGAATATTTAAGTTAATTATTTTAACTTGATTATTGATCTTTGTGTAAGAAAGAGAAGTCGGATATGAGATCAAACCACGAATTGGGATTGTGATCAAGAGATGAGAATAATAATATTATATTATTGTTATAATGATTTTCTGATACAATAATTATGTCTTTGTGTATGTCTGATGACGAGATAATATTGAGCAATGATACGGTCGATTAGGTCATAGCATATTATTAGTCTTTGTGAAACCCTAATTATTAAACTTCGATTCTGAGATATGGTGAGTAGTATCATGTGTATATGAAGATTCTTGTGTATAAGATGTCGATAATTAGAAGAAAACCCTAATTACTATTTGTATGTCGATAATTAGGACAAACCTACAATTATTACAACCCTAATCGGTTGAAGTTAGAGACGTAATATTTGTGTTAGAACATACTGAGATAATTAGAGAACCCTAATGGTCAATTAGAAACCCTAATTGATGGCGTTAAGAAACCCTAATTAGAAAATCCTAATTTTCTATAGAAAACCCTAATTTAAAATTATTGGGTTTAATTACGATGTTATTGTATAAATATTTTAATTTACCAAAGGATAGAAATTAATTGGTAAATGGTAAAATTATAATCTAATGGTTAAATATTACATTTAATTGCTATGTACAAAATGCCCATGAAATTATATGTGAAATTACCAAATTACCCTTTTGGTTTATTAGTGTATTATTAGTTACATTGTTGATGGAATCTTGCCAAAAATCATGGCCAACATCCCAACCCTACCAATTGAGCATCAATACTCAATTATGCTCACTCAATCAACTAATCTAGCATCCAATGTATCTATATAATTTTTATATAAATTAAAAAGAGAGAAAATGCATTTTAGTGCATTATTTGTGCATTATTGAGCTACCAATCCTAAAAATCCGGCCAACCACTCCATAATTATCATGTGAGCTCAATTATACCGACCATATAAGCATCCAAGGCAATCTAAAGGTCATATATATATAGAGATTGAAGGAGAAATAATGAAAACACACTCTAATATTTTCTAAACTCTCTAGCTACACTCTCTCAACCTCTAGCCAACGAATTTGCCTTGCCCATAAGCTCCTAATCAATGCCCGACCACCACAAACAACAAATCGGAAGCATCGAAGGATCAAAATCAAGAAATCAAAGCTAGAAAAGGTAAAAACCTAAATTCTAGAAATCCTTGATTCGATGTTAATTGGTGCAATTGATTGTTTAAAGTTGTGTAATAGGGAGTCTATTAATGTTACGGGTTGTTAAATTCGGGACCCATAACATCAAAGTGCTCAAAATCAAAGTTTTTCCAACTTTTGTAAAAGCAAAATTACATTATTTTTGGGCAAATGTCAAGCCTTATATCTCTGTGGTTATTTATTGTTTTTGGTGTTTGTAAGATGTTATGTGTAGCTTGTTATGAGGTCTTTAAGATTCAAAAAAGAATCAAGGCCATATCTATTATAGATCACAAGTTATAATCGATCAAACAGGTTGACCAAAAAAAAGCGCAAAACCAATGAATCCGAGAAATTTCTTCTTGAGTCTTTGTCAGTAGTCGACTTTGACGGAATTTCTAGTTCGATCTGATGTTATTATGATGATGTTAAGGTTTGTAGTTGTAGTCCTACATGTTTTCTACACACTAGAAGTGATAGAGCACAAAAATGTTACACGATCACCAAGTTATAGAGGTCAAAGTAGGCACCTCAAGAAAATTTTTTCGTGAAAAAACGACTTTGGCGACTACTTTGAGGTTCGTTTTCTCCCAGATCGATGTTTTTTAGAGGTTATGTTTGTTGGATCTTGTAGTCTTGTATTTCCTCTACAAGACCCAATTTATAGATTGTCCAAATTCGTTAAGATGAGAGAGTTATTCACACCAAAAAGTAGCCCCCTCGGTTACGCCTTATGAAGATCTGGGTAGGCTCAAGAACACCTATATGAGACAGTTACGTCACTATAGGGGCCTTTAATGACGATTTTAATTATTTTAATTTACGATTTTTAAAATTAATTTAAAAATTAGAAAAATTAGTTTTTAATTATTAAAAATACCAAATAAATTATGAAAAATTATTTTAAAATGCGAAAAATAGTTTTTAATTATTTTGAGTATATTTCATAAATATTTAATATTTTTGAAATATAAAAAGGTATTATTTATTTAATTATAATATTAAATAAATGATTTAAAAATAGTTTTAATTCATGAAAAATCATGAAAAATTATTTTATGGTATAAGAAAATATTTTGAGTTATTTTCCATGACTTTTAATATTTTGTGATGAATTTCATTAATTAATTATATATTAATGATATTAAAGTTATTTAATGATTATATTAAATAATTTAGTTTAAAAATGATTTTAATATTATAAAAATCATTTTAAATGAAATTAAGGTATTTAAAAATATTTTAAGTTATAAAATATAACTTTTAATATTTAAAGGATAATTTCATTAATAATTTAATATTAATGATATTAAGATAATATTAATGATATTTAGTTTATTTAATAATTATTATTAAATAAATAGTTTAAAATGGTTTTATTTATTTAAAAATCATTTAAAGAGGATATTAAGGATTTAAAAATATTTTAAGTTATAATTAATGACTTTTAATATTTGGATGAATAGTACATTAATATTTATATATTAATGGTGATTATTTAAAAATAATTTTAATTGTTTTAAAAATCATTTAAGGGTAATATAAATGTTTTAAAAATAGTTTGAGTTATTATAAATAACTTTTATATTTTAGCAATGGTTTCATTAATAGTTTAATATAAATTAATTATTAATGATAATGGAATTATTTAATGTTTAAGTCATTTAATTATGATTAGATGTTTGAAAGTTTATAAATGGCCAAACTAGTGACTGAGAAGCTAGGTTATGAAGTCGAGGATTTGATGAAGAGCACCCATAGTAATGAGTTATATCACTATAAGCCCTTGAGTGAATGATTTGAATTATTTTAAATTTTTCAATTTACGGAAAAATTGAAAATGATTAAAAGTAAAATGTACGATATTCTGAGATGTTGAGGTATAGAATAAGAGTCTTAGACTCGGTATTTACCGATAAAAGTTGTCGATGCAGCAATCGATAAATATCGAGACCTATAATAGAAAGAAAAGACTTACGTAAGAGCATGGATGAGATATTTGAAAAATGTATAAAAGTATAGATTATGAACTAAAAGTATGATCAACTGCGATTATGTGATGGCGTGATTAGACTATGTCTTGTAAGTGATTAGAGCGATACTATGTGTTATGATATATTGTTCTATCGAGCGAATGATCGATTATTGATAGGTTGTGATAAAGAGATAAAACCTAAGTTGAGATTTGTAATCAATGAATCGGCAAGTATCCTACCTTTGCATTTTCTTTATGCAATGGACATGAGTAAGAAGTTTGAGAATTATTCTATTCTTCATACAGTTATATGCGCTTTGATTATCAACATGTTAGCTCGGATATATATTACATTAAGTTGATTTCTAAATGGTTATACAAGTGTCCCCACTTGGATAATCATAGCATTTATTCACATGTTGATATACCTTTGTCAATTACCCGTATATATATATATGTTGAATTACATATTATTGTTGAGCAAGATTAAAACCTTGGGTTTGGAACCGGGCATGTATGAACATCCAGATAATGGGGGAAAATTTTGCGCTTGACTTGGCGGACAAAGGGTGAGCGATGAATTTCGTTCAAGTTATGTAGTATTGATCAATCTGAGAATTATCAATGAAAGTGATCACCCTCCGTGCCCATAAGTTATGACGGTTTTGCGGATGAATTTACGCTAAACCTTTTGAAAATGAAAAACAATGTTCATAATATGTTTCTTAAACCCTATTCATGGGTGGAGCCTAATTTCAAGAAATTGAAAGAGAGTTGTTATGTGAATCTTTTATCGATCTGATTACTTCACAACTTTTGATTCGTTGTAGAAGTGTTATGTAAAGAGAATACTTATATTCTTTCGACTTATATATATAATTGTTATTACTTCTTTGGGCACTCGAATGCTCATCCTTGCTTAAATTAAATGTTTTTCGATTCGTCGACGATCGACACGAAGGCTCGAGAGCACGAACAAGGAAAAGAAAAGCTATTGAATGAGATTTAGTATGAGTTAATGGTTATAGTTAGTAAGACAATGGAATCTATTGTCGGATATTATAAGGAATGTATTTGAAGGTCACGTGCACTGGGAAGTAAACTTTGATGTATGTAAATTAAGTTGAATTATATTATTATTTAGTATTATTGACTTAAAGAAATGGTATCGTGGAGAGCAGAGTTGGGTTTCAAGTACACGGATTTGGGGTTATTATGTAAACGTGAAGTTTTGCAATAAGTGTACTTAATCAATGACGATCGAATTTCGATTAATAACGTAAGAACGTTAGTAAGCCGTGAGGAAAGGTGATTAACTCGAATGAGTGGTATTAATAAATTAAATGCACTTACAACATAGAAGAGAAAGAAGTTGGTAAGAACGATGTAAACGGCAAGTCGGAACCAATAATAAACAATCTAATACATGATTAGATTGAGAAGAAGGGTAAGATTCATTAGGAATCATGTATGTTCATTTATGACCTAATACGGTATGTTATGTGGTTATGTGTTATAGAGATCGTAAAGACTGAAAAGAAAAGTAATTTTTCTGTAGCAGACGCTGAAGGCAAGTCTTTCTTATTGCTTGTCTGACCTTCGTGTTAGTCAAGTTTTCTGTGATTCATGTTATGAGATGAGTGAATGATTTTAAAGAAAGGGTCGATGTCAGTCTTAACTCGGCTAGACAATTTTAAAAGATTGATTGATTTGTTTACAAGTCTTTCGATATAGAACTATTAACGATATCCTATGCCAAGTATTTGGTACGGATGTAAAGGTAAGTTTGTCTATGAACAAACAAAAGTATTTTCATTGATTATTCGATGGGCACGCGAGGTTGCCAAATGAAATACGTTTAACGGAAGAGTGTTGATCAACATAGAGTACTATAGGCTGATCACCTAGAAGTGCTCGTAAGTAATGCCGGATGGATGGCCTTAGTGCCGGATGTCCTTTTCAAGTATGAAAATGAAAGAGTATGTTCATGGTCTTTTGACCGGTTAAGAATTCCTAAGCTATTATATATACTTTGGAATCATTGTTATGAAATGAGAAGTACTAGTCAATGCTTCATGATGATTCACAGCTACTTGTTCAGTTATGAAAGATAATCATATAATTCTCGATGTGGTATTTGTATTATCCTTTGTTAGACTTGCTGAGCTAGTTATGCTCACTTCTTGCTTGAATTATATGATTGCAGCTAAATCCGAACGAACTGAGAGTTCTAAAAGAGGCTAAGACGGATAGTTGATTATCCTGTAATAGATTAGTGTATTTGTATATAATATACTTATGAGTAATGAAGAATGTATTCGGTTCCTAAACCTGGGAAGGGATTTATTACTATTGTAATAAGAATATAGTGAATACAATCATTTTGTTGTTATCTCAATGGAATGAATATATGAATTATAGTATCGTGTAGCACCATCTGTCAGGTTGAAAGATACCCGGATTTGGGGGCGTCACAGGTTGGTATCAAAGCATTAGGTTATAAAACTTAAGGGGGAAGAACCTTAAGCTAATAACCTAGTTAGGGAAGGAGAAGTCCGAAGGAAGTAAACTTGAGCTTTACTTAAGTCGAATAAGTTAATAACGTATTGAGGAAACTCAGTACCAAAAGATTTAAAAGATGGAAAGTAACCCTAAATAAATTAAATGTGATTTGTGTTTATGCTATTGTGTATTGTGTACTAATCAAAATGTTATATGTTATTATAAGATGTCGATCGATAGCTTGATGTATAGAGATATACACGCGGTGAGCGAAGAGTTGGAGAACAGAGTAGAGCCTGTACCTATGCCAGTGGCGGAGGTACCATCAGTGAATCTAGAGGAGTCGGAGCCAGAGGAGTACTTTTCTAAGGAAGACTACTCCGAGGGAGATATGGATATAGTATCATATCTTAATATGATGAGTGATGAGGAGGAAGAAATGGAGGTAACATCGGTTAATACGGTGGTACCTACACAAAGAGTCATCACCTCCAGATGCAATGAGAGCATTGTATCTGGCGGTCTTGTTTTGATAAATATGCAAATCGAGTGCGGTTATGCGTAATCGAGAATGAAGAGATTACTTATCTCCATGAAGCTAAGATGTCTGCAAAAGCAGATTTTGAGTCAGAGCACGATAAAAATGTGCTTATGATAGAGCAGGCTAGGGACTATAAGGAAGAGGCCGATGAGCTTCTTAAGAAACTGGTTAAGAAAGACAAGAAGATAGCACGGATGTCTTACATCCATAAGAGTACTCATGAAAATTTTAAGATGAAAGTTGATTGTTATTCCATTGAGTCAGGATAGAATCGACACACTATTAGCCGGAATACTGTAGCGATGATTGCAAATGAGAAATACGAGGATGTTGTTATGCATTATTAGAATGTTAGAGTGATAAATATGTGTGTAGTGACGTAAAGCCCTCTTTGGTAAATCTAAAAGGGTAGTCTTTTTGTAAATCCTAACTTTTGTGAAGTTCAATTGCGCGATAGAAATGTAATAGCTTTGACTATGAAAGCAAATTATAAATAGTTTCAAACTATAAAGAAGTATATGAATATATGAAGTTTTCATTTAATATGCCTTGTTATGGTATGAGCTGTTATGTGGCGAATAATAACGAAGTAAGTAAAGAGATAACACTAAAATTTTAATTAATCAAAAAATGCCACCACGAAGAAGACAATGTAATCAGGAAGCGAAATCACGTAATGATAATCAAGGGGGTTAAAATAACCTTATGTAAGAGTTCGTTAATTTATTAACGGCTGCATTTAACCAAACCGGAATAGCATTTAACCAAACCGAGACCTTTAAAGAATAAAAAGCGTTGAACCTCAAAGGGGTAACTCCGGATTACTAGAAGTGGGAGAAGGCGTTTGGGATCCTAAGCGTAGGATCGAAGCATGTAAGATATGTGGAAAGACTCAACTAAGAGTGCATCTCAAGGTTATCTTGAGAAATCGAGTTTTATAATGCGGTGGTGTGGAAGGGAGGGTCATATATCACCCAATTGTCCTAATCCTAAGAAAACCATGATTGTTTTGTATGTGGGTCGTTGGACCACATGGTAAGAAATTTCCCAAAGAAGGGGTCGGTGGAGAGTAAGGGTGTTAGTAGTGGTAAATTAGCCATCACTAGACCACCATAGTCGGGTAGACCTATGGCCCGTACTTTTAATATGACGGTCCAAGATGTGATTGCATCAACGGATGTAGTAACAGATATCATTCCAGTTAATACAATGAATACTTATGTGCTGTTTGATTAGAGTGCTACTTTTCTTTTATAGCATGTGGATTTGCTAAGTGATTAAGTTCATTCCCGAAAGGAATTATAAGTACCTTTAAACGTTAAGGTAGAGAATGAGGAAATAACTTTCATTGAATATATTCGTGGAAATGGTTTCATGAAAAAGAAAGGTAAGCGAGTATCGATAGATAAGTACTGATAAAGTTAAGAGAATTTGAAGTAATTCTCAGTATGAATGGGTTGATTAACCATAGAACTTTAATAAATTATCTATGGAAAAGTATGAATCTTCGGTTTTCTAAGAAAACCCAAGGTAGTAATTTACGGTAATAAATCACTGGAACTTTCTTGTTGCCTAAATCATGACGCAATCTAGAAGGATGTTAAGATAAGTTTAGGTTGTGGTACAATCGTAACCTTTGATGGTTGACATATGGGAGCTGGGCTAAACAATTCCTTTAGAGAGCGAAGGTATATATAAAACTGGCAACCGATCTAACTCACTGTGATGGCAGTGTAGATAAGACGGGAACTTATTTGTTGGTTGTTTGTGGGAAACCACTCAAAGTACCATATGGACTACTAGCAGAGAAACGATGTGTGCTGAGTCCTAGAGAAGTAATAATAAGAAGACAAGAATGTAAATCATCAAAGATGATGAACGTATTAAGTTAGACATCTCCGTATGTCATGAAGTTGTAAGCCGGTAAGGAAAGTAGGTTGCGTAAACTTAGATTGAAAGAACGCGAACCTTAAGAAATAAAGTTAAGTAAACCAATGCGTAAGTCAAATGTATGACTAATTGGTTAACAATTAAGAATAAATACCCATTGCCCAGGATCGATGATCTATTTGATCAATTAAAAGGGGCAAAGAATATTTCTAAGATAAATTTACGTACGGGGTACCATCAACTAAAAGTAAGGAGGAATGATGTACCTAATACGACGTTCAGAACTCGTTATGGTTATCACGAGTTTCTGATTATGTCATTTGGGTTAACTAATGCATTGAAGTTAGACTTTCCGTAAGGGGCGTCGAGCAAGTCAATGGTAAGCTGATAGGTACTCTTGTAAGGTGCTATGGTAAAAGTACCATTAACGTCACAGAGTGTTCAAACAATATTTGGACGAGTTTGTTGTAATGATCATTGAGGATATTCTAGTCTATTCTAAGACGCCAGAAGATCATGATGAACATGTGAAGATAGTGTTGGAGTCAATACGGAGGGAGAAGTTGGATGCATAATTCACTAATGTGAATTTTAGCTTAAAAGATAGACAGATTTGTTATTAATAAGTATGATGGGAATGAGAAGGGAGAAAAATAGTTTTTAGGAACTGAAAAGGAAGGTTAAGTGAGGCACCTGTATTGTCTTTATCAGATAATACAGGGAATTTTGTAGCGTATCTCGATGCTTCGCATAAATTATGAGATTGCGTGCTCATGTAGCATGGCAAGGTCATTGTGTATGCATCACTCCAGTTAAAGGATTATGAGAATGTCTATCCTACTTATGATCTAGAATTAGCAGCTGTAGTTTTTGAATTAAAAATCTGAAGATAGTATTTATACGGGGAGAAGTGTGAGATATACAAGGACTGTAAGAGTCTGAAATATATCTTCACACAGAAGGAGTGGAATATGAGGTAGAGGAAGTGGTTAGAATTGATAAAGGATCATGACTGGGATATCTTATATCATACAGGGAAGGTAAACATAGAAGCCGACGCGTTAAGTAGGAAGGGTAGGGAAAAGCTATCAATATTAACGACTCAGAATGAGTTAATAACAGAGATGGCGAGAATAGAGTTAGAAGTTAAATTACGAAATGAAAAGGTAGAAATGTCATTCTTAATGTAGACTCAATCCACGAAAATGGAACGAGTCAAGGAAGTACAACTAAGTAACGAGAAACGTAATCGAATGAAGAAGAGGATACATGATGAAGAGAAGATCAAGTATCATCTCATTTTGAAGGAGGAATTTGAGTTCCAAATAAAACCGAGTTAAAAGAAGAACTAATAAAAGGAAGATAGCGTAATGTGTTAGTAAGTGCTTAACTTCTAACTCAGATTATTAATAGGAAGGGACAAGTCATGTGAAATAGGATAATATAGTGAAGGTGAAAGTGAGGAACCACAATGTCGACGAAGCATTGTGGGAACTCAAGATTAAAATGATGGAAAAATTTTCCTCATTTGGTTATATAATTGTAGCGAGATTCTGGGGACAGAATCCTTATAAGGGGGGAAGAATGTAACACCCGAGAAAATCGGATTTTTCTGAGAATTAAATTTTTATTTGATTATTTGGATTAAATAAATTTAATTGATTATTTAAGTGAGTAAGCTATTTAAAGGTCGTTCGATGACCTAAACATGTCGGAATGTCGTAGTATTTTGGCTACGTGGTAGGATTAAATTGTTTGAATTTTCAAGATAAAAATAAAAGCTTTCTGAGAAATTTTCTGAAAAACACTATTCACGCATTTCTGCTCGGGAATTATTTTTGAACTTCCGAGAAATACGTAACGATAGAATATCGAGGTGAGATGGAATATCCAATAATATTTCAGTTATGGCAAACGCAATTTTTCACCTGCGGACTTAAAACCTAACGGTTAGGGAAAGTGATTTTCGAGAAGGAAATGAAATGCGTATAATGAATTAAATTAATGATCGTATAATATGTAGGTATTGTATGAGGTAATGAATACTAATATGATACGAGGTATTATATGAGTATGTATGGATGATGGTATGTCGTATATGATGAATAAGTATACGAGTTGGAATACGAGATTAATACGTAAATTATACGTTCTAAGGCTTTAAGCCATATGTAATGGACTTGTAGGATTGGTTAGGATTTATACAAGTCCAAGTATAGGAATGATTAAGCCCAATGGTAGAAAATGGATAAGTCCAATATGATTTAATGAACAAGACCAATGTTTGTTAATGCAAGCCCAATTATAAGTTAAGCTAATTAAGCTAGAAGCCCAAAGTAAGAACCGGATCCGTGGATCGATCCAATGGGTAAAGATAAACCATGGGTGACCCAAAGTGGTGGCCAAGTAAAGTACTTAGTGGCTAAGCAAAGGATAAGTTAATTAATGACCAAGTAAAGTGCTTATGCTTGGAGGCTAAGTAAAGTATTTATGCTTGGTGGCTAAGTAAATGTGATGAGCAAGCAAGAGATAAGCTAGGTGATTAGCAAGTAAGCTTAATGGCTAATAAGTGTGGTGATCAAGTAATTTTAATGGCCAAGCAAAGAGTGTGGTGGCTAAGTTAACTTAATAACTAAGTAAGGAATAGTAAGGAGGTGATTAAGGAGGTGTGTTTGGATTAATGACCCTTATGCCCTCCATTTGAGTTTCCTATAAATAGAAGCTTGGCTAGTTCATTTGATAGTTTACAAATATTAGCCAACATATATTAAGAGATATAAAGAGCCAGAAACAAGTGATCAACCTACTTTGAAGCAAAACATAAGAAGTTTAGCAAGAACGCGAAGAACGAAAAAGGTAATATTTTATAAACGTTAGTTTTTGAACTTTTTGATTTCTTTCTCGTAGAGAATTGTATATTGGTGGAGCATGTCTCTTCCGAAGGGATAAGGATGTCTATTAGTGACTAAAACGTTGATAAGTCGTGTTTAAATAAGAAATCATAAAGGTTTACGTAAGTTTAAATCATAGAAATCTTTGAATGTTAACATGGTTGTTGATGGACAAATTGAAAACCATCATAGATAGGGTATGTGCATCTTGCTTGGTTAGGATGTAGATGATAAATCAATGAATTGTTCCATTTGATTTGGCTTATAGGACACGAGTAACGAAGTTATGGCGAATTTTACAAAAATAGACGTTAAACGTCAAAAACATAGAAATCTCAGATTAGTAGTCAAAAGTTGTCGTGTGACTTAGAAACTTCGGTTTTCAATGTCAACACGTTAGATAAGGTATTCAAGAGTCGTGGACTCAAGAATCGTCGAATTCCGACTTATAACGAAGAAAACGAGTATTGAACGCTCGAAAACGATAAACGAACGCTCAAAATGAACCAAAAGTTGAATTCTGAGTTAACGGATTTAAAAATGTAAAATTCTTGTATGAACACCTAGAGTATGTAATTTGTGAGTTGTGGGCTTTTGAATGAGCCAATTCAGATGTAAAACGAATAAGTTATGAAGCCGGGAAGTTCGTTTGAAAAACCAACTGTCAGAACTATCTGTGCACAGGGGCGGTGCCACAGCGCCAACCCAGTGTAATGTTGTCACGCCGCGGTGCCAAGTATGGCCGAGAAAAACCAAAATATCGGAGACTCACACCATACGAGAAATTACGAGAATTAGTTAGCAAGCAAAGACTGGCGTAGCTTGATTGCCACTATACAAAAGAGATGTCACGCCACAGAGCCAACAGTGAAAAATAGTTGACCAAGTTAGGTTTTAATTCTAAATCGAATGTAAACTATTAGTGAGGCCTGAATGTACTTAATGTACATGATATGGATAACTTCAAATCACTTATAGAGTGATAACGTTAGAAGATTAAGTATGGTTTAACCATAATTAAACGAAGAACGCAAGAGTATAATAAGTAAACCGTGAATGATGTTCAACTTTGGTACTTCACCAATGATGATAGAGTGTCGGTTAATAACGTAAGAACGTTAACAAGCCATAATGAAGTATAGTAAGTCGAACTGACTTTATTAATGAAATAAGTATGATTAAGTATACGAAATGAAAGATAGTTAATTGATGATGAATTAATTAACTTAAAGTAGCATATTCGATGTAGACAATAACGTTGAGAATTACAACTAAAAGTTGTTGAATATTACGTAAACGTGAATGGTATGCAATAAGTGTACTTAATCAATGACGATCGAATTTTGATTAATAACGTAAGAACATTAGTAAGCCGTGAGGAAAGGTGATTAACTCGAACGAGTGGTATTAATAAAGTAAATCCACTTACAACGTAGAAGAGAAAGAAGTTGGTAAGAACGATGTAAACGGCAAGTCAGAACCAATAATAAACAATCTAATACATGATTAGATTGAGAAGAAGGGTAAGATTCATTAGGAATCATGTATGTTCATTCATGAACTAATGTGGTATGTTATGTGGTTATGTGTTGTAGAGATCGTAAAGACTGAAAAGAAAAGTAATTTTTTTGTAGCAAACGCTGAAGGCAAGTCTTTCTTATCACTTGTCTAACCTTCGTGTTAGTCAAGTTTTCTGTGATTCATGTTATGAGATGAGTGAATGATTTTAAAGAAAGGGTCGATGTCAGTCTTAACTCGGCTAGACAATTTTAAAAGATTGATTGATTTGTTTACAAGTCTTTCGATATAGAACTGTTAACGCTATCCTATGCCAAGTATTTGGTACAGATGTAAAGGTAAGTTTGTCTATGAACAAATAAAAGCATTTTCATTGATTATTTGATGGGCACGCAAGGTTGCCAAATGTTAAACGTAAATACGTTTAACGGAAGAGTGTTGATCAACATAGAGTACTATAGGTTGATCACCTAGAAGTGCTCGTAAGTAATGCTGGATGGATGGCCTTAGTACCGGATGTCCTTTTCAAGTATGAAAACAAAAATAGTATGTTCATGGTATTTTGACCGGTTCAAAATTCCTAAGCTATTATATATACTTTGGAATCATTGTTATGAAATGAGAAGTACTAGTCAATGCTTCATGATGATTCACAGCTACTTGTTCAGTTATGAAAGATAATCATATAATTCTCGATGTGGTATTTGTATTATCCTTTGTTAGACTTGCTGAGCTAGTTATGCTCACTTCTTGCTTGAATTATATGATTGCAGCTAAAGCCGAACGAACTGAGAGTTCTAAAAGAGGCTAAGATGGATAGTTGATTATCCTGTAATAGATTAGTGTATTTGTATATAATATACTTATGAGTAATGAAGAATATATTCTGTTCCTGAACCTGGGAAGGGATTTATTACTATTGTAATAAGAATATAGTGAATACAATCATTTTGTTGTTATCTCAATGGAATGACTGTATGAATTGTAGTATCGTGTAGCACCATCTGTCGAGTTGGAAGATACCCAGATTTGGGGGCGTCACATAATCCATCCCAGAAGGTGACCAAGGATATTCAAAAAGATCTTGAAATTCACTCAGACCTTGTTCATATGAGGCTGACTCATTTGATCGATGTTGTCAACACCCTCCCCAGCAATCTGAGTACTGAGCTTATAAAGGAGCTTAGGGAGATCATCACGGAAATGATCCAGAGTATCAATGAAAGGGATCAAATTCACTTTTAGGCTGCCAAGAAGAACAAGGAAGCAGTCCTCTTCCTGCAAAAGACTCAAGAATCTCAAAATAAACTTATGCTGGAAAGTATCTCAAGTCTCTGAACCTCAATGAAAGAATTTCAATCATTTTCCATGGGTTAAATGCAACAAACAAAAACTATCATGGCCATTCTTCAAAAGAACACATCTCGAACTGATTCTCTGGTCCAAGAAAATCGTGAAGACATTGCTCAATCCAAGAATCAGCTCTACGAGCTCGTCCAAGGCATGACTCGACTATCTGAAGACATTCGAACCCTTGATGCTAACATAAAGGGGGAGAATAAAGAGGAAGGATAAAAAGAAAAAGGCAGAGACAGAGGAAAATTCATTGCTCAATCTTCAAGGAGCCTCAAGACAGCCTCGACATCAGACTCCACGACCTGAACAACATCAAGTTATCATGGCGCAACCATTAAGGAGTCAAGGGCCATCTCCTAGCTCACAAGGGGTAACCACTACTATCCTACATATGCTAATTAGAGACCCTGCCATTATGAATAGACATGATCATGGAAAAAGGCTGAGTCAAAGTGAGTTGGAAGATATTGCCTAGAGAGACGAAGCCAACAAGAGAAAGAGAGATACAAAGCATGCCAATCCTTCAAGGAGTAAAAGGCAGAAGAAATAGAGATAAGTTGGAACTCATTTCTTATTGATGTAACTAAGCTTATTGTAATATATGTCTTTACAAACATCAATAAATTCATGCTTATTCTCTATAAATTTCAGTTGCTCACTGAAACACTAAGTCATATTTACTTTCTAGCAACTGCATTTAGAAATTGATGATCATAATACAAATCTCCTTGGTTATGTCAACATCAAATAGGTGGAGATTATTTGGAAATTCCATATTTAAATTTGATGTTGAAAGTAAATATTCATGCTTATATGTAAAGTCCTCCAGGAATACATGTACACGGACTTAGTGGTAGATCAAACTTGTTAGGTTGATCTCAGCTTTAATGTTTATCATTATGTAAATGAATGTATAGAAGAAAAGATCAAAGTTGTTAGGTTGATCTATGTCTTGAGATATAATAGATAGGCTTCAACAGAATCGTAGTCAGTCGAGCTAGTCAGGAGATTGTAGAAGCCAAGGTAGAATCGTAGAGCATCGAGAAATCGTAGTCTGTCTGCTTTGGAGGGCCTCTCCCAGAATTGTAGAGTGGTCCAAACGTCTGCCAAGCCAACTCAAAAATTGTAGTGTGCCCTCGGAAGCGTAGAGTCTAAAAATCAAGCAAACAAAGATCATAGTCTACCAGTGCTTAAGAGAAATCATAGTGTTCTCTTCTATTAGTACTGGATCAAGCACCAATGTGGTAGGACACCACGATCATGATCGTAGAGCATCATCTGTCCGTATCAGAAGCATCGAGCCTTGTCCATTTGTTTAAGAATAAATCACAACAAATGTGGAATGAATTATAAACGTTGAAATCATCGGGAGTTCCAATGACCTAATACTCTTCCTTAGTATAGTACAAAGAAATGTATTGAAGAAGCTAAGGAAAGTACTATGGGTCAGCTGAAAACACCTTTTCAGTTGTTAGGTGAGATAGAAGTCTGCTATGTCAGTGGGGCCAAACGGCTAAATAGAAGAATTACAGAAAGTCACCATCACTGCTCAGAAATGTCAAATACTATTAATTCTTCAATGGATGCCTTCAAACGGATACATTTCAAAGGAACCTTATATACAAAACAGAAGCAAATGCAAGAATTATGCAAGTACACAATGAAACGTTGAAGAACACTCAACGCTCAACTCTACGATCTGTAAAGAAAGCTTGCTCAGCTACTCAGTTCTTTCGAACACAAGCTTAACATCAACTGAGTAGCACCATTCAAGAAATCAACTATCATTAAGTGAAGTAAGAAGTGCCAAGTCTGCTGGACTTGAAGAGTTCTTAGTGAACTAAGAAGTTCCAAGTCTGCTAGACTTGAAGAGTTCTAAGTGAACTAAGAAGTTCCAAGACTGCTGGTCTTGAAGGAATCTAAGTGATTCAAAGATTTTAAAAACATCCTTAGTGGATTTCCTACTCAAGGAGTAGAAGAGTGGACTAGGAGCTTTGAATGCTCTGAACCACTTAAATTTTCTGTGTCTTTTATATTCTTGCTTTAACTGCTATACTTGATATAATTGTTTGTCAACTATTAACTCTGTTTATCTTAAAGGGGAACAAACAAATCACATATTTCGCTGAAATTTATTAACAATATCTAAAAAAGCATTTTGAAAAGAATTTTAAAATATCTATTCAACCCCCCTTCTAGATAACTATTGTGCCTTTGGGGACTAACAAATACCAATTTAAAATAAGACCTAATTTATTTTAGTAATTAATAAAAGAATGTATGCTAAAATTGTGACGCCCCCAAATCCGGGTTACCTGACCCTCGAGTTTGGTGCTCACGATCCATAATATAATAAAATCTAACTACACATTCATTGATGAATATAAACTTACATAAAGTTAATTAATAAGTTAACAACATTATCCCAGGTCATCTAACCTTAACATTACAAATTTACCCTTTAGATATACAAAAAGGGTTTACAAAACAACATAGTAAATATGCTTAACATAAAACTACTCCAGCACTATGCCTTTGCCTTTGTTCTACTTAGCCCCGCTGGCCTCATCGTTCCTAGCTAAAATATTTTATTTAGCAAGGGTAAGCAACAAGTTTGCCCCGCAAGTTAAGATATATAATAAAATATATATATATATATATATATATATATATATATATATCATGAATAGAAGAGTCTAGCTTGTATAGAACTTCAGCAACAATCAAACGATTTCGAGATAGCGGAATAATAATTCAATCTCAATAATAAAACTTTCTACCATTTCATACTGAATAACATATCCGATATGAAAGAGTATAATTCTTTCAAAGATTCAATAATATTCAATTGAATAAAAGGAATTAACAATAATCTGCAACGATCTTCAATAAAGTGGGATATACCCATTTCATGTCGTTGATCATCATAGAGGATCATGAACTAATAGAGGAATCATTTAGTTATTAAAACTAAATTACCACAAAAATTTAAATTAGTTATAAAAACTAAACTATACTCTTCTACAAGTACCTAGAGTGGACAACTCCTTTGTACCATATATTATGCATAATACTCAATAATAGCGCATATGTCGATTTACGACATTAAAATTTGTCCATCTCAGTCTTTCTCCACGATTCCGTACCACAACAATATGGTTTGGATTACTTTCAAAGAAATACTATGATTTCAATAATTAGTAACAATACTAATCTAGCCGAAAACAATGGCATAGATCTTCCAATAACAATTCAGTTTATAATGAATAGAACATTTCATGCTTTAACAAATATTAGTCTCGCCTAAACAATTAGCTGAGACATGATTATAATTAGTTCAAATAATAGAACATTATTCAATTTCACTACGTACGAATTACAACAATCATTATAGATGTGAATAACTATCAATAATTATTCACTACCATGCTTGAAAAATAGTAACTCAAGTTGAGTTAGGAAACTTGCCTTTCGCATTGATTACTGCTACACAATATAATTAACTGCATTCGTAAGACCTATAATCAATAATGTCGGTCTCACAATTAGTATAATATTTCATAACACAAATTACTGTAATTTACAGTTAATCTTCCTCCTAGGCACATTACCATATAGCCACATCAGTGTTTATAACCTATATAAACGCTTAACAAGTCTAACTAGTTCAGTCTGGTGGGACTTCGGTCTATTTTTCGGTGTTCTGGTCTCCCTATTCGACAATTAACACAGTTATTGTCAATTACACTTAGTCTCTAAGCTTCAATATTATTTTAGATAGGTCAATTATAATTAATAATATTTTTCAGAAGCTTTTAATAATTTATAAACAACTATTATTATTAATAATAATTTTCTAAACACTTAAATCATTTATAAATGATTTAATTATCAAATAATCTTATTATCATTAATATTTAATAATATGAAAATATTAATGTTATACTTGTCAAAATATTAAAGTTATTATTAATAACTTAAAATACTTTTAAATCATTAATATTCTACTTAAATAATTTTTAAATTAATTAAAATTATTTTTAAACCATCACCATTAATATATAAATATTAATGAAATTATTATCAAAATATTAAAAGTCATTAATTATAACTTAAAATATTTTTAAATCATTTTTCTCATTTTAATCGATTTTTAAATCAACAAAATCATTTTTAATTCATTTATTTAATATAATAATTAAATAAATCCAACATCATTAATATTAATTTATTAATGAGAATTCTCCAAAAATATTGAAAATTATATTTTATAATTCAAAATATTTTCTAACACTTTATTCTTATTTAAAATGATTTTTAAATCAATAAAATTATTTTTAACTTATTTATTTAATTTAATAATTAAATAAATCTAATATCATTAATATTAATTTATTAATTAAAATTCTTCAAAAATATTAAAAGTTACATTTTATAACTCAAAATATTTTTAAATACATTATTCATATTTAAAATGATTTTTATATAATTAAAATCATTTTTCTCTAATTTATTTAACACACTAATTAAATAAATTAAATATCATTAATATCCAAATAATTATAAATATTAATGAAAAATGTCCCAAATAATTTAAAGTCATTTTTCAGAATTTAAAATGATTTTTAAAACCATTTTTGGTAATTATTCTAATTTATTTCTATTTATAAATAATTTTTGGAATATTCAGAAATTAAAAATTAATTAATCCGTCGCTGTAGGTCTTTAGCGACAGTAACTTTCGTTGTTTGTGTTCTTGAGCTCAAGAACACTAACAGCTTCGTATTTAACATGTCATGTTTGACCAGCTTAAATGCTCTGTTTAAATTCGTTTCTGGGTAATTTATAATCATGATCTTGTAGTCAGTATATAGTACTACAGTTATCAATTCCTATCTTGGTCAAACATTAACACAACAAAACAATCTGGACTCTCAAAGTTCCTGTCAAAGTGCTCCTGGGTTTTTCTGGGTTACCTAGAAACCCGAAGTATTTCAAAGTGCCACTTTCCCATTTAAATTAATCTAGGTTCTGATCGTTGTTTAAGTGTTTTCTTGCTTTCAAATTGTAGTATACATGACAATGAACAACGAGATATCAATATCTCAGTCCAACAACAACAGATCCATGAGTTATGACATGCTGGCCAAACCTTGTCGATGCTTTCATGTAAAGCTATTTTTGGAATTTCCAGAATTTCAAGTTATGGCCGAATGGCCTACTTTGACCATATGTTACTTCGATTTTGTTGATTATTTACACAATATAAAACTGTGGATCTAAAGTACATATAACCATCTACAAGTATGTTACAACAACAACAACATAACACTAAAAACTGGACAGATCAAAAAGCTTAAAAATCTTGTCAGACAGATATTTTAAATTTCTGGGTTGCCCAGATTGTGCTTGGTCATGCCTGGTCAACGGGTTTTTACCGATTATATCTCACGATCTAGACATCTAATGGCTATACAACCACTTGCAGATTAAAGACCATATACCAGGCTACCAATACAAAACATAAAACAAGAAAAAGAATAAACAAACAAGAATTTGTGGCGCCTGACATTAGCTTGTCAGACCACAAAATTTGTTCATGGACAGTTTTGAAAAACTTCGATTTTTACCAATTTTGATACTATGGATCTATGATAGATCATCATAGATCATTATATAACATCCTCTAGCACTGATTTAAACACAAACACAAACTTGAACATAGCATACAAGATCGAAGATGGTTTTAGGGTTTATACCTTCTAGCCAAATCTTTGATCCTAGCCTTAACAATCTGATCAAGATGTTTTAGAGGGCTATAATATAACTGATCTACTTGATAATTTCGGAGCTTTGAGAGAGAATAAGAGTTAGTGAGAGCTTGTATGCAAAATGTCTAGATTATGTGATTTTTTCTCTCTCTCCAATCTATATATATTACTTACATACATGCATGATCTGATATTTCCGGCTGATTGGGCTAAGATATACACTCACCAAGTCAAAGTGGTGGTTCACCAACTAAAGCTCTTGATATTTTTACAAGTTATCATTTAAAATAAACTAAAAGGGCATTTTGGTCATATTTTTAATGGCATACATGGAATTTGTCACACCCTTAGGGTTTAACCCTAAGATTCCAACCCTTAGGTTTTAAATATTTAGTTTTCAAAAATTTCTAATTAAGGTTTTAATTAGAAAAATAAAATTTCTAAATTACAATTAGGGTTTGTAAAATAAAAATTAAGATAAATAAAATATAATTAGGGTTTTCTATTCATATTTAAGTTTAATAAACACATTAAGCTTACTAATTAGGATTAGGGTTTCCTAATTAGGGTTTTAGGATTCTCGAATTTAAAATTAGGGTTTCTCGGCTTTTGATTAGGGTTTCTAACGGCACGTTAGGGTTTCTAATCCTAAGATTAGGGTTTCTAATCTCTTATTAGGGTTTATTAATTTAAAACCTTATCCGATCTATCATTGGTCAAAAATTCTATACGGTACGAACACATACATATTAATATAATTATTTTAATTATATTTTCTATCGAATCCCTATCCAGAAATTAGGGTTAGGGTTTCTAATCTTGTTAAGCACAACTCTACTCTAAATTTATTAGTCAATACACAAATTAACCTTCTCGAGACTCGTAACACAGATACTTGTCACAAACTTGATAATCAATATTAATATTAATTTTAAAATAAAATAAAATTATTCATAAAATTTTGATTATTCGAAATCCCGGGTTATCACATTCACCCCTCCTTAAAAGGATTCCGTCCTCGGAATCACCGCTTTCTTATTCTCTACAATCTTTTAAAGTTGTATCATCAATTCATTTTTATCAACACACTATTCATTTGTGTTTCAAATTCTAATCTGTGACTTGAATCTATAAAAGAAAACAATTCACAGTAATTATCTAACTCAATATTGCTCGCGTAATTGAAGTATTAAACGAAATCGTTACCTGTTGCCACCTCCGAACAACTATCGCATCTTGCTGTAGATTATGTTGAATGTACGAGTGCTATCGGTCTTCCTTACCGAAAAGGAGTCCTTTGATCTTGATGTTCCACTTCTTTGTTTCCTTTATTGTTGCTTTCTTTTTTACGCATTCTTCTTTGGGCGATTCATTGAATTTGATGTTCTAGCGATCCACATGAAAAACAACCTGATATCTTCTTTGGACTTGGACAATTTGGAGAGATGTGTCCCTCTTGTCCACAATTAAAACACACTCATTTCCCCTTCAAACATATTCCCGGATGCTTTTTACCGCAACTTGCACATGACTCACCTCTTTTTCTATTATCTCCTGTCTTATTACCCAACTGGGTATTCTCGCTCCATTTCCTCTTATTCGGATTACTACCACCACTGCTTCCACCATCATTTGTCTTCTTCTTCTTATCATGATGAAATCGAGACGCAGCTTCGCTCCCTCCTTCAGCAAATAACGCTTTCTCCAGTAAAGCCGCGAACGTATTGATCTGCAATACCGCTACCTTGGTGAATATCTCTGGCTTCAGCCCATTCTCAAATCTTCTCGCTTTCCATAATTCTGTATCCACCTGATGAGGTGCAAATCTTGCTAATTCGTTGAATTTGGCGGCATATTCATAGAACCTGACATATTCTCTCGCTTCAATTCCAAAAAGTTTACTTCCATTCTTGCTTGCATACTTTCTGAGAAATAATTTTCGAAAAATAATTCCTTAAACCTTGTCCAGGTTACTACTGCTATACTGGCTCTCGCCTGATTTGTCTCCCACCAATAATTAGCTTCTCCCTTCATTAAGTATGTTGCAAAGGCCGTCTTCTGTTCTTCTGCCACTCGCTCAATGACGAATGCTTTCTCTATCTCCTTTACCCAAGTTTGGGCTTCAATTGGATCCGTGGTCCCTTTGAATTTAGGCGGTCCTACCGCTTTAAAGTCCTTGAAATGTGCCAATCTTTCAGTTGGTTGATTTCTCGCTCTTCCTCTTGCAGCTGGAGCTCTATTTTCTATAGCTTCGACTATCATATTTGAAAAGTTTTGCATTGGGTCATCTTGACCCCCTTCATTATTTACCAAATGCTCTTCTCTTTGATTTCAATTTTGTCGTCTAGGCGGCATGATCTGATTTAATTAAAAATCTTACATTAATTCTTTTTCCCTATACCAATTCTTAACACAATAAGAATTCAACACATAATTCTAAAATAATCACATATTTATTCAAATAGCACATAGTACATATAGTACTTAACACATTTACTATCCTTTTTTTTTAATCATATCTGGATTAACAACACAATCTTTACACAAAAAGTTGCAATTCTCCATTTACACATAGTTATTCTCAGTTCGTCAAACTTACCACACTTATGAGTTCAGGAACTTGCCACAATTATATGAGTGTATGAACTTATCCTAGTCAGACCTTTGGTGTCCATTCGCTAAGAAGTTCAAAACATTTCATATAATTATGAGTCATGAACTTACCATAAGTATGAGTTTTAAGAACTTACAAAGTAATCTTAATCTTATATTCATATAGAAAATAAAGATTTCATTCATACAAACATATTATTACATTTATATTCATGCAAATAATACATAGTACTTTTCAAATTACTTTACGCATGCATACAACTACAAAGCAGTTTATTATCCCATTGTGACAAAAGTCGGGATTCATTACTACAACTTTACACAAAAAGTGGAGGCATACAAAAGTTATCTCCTATTCCTACCAAAGCGAATATAATACTCCAAAAGATTATACTCCTAACACTTAATCTTTCTTTCGTCCACTTCCTCCATCTTTCTTCTTTTTAAGACAATTCTTAACCCTGTGACTCGTTCCACCACATGCAAAACATCCTCCTTTCTTTGGTTTAGGACAATTTAGTGATAAATGTCCTTCCTGGCCACAATTGTAACACATATTCTTACGCCCACATACATTCCCCCAAATGGTTCTTTCCACACTTGCCACATACAAGTTTCTTCTTTGAATGCGAATTCTCTGTGTTGTTGTCACTGTCGTAGTTCTTTTTCCTTTTATTACCCTTCTTTTTCTTACCTACCTCCTTAGATGATACACTACACTTAACCCTCATTCTATCTACTTGTGCCTTCAAATTATTTTGTTCTTCTGTCATCTCGCGTAATGCTCTTTCTATCTTCCATAATTCCTCCAGAAGAAGTACTTTAGTCCTTGAGTCTTGAACTTCTGCAGATGCTTGACCTTCTTTGATTGCTACTTTTCCTTCTTTCCCATCTTTGATCTTTATTTCTGGCTCCACTTTTGTCTCTTTGGAATATACATCTTCTTCTTCATCCAGCTCCATATTAGGGTACTCGTCATGATCGCTTGCTAGATTTACCGTATGTTCGTCTCTTAAAACTTCGTCAACTGACTCACTATGAGTTGGCACCTCGGCTAATGGCATTGGTGCAACAACCGCGGGCATCTCCATACTCATCTTATCTTCTTCCAACATCCTACAATCAGTTTAAATAACTTGATTAGTACTTCACCAGTACAAACTTCTCACACTAAGTGTTCTCATATCTCACTATCAATACGTTTTATCAATCTCTCACTTAGTACTCTAAATGAGTATTCTCTATCACGCTTATGGTTATAATCCTAGGGTTTTACCCACCCCACTTAAGGTTTATAACCTACAGCTTTGATACCAACCTGTGACGCCCCCAAATCCGGGTTACCTGACCCTCGAGTTTGGTGCTCACGATCAATAATATAATAACATCTAACTACCCATTCATTGATGAATATAAACATACATAAAGTTAATTAATAAGTTAACAACATTATCCCAGGTCATCTAACCTTAACATTACAAATTTACCCTTTAGATATACAAAAAGGGTTTACAAAACAACATAGTAAATATGCTTAACATAAAACTACTCCAGCACTATGCCTTTGCCTTTGTTCTGCTTATCCCCACTGGCCTCATCGTTCCTAGCTGAAATATTTTATTTAGCAAGGGTGAGCAACAAGTTTGCCCCGCAAGTTAAGATATACAATAAATGATATATATATCATGAATAGAAGAGTCTAGCTTGTATAGAACTTCAGCAACAATCAAACGATTTCGAGATAGCGGAATAATAATTCAATCTCAATAATAAAACATTCTACTATTTCATACTAAATACATATCTGATATGAAAGAGTATAATTCTTTCAAAGATTCAATAATATTCAATTGAATAAAAGGAATTAACAATACTGCAACAATCTTTAATAAAGTGGGATATACCCAGATTTCATGCTGAGTGATCACAGAGGATCATGAACTAATAGAAGAATCATTTAGTTATTAAAACTAAATTACCACAAAAATATAAATTAGTTATAAAAACTAAACTATATTCTTCTGCAAGTACCTGGAGTGGCCAACTCCTTTGTATCCTATATTATGCATAATACTCAATAATAGCGCATAGGTCGATTTACGACATTAAAATTTATTCATCTCAGTCTTACTCCACGAGTCCGTACCACAACAATATGGTTTGGATTACTTTCAAAGAAATACTATGATTTTAATAATTAGTAACAATACTAATCTAGCTGAAATCAATGGCATAGATCTTCCAATAACAATTCAGTTTATAATGAATAGAACATTTCATGCTTTAACAAATATTAGTCTCGCCTAAACAATTAGCTGAGACATGATTTATAATTAGTTCAAATAATAGAACATTATTCAATTTCACTACGTACGAATTACAACAATCATTATAGATGTGAATAACTATCAATAATTATTCACTACCATGCTTGAAAAATAGTAACTCAAGTTGAGTTAGGAAACTTGTCTTTCGCGTTGATTACTGCTACACAATATAATTAACTACGTTCGTAAGACCTATAATCAATAATGTCAATCTCACAATTAATACAATATTTCATAACACAAATCACTGTAATTTACAATCAATCTTCCTCATAGGCACATTACCACATAGCCACATCAGTGTTTATAACCTATATAAACACTTAACAAGTCTAACTAGTTCAGTCTGGTGGGACTTCGGTCTATTTTTCGGTGTTCTTGTCTCCTTATTCGATAATTAACACAGTTATTTTCAATTACACTTGGTCTCTAAGCTTCAATATTATTTTTGATAGGTCAATTATCATTAATAATATTTTTCAGAAGCATTCAAACACTTAAATCATTTTTAAATAATTTAATTATTAAATAATCTTATTATCATTAATTTTTAATAATATAAAATATTAATGTTATACTTGTCAAAATATTAAAGTTATTATTAATAACTTAAAATATTTTTAAATCATCAATATTCTACTTCAATTATTTTTAAATTAATTAAAATTATTTTTAAACCATCACCATTAATATATAAATATTAATGAAATGATTATCAAAATATTAAAAGTCATTAATTATAACTTAAAATATTTTTAAATCATTTTCTCATTTTGAAATAATTTTTAAATCAACAAAATCATTTTTAATTCATTTATTTAATATAATAATTAAATAAATCCAACATCATTAATATTAATTTATTAATGAGAATTCTCCAAAAATATTAAAAATTATATTTCATAATTCAAATAGTTTCTATCACTTTATTCTTATTTAAAATGATTTTAAATCAATAAATCATTTTTAACTTATTTATTTAATTTAATAATTAAATAAATCTAATATCATTAATATTAATTTATTAATGAAAATTCTCCAAAAATATTAAAAGTTACATTTTATAACTCAAAATATTTTAAATACATTATTCTTATTTAAAAAGATTTTATATAATTAAAATCATTTTCTCTAATTTATTTAACACACTAATTAAATAAATTAAATATCATTAATATCCAAATAATTATAAATATTAATGAAAAATGTCCCAAATAATTTAAAGTCATTTTTCAGAATTTAAAATGATTTTTAAAACCATTTTTGGTAATTATTCTAATTTATTTCTATTTATAAATAATTTTACTTAATATTAGTAAATTAAAATTAATTAATCAAAATCGTTGTAGGTCTTTAGCGGCGATAATAAATGCGTTGTTGGTGTTCTTGAGCTCAAGAACACTGACACCTTCGTGTTTAACATGTCATGTGTGACCAGCTTAAATGTTCGGTTTAAATTCGTTTCTGGGTAATTTATAATCATGATCTTGTAGTCAGTATATAGTACTACAGTTATCAATTCTTAGCTTGGTCAAACATTAACACAACAAAACGATCTGGACTCTCAAAGTTCCTATCAGAGTACAGATCCACAGGTTATGACATGGTCAAACCTTGTCAGACGCTCATGCAAAGCTATTTCTGGAATTTCAAGAATTTCAAGTTATGGCCGAATGGCCTACTTTGACCATATGTTACTTCGATTCTGTTGATTATTTACACAATATAAAACTGTGGATCTAAAGTCCATATAACCATCTACAAGTATGTTACAACAACAACAACATAAGACTAAAAACTGGACAGATCAAAAAGCTTAAAAATCTTGTCAGACAGATATTTTAAATTTTTGGGTTGCCCAGATTGTGCTTGGTCATGCCCGGTCAACGGGTTTTGACCGATTATATCTCACGATCTAGATATTTGATGGCTATACAACCACTTGCAGATTAAAGACCATATACTGGGTTACCAATACAAAACATAAAACAAGAAAAAGAATAAACGAACAAGAATCTGTGGCGCCTGACATTAGCTTGTCAGACCACAAAATTTGTTCATGGACAGTTTTGAAAAACTTCGATTTTTACCAATTTTGATGTTATGGATCTATGAACACAAACTTGAACATAGCATACAAGATCGAAGATGGTTTTAGGGTTTATACCTTCTAGCCAAATCTTTGATCCTAGCCTTAACAATCGATCAAGATGTTTTAGAGAGGCTATAATATAAGCGATCTACTTGATAATTTTGAGCTTTGAGAGAGAATAAGAGTTAGTGAGAGCTTGTATGCAAAATGTCTAGATTATGTGATTTTTTCTCTCTCTCCAATCTATATATATTACTTACATACATGCATGATCTGATATTTCCGGCTGATTGGGCTAAGATATACACTCACCAAGTCAAAGTGGTGGTTCACCAACTAAAGCTCTTGATATTTTTACAAGTTATCATTTAAAATAAACTAAAAGGGCATTTTGGTCATATTTTTAATGGCATACATGGAATTTGTCACACCCTTAGGGTTTAACCCTTAGGGTTTAACCCTAAGATTCCAACCCTTAGGTTTTAAATATTTAGTTTTCAAAAATTTCTAATTAAGGTTTTAATTAGAAAAATAAAATTTTTAAATTACAATTAGGATTTGTAAAATAAAAATTAAGATAACTAAAATATAATTAGGGTTTTCTAATCATATTTAAGTTTAATAAACACATTAAGCTTACTAATTAAGATTAGGGTTTTCTAATTAGGGTTTTAGGATTCTCGAATTTAAAATTAGGGTTTTCCGGCTTTTGATTAGGGTTTCTAACGGCACATTAGGGTTTCTAATCCTGAGATTAGAGTTTCTAATCTCTTATTAGGGTTTATTAATTTTAAAACTTATTCGATCTATCATTAGTCAAAAATTCTATACGGTACGAACACATACATATTAATATAATTATTTTAATTATATTTTCTATCGAATCCCTATCCAGAAATTAGGGTTATGGTTTCTAATCTTGTTAAGCACAACTCTACTCTAAATTTATTAGTCAATACACAAATTGACCTTCTCGAGACTCGTAACATAGATACTTGTCACAAACTTGATAATCAATATTAATATTAATTTTTAAAAAAAATTATTCGTAAAATTTTGATTATTCGAAATCCCAGGTTATCACAAAAATGTTTTTAATTACAAATTCATTTACAAAATTTTATAATGTCTAAATTACTATCACTACGGAGCATATTAGATGTTATTTAATCGGACCGAATTAAACCGATTGGTTAAGGAATTTGAGAATAGTTCTTACGGCTGAAAAACTATCTTATGTCTTTAATACGTCTATCCCTGCAATGGTTGCAGACAATGACTCTAAGGAAGAGATTGCTACTTTTAGAAAGTGGTAAAATAATGCATAGTTGGCTTAATGCATCATACTCGCATTTATGAGTAACGAACTTCAACGTCAGTAAGAAAATATGGATGCTCCTACTATACTCCTGCACATCAGGTAGTTATGGTGAGGAAAGTAGGACTGATAGATATCAGATATCTAAGGAGCTTTTCTGATCTAGAATAACCAATGACGCTATAGTACAGACAACAATCCTTAACACTATCAATTTGATTGAACAATTAGGACAAAGGTTTTGTCATGGATGGAGAGTTGAGCCAAGATTTGATCTTGCACTTACTCCCGGACTCCTTTCATAATTGTTGTAAATTTTTCATATGAACAAGCTAGATATCAGCCTCATTGCTTTGCTTAACATGTTGAAAAATATTGAGAGTCACTTTCCAACAAAGAAAGACCAAATCTTATTGGTAGGGGTCAAAGGATCTTCTAAAAAGAAGAAAGATTCTAAGAAGGTAAATAGAAAGGCAAAAATAAAGGATAATAAGAAAAAAGCTGGTACGAATAGCAAAGGAGTTTACTTTCATTGCAATAAGTCTGAACACTGGAAAAGAAACTGCGAGAAACATCTTGCTGAGGCTAACCAAAGAAGCTTAATGAAGCTTCGGTTACAAATACAGTTTTGTTCATAATTGAAATAATGATCGATGACACTACAGTACAGATAACAGTCCTTAACATTATCAATTTGATTGAACAATTAGGACAACGAGTTTTTCTTAACATGTTAAAAAATATTGAGAGTCACTTTCCAACCAAGACAGACCAAATCTTACTGGTAGGGGCCAAAGGATCTTCTATAAAGAAGAATGATTCTAAAAAGGTAAATAAAAAGGAAAAAAACAAAGGATAATAAGAACAAAGCTGATACAGATAGCAAATGAGTTTGCTTCCACTACAATAAGCTTGAACACTGGAAAGAAAATTGCGAGAAGCATCTTGTATAGGCTAACCAAATAAGCTTATTAATGAAGCTTTAGTTACAAATAAAGTTTTGTTCATGATTGAAATAAATTTTTCTTTAAGCCAATGATCTACTTAGGTATTGGATACCGACTTTGGTTCTCATAAATATAGATTTACGAAGGAACCAAGCAGAAGTAGAAAGCTAAACAAATGATAAGTAATCTTATGTGTGAAAAATAAAGCAAAGGTTGCAGCATTAGCCATAAGAACTTATTGTTTAACATTGCCTAGAGTAAGTCTATTAAGTGAATAAGTTGTTATTATATTCCAGTTCTCGTTAGAAACATTATTTCCATTTTTTTATTGGACAATGAAATCTTTGGTATTATATTTAAGAACAATTGTTGTTCTTTTTATAATAATAATGTTTTTATAGAAATGGAATATTACTTAATGGATTTTGTGTACTTGACTTGCATGAAAATTATTTTGCAAATTGAATAAACTAGTATACAAAAAGGAAATGATCATTCAAAGAGTTGAATATTTATATTTGATGAAATACAAGTCTGAATTAATTGAAAGGTTCAAAGAATTCAAAAGTGAAACTAATTGAAAAGTATTAGAATTCTTCAATCAAATTGAAGAAGGAATACTTGTGCAATAAATTTCTAGATAATCTCAAATGGTTTTCTCACAATGGACGCCTACTGATATGCAATAATTGATTGATGTATCTGAAAGGAAAAATTGTACCACGTTAGACATGGTGTGGTCCATAATAATTTTTACCGACATTCTAGTATCCTTCTAGGGTAATACTCTGGAAATGGTTGCATATCTACGAAAAAGGTAACCTCAAAATCCGGCCCCAAGACTCCATAAGAGTTATGGATAGGGAGGATTCCAAATCTTAAGTATGTTAAGATAAGGGGTTGTCTAGCTTATGTGAAAAAGTTTCAAATGATAAGCTTGGCACAAGATTTGACAAGAGCAGATTTGTGGGACATCCTAAAGTAAGTTTAGGGTATATGTTTAATAATCCTACTTATCAAAAGGTGTTTGTTATGAAACACACTACCTTCTAAGATAAAGGTGTTTATCATTGAAGGGGCTAGTGGGAGGATAATAGATCTTGACGAGTTCAAAAACCACAAAGCATTATAAGTCAAATAATGGGAACTTGTAGATAGACCTATTGCACCACAACCGAATTGTAAATTTGGAATAGTACCGAAGATACCTAGGAGATATGATTTCATCATAGATGATGATGATGAGGTATGCATCATAGAAGATGATTATGATGAGGTATGCATCATAGAAGATGATGATCCAGTTATATACGATGAGGTAAGAGTTATAGACACTCAGAGAAATGGATTGAATCAAGCTTCTCAAAAATGGAACATTCATTTTGATGAGACAATCAAAAGAGTCTAATTTTATAAAAAAACAATAATAAACATAGTGTGTACAAAAGGGTCAGTGGGAGCGCCGTGACATTCCTAATATTATATGTTGATATTCTACGGATAAGGAATGACATACCAATGCTACAATCAGTAAAGATAAAGTTGTTTAAACATTCCTCTGAGATTGATTTGGGAAGAGTATCTTAATTGGGGATACAAATCTATATAAATAGATTAAAAGGATGCTCGGCTTAACCCAAGAAACGTATATTCATTTGATGCTAAAGTCGTTTAGCATAATAAACTCTAAGAGATGTCTCATGTTGATGAGCCATGGAGTTAATCTCTCTTAATAGTCTCCATAGACTCCTGAAAAGAGAGATCTCATGAGTAATAATCATGTATGCAATGAAATGTATGAGACCTGATGTTGATCGGTCATATTCTGAAGAAGATCACTGTAAGACAGTGACAACATCTTAAAGTACTTAACCGACACTAAGGATGTGATCATATTCATAGTGGGTCTGAATTAAAACTAGAGGGCTTAAAAGACTCAAGTTTTTCAGACAGACCAAGACAACAGAAAATTCACTTTAAGGTAAAGTGTTACTTTGAACAGTGGTGCAGTGAATTAGAAAGGTTTCAAACAGCAAAGAGTTGCTAGTTTAAGTGACAAAGACAAAGTATATAGCTGTAAGTGAAGCTGCAAGTTGATTGTTTGGATGAAAAGTTCATTATAGAACTACGAATAGTTCCTAAGTCTCATCTTGGATCTAAACATGTGTTGCAACACTTTCATTTGATTAACGAATCATTGAAAAAGAAGAGAAGTCACTATAGAGATAATGGACTCTCAAGAACAATATTACATATCCATTAACTAAAGCTTATCCAACAGCAAGATAATCGTCACTTAGAGAATAAAGGGTATGAGATACAATGACGATTGGCTTTAGTGCAAGTGGGAGATTGAAATTAGTATGCACACAAGCCAATCATTTTTGATGCTAAATCATATACTTTGTAACAATATTATTCATTTATTAATAAAAGAATTGTTTAATTAAAGGATTTTAATTTATCTATAGTTTTGAGCAATGCTTTTAGAATCATGATGATGATCATGCTAATGAGATCTAAATTCTTAGATAGCTCACAAACTAAAATTGTTCCCAATCGTTGGATTACTAAAGAAGGGATTAGTGAATCCGGATAGATTGATACATACGTTGCTCGATCATTGGATGATGATGATTGATCTCATGATCATTTGTGTGGAGACACTAATTGTAGCAAGTATGTAGATGTTTATTGGAGAATAAGTTCACTGAACGTGGCTCGCTAAGGAATACCTAATGGAGTTTTACTTGTCTGTCAATAGGAATTCCTGAAGTGATAGTAGTACATGTGATCCTTAGACTTGAGATCGTCATAGTATATTTTGTATGATAAATTATACTTTGACATATTTCTTAAGACCTTTAGGATATATCAAAGCGTATGTTTGGGTGTAATAAGTTATACATAGAGGTAATATATGATTAACAAAGAATCTACTACTTCTAGTAAAAAAAAATGTGAATGTCCTATATGATTCGATAAATGACAACCCATTAGTCATTGGCCAAGGCATAATGAAATTAGAAAGGAGTTTCTAATTTGCATTATTTGGAGTTGTGCATTTAAGAATCGAAATACATATAATTAAATAAAATAAGACTTGACAATAATTCTATGTCTTATATTTAATTGGGACATTGTATGGTGGAAGGATTGAATTGTACGGTAACTATTTACTCAAATGTTCTTTTATGATTAATGTTGAAATTTATATTATTTGGAAAGTCGTTGATCGCTAAAGAGGTTTTTCCTTATTGTAGAATAAATGTTATTTATTTAAATAAATTAATAGATTAATTTATTTATTTAAATAAGATTAGAATTGTTCTAATTGATTTATTCACAACCAGTTTAATATGGAGAACCTAAAGGGTCACACCGCAAAAGGAAGAATGTTTATTTAAGAAGCAAATGACACAATCGTAATAATAAGTTAAGTGTATTTAATTTAATTTATGGTGATATAATAAATTAAATAGTTTAATATTTGTTATTTAATATTTTAGAAATATTAAATATAAATTAATTAGAGGAGTCTTATTATTATTATTACTATTACTATTATTATTTAATTCCTAAAGGAGTTTGGGAATTAATTAATAAAAGTAATCTCATATATTCTTAATAGGATTAGGAGGCTAGTTAATTAAAAGAGTTTAATTAATAATTTCTTAATTATTAAGGAGGGTTGCTTACATCTATAAATAAGAGGAGTCTTATTATGGGTGAGGGTTGTTGATGTTTTTCACAACACACATGAATAACAATTCTAAGAGTTGAGAGAGTACACATAATTCTATAGAGATAGAATCTAGGGTTTTGCCAAACACCCATCTTCTTGAATACTTGTTCTTCCTTGGTGGATCACCTCTAGATGTCAAACACTTGGGTGGCTAACGTTGATAAAAGGAAGGAATCAAACCTGGTGGATTCAAGTTGAACGCGGAAAGGATTTGGAGGTGAACTTGTACCTGAGGAAGCTCGAATCTTCAAGGGTATAATTCTTGTTTCTTATCTTATTGTTTAATTAATAATTGATGGTTTATAAAATTTTAAAACTCTGATTTTTCATGCCTCCTCTTACTTTGATGCAATTTTGATTGTATCCATAAATCTTACAAACCTAACACCACTAGATCAAAATAATCTAAAAGGCAAAATAAAATGAGTTACATGATGATATAATTGACAAGAGTTGTCTACCTATTTATTTATATATAGTTTGTTGTGTCACCGCAAGGCTATATACATTTGAAATGGGATCCTTTGTAAGACCCCAACTTTTTATGAATAAAGATTCAATTTTCTCTAAATATTATTTTGAATAATAAGGTGTTGATTTGATATAATGGTATAGTTATGGGTGATATGTTCAATTTTTTGTAAAGTAAACAAGTTGTCATAAAATATTCGTCTGGTTGAGGAATATTCTTTTTGTCGGAAATATTCGTACGACGACACAATCATTAGTGTACCCCACATAACGGAATAACTGTCAGAAATAGAAAGTGACATAAATAACATTTTTATAAAAAATAACAGTAAAACTTTTACCGTTAATTATTGAAATACCCGGTGATAAAAGTATAGTAATACGTGTGGTTGTACAGTAGCACACGGTATTGCACAGTATCTCTGATTATTGATTCTTACGTAAGAAATAACTAAGTTTCATTCAATAATTGTCACAGCAGTTGTTGCATATTATCTCATATTTTTTATTCAATTATTGTCACGGTATCATCCGTGCAATATTTTATATTATTAAATCAATAATTGAGACGACACAATTATTCATATTATTATTTGTATTATTGACAATGTCTAGAAAGTTCTGTCGAGGAAAGGGGTTAGGTTATTTAATTGTGCACCAATAAAGAGAACTCCTTATCGGGAAGCTATTGCCTCTTTTTTAGTTCTAACAAAAGAGCTCTAACTCATGCAAGCATACATGTGTCAACAAGTAATACAGATCGATCCCACAGAAAGAGTTGTTTAATTTAAATCACTATGCATTAATTAAATCACTATATCTATATGCTCAAACTAATGACTAAGATTGGTTTGTTACTCGACTCGCAAATAACGACTAAAACAATAATAACGACAGAATAAAACAAATCTGGAGATAATGGGATCCTAACTTCATTTAATATTTCATTCAATCACCACTATCATGCATGACTTGTTAACATATCACAAGAAAGTAGCCAAGAGCACTAAAAGAGTCATAGCCATTTTTCAATGCACTATGACCTACTTACACAGCATCCACAAATGATAGACTCTATGTAATCATCAATATAACCAAAATCACTATATGTCTATGTGAAATTGCAACTATATTGAATTTAAGTTCAAGCTCTTATGAGAACACGAGGTTGTATGTCATTAGACATCTTGTATGATAGTGGCAAAACACCCTTCCAAAGTTGGGTTCGCCTCACCCTATTTGATTCACCAAATATAACTACTAAATGATGTATAGAATACAACACACTTTTCTATCTTTGTTTAGGAGAACCTCCATGACTAGAGACCATTGTTCTATTCCTGTTATCCCCGTCAATTCAAACCCCAATACTCTTACGACAACACTCTTATTACCTGAAAGGAATTGTGAAGCAGAAAGGGTGAGCACAACTAGCCCAGTAAAGAATATCATGACTAAAGATAATTAAATTATCAATAGCTTTCGTCAATAATAAATCAGAGATTTAGAACATATGGTAGATGATAAAACTTTTCAACCATAGTTGCAGCGGAACGAGCAATCCATTAGAAGATTCAAATAGACCATAAGGTCTATTATCTTCTCTATATTAAAAGTCCGCCAATAATGTTTTATCCATGTAAAATAAATCAACAGTTCCTGTCCACAATCATATGAATAACTCATAATCATAATTGTGGTTCTAAATTCCTCTTCGTAACCAGGACGAAGATAATTTTCATCACCTATCTTCACCTGAAACATCAAAAATCATGGTTATACCAAATCAGAATTCCTGCTCATAATTATACTAATAAATTCATCTTTGCACTACAGCCAAAGATATTCATTAACAATTCATCTTTGCACTACATGTCAAAGACATACAACTGTATTTTAGAAGAGTCAAGTAAACCATGATATCTACTATCTTCTACGAATTAAACGTGTATAATAAATATTTTATCGCTTAGACTCAGCTTAATAAATAATCCACATCATCGAATCACCCATGCACTATGGCCAATGATATTCGTTAATATCACATCCATGAATTTATATTTCATCGCTGAGACTCAGCTCGATAATCAATCCATATCACTGAATTACCCATGCACTACGGCTAAGGATATTCGTTAATATCACAACCACAAATTATCCATGCATTACGGCTAAAGATAATCGTGTTTTCATCAACGGTAATGATCATGCCATAAAACAATTCATCTTTGCACCCTTGGCCGATGAGAATTCATAGCCATAATCATACCAAAAACTGTCCATCAATGCACTACGGGCCAATGAGGACTTTTTCCACATCATTTGTAACATTACGGTCATGATTATCATAGAATAATCCTCGGTCATAATCATACCAAGTCCATCTATGCACTACGACCAAAGATGACTTTCAACACAATATAAGCATGAGGATGATGACAATGATATAAGAATCAATCAAATGAGATAAAGGATAAATATTAAACATTTATAATACAATTTATCTAGCGTTCAATAATAACCAAATGTTATCAATCACTTAATAATCTCATAATCTAATATCATTAATATTATAACAATATTTTAATAATTTCTTAAACTTATAAACAATTTATTTCAATTGTTTACACTTTATCAAATAATACATTTAATCATTCAAAAATGCCATACTCATAAGATTTCATCATCAATGATCAAATCCTCATCAAAATCTGATATACCCTATATAGGATTCTTAAGCTATAAAATCCTATTTTCCAATTTTATTACTTCACATAACATATTTAATTCATTTACTCATAACTAGTTCATTTTCATGAAAAATACCAAATCAGTCCTAAAAATATTTCTTTTCTGGGATTTAGCAGAATATAGTCCCATCTTGAACATATATTTTCTCAAAATTTTTAAAATTTATTTACTATTTTTTCATATGGCTAAACTTGCTTTAATATTTAGACATTTATCATAAATTATAATTTTGTCCAAAAATTCCAAAATTTACAGGGTATACTCATGTTATATACATGTACTCCCAATAAAAATTTCACCAATTTTGGAGTTAACCACGTGGAGTTATAAGGGTTTACTTTTAAAATAGTCTTTTCCCATAAAATCCATAACTCTTAATCTATACATCCAAAAATCGCCATTTTTGGACACAATCTAGAAAACTCATCAAATTATCATTTCAAATTTTTCTAGAATT